>CM066242.1:5561209-6051209 GCA_033675125.1 Athetis lepigone | reverse complement strand
CCCTGTATATGTTATCTGTTAACCATAGTCCAAACTGCTTAGTTTGGGCACGCCAGATGGTCGCGTTTATATTGATCTAAAATATTTATTTATTAATCTAAATACCAGAGCACTCAGATAAGAATTTAAACTTGTCAACTCAACTATGATGGTTCAATTTGGCATTTTATTTAGTTGCATCGACCTGGTGGCTGGCATTTCGCCAACGGCTACGATGCTGAGCAAAAAATTAACGTCAAGCGCGAACACGGATTTGTTGATGGGTTCTGTTTGTTGTTGGACCTGTTTTGTACGATCACGTGTCTTTTTTTTTCATTTTTTTTATTGATTTAGTGTTTTTTATTGGTAATGTGGCAATTTCGTCGAATAATTATGACAACACAGACATACAGCATTTCAACTGCACTTCTAACTGATTTGAAACGCATGTAGTCTTAAGTCTAATCGTTTTTCTGATAAGCCATATTACTCTGAAATTTCATCAGAATCCGTTTAATAGTTTTTGCGTGAATGAATAACAAATCTACTCTTAAAAACTATCAGATTGTCGCTAAGGTTTTTTAAATCCACGTATTTTTGTGGTCAGTTTATCACATAATTTATATTATGTTTTAAACTGTTAAAAAACAATAAATAGTTCGTGTTATTGCGATTTAATTACTGTTACCTTATTTCTTATTGACGTCAATAGTAAGCTGTATAATATATGATCATTGTTCTATTGGTTTCTTCATAAATAGTTAAGTCAATATTTTGCGTTCGGAATTTCTAAGTATTGCTACAAAATAGGTAATATGCAGACATTATAATAGAGTAAGTAACTTATTTAGCTCTATAATGTATTTTTTTCCCCGATTGCCGAACGGGGGGTTATGTTTTCCGACCGTATGTTCATTTTATGGCACGCTCTACAGTCTTAAGGCGCTGTCCATAGCAAACACCTTGTAAAAGTCTAGATTTTCGTCGCAAAGTTAGCCGTATCTATACATACCACAAGCCAGAAAAAAATACAGTGTATAGTCTAATATATAAAGAAAAGACTTACACAAAAACAATTCACAATGTGGTCTAGTACTACGAAAAAAAAAATGTGCATAAAGACCGCGAAAAAAGTTATCGTCTCGAAATTCTCAATTTTTTCAGCGACAACCATCATATTTTTTACATCTATAACAAAGAAAATTATATAAACTAAAGACATACCTAAAAATTTTACAACACAACTGTATTTATTTAAATATTCAAATAAAACTGCAAAATTGCTTACATTTTTGCGGATTTGCTAAAATATTTTCGACCTTATTTCTATTAATTCGATGCACGACCGCGAATAGCTACTTACGGCGCCTTAACTGTTTAACTAATTTCGGCGTATGAGGCGTCATTAAATTCGTCTCAGTTGTGTTTGTTGTTGTTGTGTTCGTCTCAACTGCAATTCTGAAACAAAGCCACCGAATTCCGAAATTGCAGTTTAAAACTAGACGGGAACTAGTCTTGCGGAACCCTAAAAACCATAGCATTTACGTCTTAATACCGCATTCTGTTATACTGCAAACTGTTGTTACTAAGTGTACTGACATTTATACAATTTTATAGATTATACAATTACATTATAAGTACATCAGAATAATGAATACTACATAATATCAGGCTATGACTCACGGAAGCGAAGCAGTAACCTAAGACCTAACATAACTGGGATTGCGGAATGTTTATAATAGTTACCGTGACCCTGGAATATAGAGGGCAACCGAAGGAACATGAGTGGGTTTTAGTCAGTAAAAGTCTGACACGCCCTCCCGCCGCATCCAGGACGGGAGCAGTCATTTGATGATTTCCCACTCCCCCCAAAAAAAAAGACCTAACATAACTTGGGCAAACCCATAAAAACACTAGCCAAGTCGGTTTATTAAACATTATCGACATAAAAACGGCAAAAGAATCACGGTTTGTTGTATGGTGCACCACTTAAATATCTATTTCATGGACCGCGTCGACGGCGCGTTAGTGTTCCACGCGCGCCTCAAAGAGAAGGAGTCAGCACAGGAAGGGGCCCAACAGGGCCACGCCTGCCGGGGTTGCGGAATGTTTATAATAGTTACCGTGACCCTGGAACATAAAGGGCAATCGAAGGAACATGAGTGGGTTTTAGTCAGTAAGAGTCTGACACGCCCTCCCGCCGCACCCAGGTCGGGAGCAGTCATTGGATAATTTCCCACTCACCAAAAAAAAAAAAAAGTACACGCCCTCCCTTCTCGCCGCATCCAGGACGGGAGCAGTCATTTGATGATTTCCCACTCCCCCAAAAATAAAAGACCTAACATAACTCGGGTAAACCCATAAAAACACTAGCCAAGTGGGTTTCTTAAACATTATCGACATAAAAAGGGCAAAAAATCACGGTTTGTTTATTAAATATCTATATCATATCATTCTGTTTTTAGTATTTGTTGTTATAGCAGCAACAGAAATACATCGTTTGTGGAAATTCCAACTGTGTCAACTGTTTTGCTATCAGAGTCTATGAGATAGACAGACAAACAGTGTAGTCTTACGGGTTGAATATATATTTTACTAGCTTCTGCCCGAGGCTTCGCTCGCGTTAGAAAGAGACAAAAAGTAGCCTATGTTACTCTCCATCCCTTCAACTATCTCCACTTAAAAATCACGTCAATCCGTCGCTCCGTTTTGCCGTGAAAGAAAGACAAACAGACAGACAGACAGACACACGTTCCCATTTATAATATTAGTATGGATTCTGTTTTCAATATTTTTTGTTATAGCGGCAACAGACATACATCATCAGTAAAAATTTCAACCAGAGACAGACGTAGTATAGACAGACGGACAACGGACTCTTACGGTCCCGTTTTACCTTTTGGCTACCTACGGAACCCTAAAAAATGAGTTTTTTTTGCATTTATTTATTAGTACGAAAACCTTCGTGTACAAGTTCGAATCGCTATGACCGGTTTTTTTTTTATTGTGAAATGATAATGCCTGAGGCTAGCTCGCTATAAATGCCATTGCACTTCTACAGTTGGTCGATGTTTTTAGTAATAAATAACTGTTAATAAAACGCAGTAAATTTAACTGTAGTTTTAGTATTAAGCTTCGAGATAAGAATCTTTGTGACAACTCACACACGGCCATCCTTTGCACTAACCAAATGTCAATGTGACAGCTGTCATTAATGTCAGGTGTCGTATTACTGCCGCGAAAATGACTCATAATCATAACTCGCGTTATTATCGGTAAATAATATCGCATGCGTTTTTGCGAAATCCGTTTTTAATTCTCGACATACATTTAGGGGTGTTTTAAGTCTGTGGCATCATAACTTTTAAACAGGTGATCCGCACTGGGATTACGTATCTTGCAATAGCCGAGCGATCGCGATAATTTAGCAAAATTTGCTGCTCAAACGTCAATTCAAAATACGTTACGTCAAATAGCAATCTCCAACTTCGGCACTTTCATCGAGTCCAAAGCACAGACTGCGGCGAAAAAACTGGGCATCCTTAACAAGGTTAAGCGATACTTCACGCCGGGACAGCTTCTAACACTTTATAAAGCTCAAGTCCGATCGTGTATGGAGTATTGCAGTCACCTATGGGATGGCTCAGCCAAATACCAACTGGCCGCATTGGATTCGGTGGATCGCAGGGCCAGAAGGTTGATTGGCGACAAGAAGCTGGTGGCTCAACTTCAACCACTAGCACATCGGCGAAAAGTTGCCTGTCTGGCGGTATTTTACAGATTGCACTTCGGTGAGTGTGCTCATGAGCTACACGAGCTCATTCCCTCATCCCCATTTTACCACCGGACATTCAGACGTACGGCGGGATACCACCCTTTCTTGGTTGATATTCCTCATATCCGCACGCAGCGCTTCTCAAAATCGTTCATAATGCGCACCGCAAAGGAATGGAACTCCCTGCCGGCGTCTGTGTTTCCAAATTCATATAACCCGGAAGTATTTAAGAATAGAGTGCATAGGCATCTACTGGGTAAGCTCGCTCCATCGTAGGCTCCGTCTATGCCCTCGGGCTAGTCTGGGACCAAGAGCAAGCCCATTATAATATAAAAAAAAAAATCTAGCGATAGTGCTGCCTCTGTGGAGCAATCAGTTAACTAAAATATGCATTTTTCGTTTGGTGGTTTCGTATATAGTATGGTTTTTAAGAGCAAAGTTAAGTTTTTTTTTGTTAAAGGTGATATTTAATTAGTGCAGCGATTGCTACTTTATCGTCATCGTAGCAATAAGTGCATTAGAACAATCAGCGAGCGATTAGCAATCGGTTCATACATAATACGATTTTTTTTGACGATCGCGCGGTGATCGCGCGATCACTGCGCAAATATTGCTCATTGCCGTATCATAGGTAATAACCCCGCCGATTTGGATGCGGTATCTAGCGATGGTTCTTAGTCATGTTTCATCAAAATCGGTTCAGTCGCAATATTAATAGTTTCGGGGAGAAAGGCTTATAATTTTTAATTTACTGTTTTCGTACTAATTTCAAATCCTACGTGTATAAGTCCGAATCGCTATGACCGGTTTATTTTTTAAATTGTGAAATGATAATGCCTGAGGCTAGCACGGTAGAAATGCCATTGCACTTCTGCAGTTGGTCGATGTTTTTATTGATAAATAACTATTAATAAAATGCTGTAAATTTAACTGTAGTTCGAAGCCTCTACCACATAGGTGCGTTTTATCGGTCGATAATATCGCATGCTTTACTGTGGCTAAAATGTTTATAATAGTTACCGTGACCCCGGAACATAAAGGGCATTCGAAGGAACATGAGTGGGTTTTAGTCAGTAAAAGTCTGACACCCCCTCCCGCCGCACATTTGATGAAAGCTCCCGGAGCAGTCATTTGATGAAATCCCACTCCCCAAAAAAAAGAGGTGTCTTATGTTTGACCGTTTTCTGTCTGTCTGTCTGTCTCTCTCTCTCTCTGTTGCACCGTGGCACCGTCGCGTAGCTCTTAAATGGGTTAACCGATTCGGATGCGGTTTTTTTTATTAATCCTTCGAACACACGTGATTTGAGACACAATAGAAAGACAATAGCAGCGCGACAGCCGGCTGTCGGTTGGCCGTTGAAAGGTTATCTAGCGATGTTTCTTAGACACGTTTTATCAAAATTAAAACACCTGCAAAAAAATTGAATTTGAAACGGCTATCGTTTCAAATTCAATTTTTTTGCAGGTGTTTTAATTTTTTTTTAATCTACGCTTTCTCAGTCTTAGAGTCGGCAAAAACGAAGGAAAACAAGATAGAGCCTTTTAATTACTAGTTTAAATCGCATCGCAAGATAATCTAAGCTTTTAATAAGTAAACCAATTAATATATCTTTCACGTTTATCATTTAGATTCTATCTGATTAAGTAAATTGATAATTCCTCTAAAAATCCCCGAAAAAATAATAACAAAATGTTACGTATGTGATAAAATGAAAAGTCCGATGAACTGATTAAGTAATTTTATATTCAATAAAAATAAAAAAAATATTTGTGACAGTGGTGCCGATTCTCTTGTGCACAAACTAACGTAAATTTAAGTTAAGTGTATCTTTCTCTTTCCTTTTAATTAAGAAAAGGACAGAAGATCAAATATTAGTTAAGTCCTGTCAAATTTAGACACTCATGGCAAAACATGGCGTCTAAATATAGGTACGTCAATTTTCATCAGGCGCTGTCTAATTTGACAGGATTAAACTAAAATGTATCTACGGTCCTTTTCTTTAAGAAATGGAAAGAGAAAGATGCACTTAACTTAAATTTACGTTAGTTTGTGTACGAGAATCGGCACTACTATTTAGGAAAAATAATCCTTATGGTAAAGCCTTTCGATCGGTATGATAAAGCTACGGGGTGATTATTTTTGTCATGTAACGGGTTCGATTCCCCGTTAACCAAGTAATTATTTAAATATCTATAAATGCAGATCAACATGTTTTTTAAATTCAAATAATGTCTCGTTTCAGTAAAATATTCGATCCACAATATTCAAGGTATACATAAGCATATTATACATAAGTATACTCCTCCAACAACACTAATGTTTTAAAATCTTTGCTTTTCTCTACTAAAATATGCATTTATACTTCCTTAAATCACTCTCTTTATGTTTCAAAACCACATCGAAATTCGTTGCGTAGTTTCAAAGAACTAAGCATACAAAGTCAATAAAGCCTTTTTCACTTTATATGCAAAGATATACAATCATATAATACATACATACATTATAAAATAATAGAGTATTACGTAGAGCTCTTGACGTTTCGTATCTTTAACCTTGGTACAATCGACACGGGACCCCTGCAGCGTGCAAGCGAGATAGCTATTTATCCCTGAGCAATAAGTTAGAGCGAGACAGCACTACCGGCGGCGCTCGCGACGTCTACGCCACGCGGCCAAGTTAGGTTATACTTACATTTAATTTCTAGGTTATGTCATGCGCTCTTGTAGTTTCAAACCAGAGTGTTCGATTTTCTAATAAACGCGGGAATAAGCGTGTCTATGGTAGGAGTTCGAGGACTTCGGTGTTTATAACCTCTTTTCGTGACACGTGATTCTGTTATTCTGTTTATGGCGTGTTTTCGGTGTTTTGGACGGCCATTCAAAGGATTATGGCGGTGTTAGCACGTTGTGTTTAGTCGTAATATATAGTTTTTAAAGTTTTTTTCTCAGTGATATGTTCGGATAATTTGTTCTAAGTGTTTTTTTAATGCTAGGTCGTTTAGTTGTTCTGTGATGTTTTAAGTGGTTGTTTAGAAGTGTGTATGGATGGATTTTTGGATGAGAAATGCCCGGAGAGGGGTAAGCACGATGCTCAAATGTTATTTTTTGTTTTTTTTTTTTATATAGAGACAATTGGTTTAAATATTTGTCTTCTGTTTTGATAGTATGTTTCGATCGATTAGTAAAAAGCTGAGTCAGCGGCGTGTCTCTCTGAATGTTCATGATAAGCTGAAAAAGTACTGGATGGACTTTCGTGAGGTTTTTACCAATAGACAGAGCGATTCATGAGTAAAGTTTAGGTGTATAATATTCACGTATTATAGTAAACAAAAGCCGAGAACTGACATCCTATTTGCCATCAATAAAACTTCTCAAAAATTTTACAATGTGTCATGATAATGTAGAGATTATACTCTACAAGAGTCTACTAGAGTTGTTAAATTATATTCAAAGTGCAATTTAGTTATTTTAAACGAGAAATTCGCAGCTGGATTTAAGGAAAGCAAAAACAAATCATTGTCCCATTGTCCACTCTCCCCTATCGACTCTACACTGTGCAGTTTATAACAATCAATACAAACAATATTATATAGGTATGTACGTATTAAACCTTCGAATACACGTGATTCGAGACACAATGGAAAGACAATAGCAGCGCGACAGCCGGCTGTCGCTTGGTCGTCAAAAGGTTAAATTATGTGAAAATTTGTATGTATGTGTGTGTGTGTGGATAGTTTTAATAAAACATCACAACAAAACTAAATCCGAACTCTTCTGACTCGTCATCAAACGTAAAAGTTTGACGAGTTTAGAATTAAGTTATGCCTCTGTATTATATTAATGCCCTTACTAATAATCACTGTGTAAAGTTATGCAATGAATAAAGCCTGTGTAACCATACATTTTGTGACGTATAAACCTGTCATAACTTTATGCAGCGTTTATTAGTAAGGCGCTTAAAGTTCAATAAATTCTTAAATATCTTCTTATACCTATATAAAATTCGCGTGTCACAATGTTAGTTACCTTACTCCCCCGAAACGGCTTTACCGATTTTACCAAATTTTATATGCATAGGTATCGGCTACTTTCTATTTTTCATAGCTCTAAGTGATTAAGGGTTGTTCACCCTTAACATTTTTAACGCGGGTGAAACCGCGGGAGGCAGCTAGTATTAGTATAGTTTTAGTACTCTCAAACAGAGTTTCTCCATTCTAGCAACAAACCAGACGTGTTAAAAAAAAAAAATTAAAAAAAAAAACAAACTCTTGTGGAATACATGATTAGTACCAATTGGTATTCAAATGTTGCATTAGGTGTCGAGCCAAGTAAGTCATTAAAATAAGCTTAAAATAACTGGTTTCGACTCTCGCAACTTAACTTAGTAGATGTAGAAACCTTTTAGATCAATTAAGTTTGTGTTAAACGGGCAACAGTCTCGCTACAATTATGTTGCTGTGTTGTTTTCTAGTCTCGCTATGTCTGTCTGTTCATCCATCCCATTCTACTAATATTATAAATGAAAAATCCGGTATTTGACACCATCATCAATTGACGTACTTTTTATGAGCTGTCAAAACGCAATTCTCCAATAGACTTTGTACTTATGCCAATACCAGCGTTGACGTCACAAGCTAGCAACCCTATTGACTAACATGTCTTAGATTTATCGGTTAATAGTGTCAAATACCGTATTTTAGTAATACAAACTGTGATATTAGAGTACAGTTTGTATTACCCAACGCGAATATATTGCAAAATACACCAAACAGTGGTACCATATAAAACTAACCAATTGTAATGGGCGACATTCAAGAATTTTACTAGTACCCGGCATTCCAGTGCGCCTTTTTAATGTTCTAATGCAAATAAACAATTGTCGACGAATTGATTGAAGTTGACACAAGAATCCTTTAAAATCGTAATCTTTAGTCGCTAAGGCGCCTCTCCATAACATAGTTATCATTAGTAGATCTTTGACAATGCCATATCAAAAAGTAAATGATTTCGAATCCCCTGTACCTACTATTAAATAACTAGCTTATGCCCGCGGCTTCGCTCGCGTTAGAAAGAGACAAAAAGTAGCCTATGTTACTCTCCATCCCTTCAACTATCTTCACTTAAAAAATCACGTCAATTTGTCGCTCCGTTTTGCCGTGAAAGAAAGACTAACAGACAGACAGACAGACAGACACACTTTCCCATTTATAATATTAGTATGGATTCGCGTGTCACAATGTTAGTTACCTTACTCCTCCGAAACGACTTTACCGATTTTTACCAAATTTTATAGGCTAGCCGCACACACACAATAATATTGTCAATACAAGATTGTCAATAATCTAGATTCTATCTATCCAATACCGCAATACAGGCCGCACACACACAATATTATTGACAATACGTACTTTATTGTCAATATTATTGTGTGTGTGCGGCTAGCCATATGCATAGGTTCTGAGAATCGGCTACTTTCTATTTTTCATAGCTCTAAGTGATAAGGGTTGTTCACCCTTAACATTTTTAACGCGGGTGAAACCGCGGGAGGCTGCTCGTATTAGTATAGATTTAGTACTCTTAAAAAATAGTTTCTTAATTTTAGCAACAAACAAACCAGACGTGTTATAAGTCTTGTGGAATACATGATTAGTACCTATTGGTATTCAAATGTTGCATTAGGTGTCGAGCCAAGTAAGTCATTAAAATAAGCTTAAAATAACTGGTTTCGACTCTCGCAACTAACTTAGTAGATGTAGAAACCTTTTAGATCAATTAAGTTTGTGTTAAACGGGCAACAGTCTTGCAACAATCTGTTGCTGTGTTGTTTTCTAGTCTCGCCATGATTGTTTGTCTGTCCCATCCTACTAAAATTATTCAACCTGCGAACACACCGTGTGATTCTGGTCACAATAGAAAGACAATAGCAGTGCGACAGCCGGCTGTCGCTTGGTCGCCAAAGGTAAAATGTGAAAGTTTGTATGTATGTGTAGGTTTGTTCCACTTTCACGCAAAAACTACTGTACGGATTTTGATGAAACTATACAGTGGTCTATCAATAGCATAACATAACGCAGGTAAAATTAGCTAGTTCCGTATAAATATCTTAGGACTTGAAACACTGATAGGTACCTATTCAGTTGGGAAAAGGTTAAGATGATGATGGCGTTTCTTGCACATTCGTCTCTACAAAACTATCTATTTAAATGGGTGACTAGATTCAATTATTTGACATTCCAGTGTGTCCTTTTAACCTTTTAATGGCCAGGCGACAGCCGGCTGTCGGATTGCTATTGTTTTTCTATTGTGTCTCGCATCACCTGTGTTCGAACGTTTAATGGCTTAATACAAATAAACTATTTTACTTGACTTTGACAAGAATCCTTGAAATCGTCAAGGCGCCTCTCCAAAACCTAGTTAATGAATTTTCATTCGTCTACGAACGACAATTTTATGAAGAAACTTTGAGAATTTTATATCAAATCGTACATGATTTCGAGGCCCCTGTACCTACTATTTTAAATAATATAAATGGGAGTCTTTTCAATCCAGGACCCGTGGCATTTGGCCAGTCCATCCTACAGTCAAGCCATTGCCTAAAATGTTGCCGGCGATATATTACAGCCACAAAAAGTGTCCCGTTTAAAACTACCGCTAGATACACAACTCTGATAAGCGAATTGACACAGTAATTATATTTTGATTAATAGAATGGGCTATTAACTAATGTCCTCTTGTATCTAATAACTTGACACATATAGCGTTAAGCGTATTTTATATAAGTACCTATGTTTCTCTCTTTGTCTAGTTCAAACAATTTAATTTACCTTTCGTAGACCAAGCGACAGCCGGCTGCCGGGCTGCTATTGTCTTTATGTTGTGTATCGAATCACGTGTGTTCGACAGCCGGCTGTCGGTTGATCGTCGAAAGGCAAAAGCGAAATTTAAAATGCCCAAATTACAAAATGTAGCATTCTTATTAAAACTTTTTGGGGCGGGGCAGTAACCAAATAAGCAGGTGAGACCGCGAGAGACGGCTTGTGTATTAACTAGGGTCAACCGATCAGAAATTTATATTTAATTTGTAATATTAAAATGTCACAAAACTGGTTCACGCGATTGCATTTCCGTGATTGAGAAATGCCACCTGGTATTTACCATATTTGTAATTTGATCTATTCATACTGACGTTGATATGATGTAAAATCGGTATTATTAAAATAACTAACTTCTGCCCGCGGCTTCGCTCGCGTTAGAAAGAGACAAAAAGTAGCCTATGTTACTCTCCATCCCTTCAACTATCTCCACTTAAAAAATCACGTCAATCCGTCGCTCCGTTTTGCCGTGAAAGAAAGACAAACAGACAGACAGACAGACAGACAGACACACTTTCCCATTTATAATATTAGTATGGATTACCTGTTGGAGGTAGTTTCTGGATCTACTGAACCGATTTTGGTGAAATAATGCAGCAATGAAGCATAAATACATATTTTCATACTAATAGTAACTCTGTCCAACTCGCTTTAATGCCAAAACTAGGCACTGAACCAAGAGATTAAATACGTCTCAACGACCAAGTGGCAGTCGGCTGTCGCTCTGCTATTGTGTTTCTATTGTGTCTCAAATCACGTGTGTTCGAAAGTTAGTTGAATGATTGATTGATTGAATGAATGATCGAGTAACATTTTAGTAAAAATATAGTTCGACATAGAAATCGAGTCTTAGCTGTTTAACAACAAGACTTACACTTGTGAAAAACTAAATTACGCTATGCCACCAGAACGTTAAGCAAATACAAACCAACATACAAATAAAACAAATTTACTCCAAACTATAGATAAAAGTGATAAACAAAACCTAAATAACGCGAAAAGACTTAAACAGCACTACGAATAACCCGACAAGCACTAAACTGAAAGTGTCAAAAACTTATAAAACTAAGTGAAACAGAAACCACGTATAATTAAAAACAACTAAGTGAAAACTAAACCATATATAATAAAAAATAACAAGTGCCAAGACTCTACTTTTAACAAAAATCTGCAAGCACCAACTCGATAACTCAAAGCGAACTAGACGAAGTGCCACGGACACTACTCGATAATCCACCACGTAGAAATCTGTTCTGAAACCACGATGCTACACTAACGAGCATAGTGTCCAACGCTATGACGGCCGGCGTCGCAGCGAGACGGAAATCGAGACCCCGAAGGAGCTGGGCCAAAGTCGAACAGGATGGACAGGTATTGAAGAAATAAGGACAATATTATGGTGATTGGGTATTGTATTTATAGGATACTAGCTTTTGCCCGCGGCTCCGCTCGCGTTAGAAAGAGACAAAAAGTAGCCTATGTTACTCTCCATCCCTTCAACTATCTCCACTTAAAAAATCACGTCAATCCGTCGCTCCGTTTTGCCGTGAAAGAAAGACAAACAGACAGACACACTTTCCCATTTATAACATTAGTAAGTATGGATAGTTGTGGTAGTGCAGCTAAAGTTATAGGATAGATTTTAAATAGTGCACCTTAGGTTAAGGTAAACTTGCCGCAGTTGCGGGATTTTTCGGAAGAGGTACTGTGGCGTTGACACCCAAAGGGCAAAAATATAACTGGGTTTTCGGAATCCAAGGGGCAAATGAAAAAATATAAGAGGGACTTCGTCAGCCTGATACGCCCTGCTGCTCCAACCAAAGCGTAAAAAACCATTTGATGATTTTCGCACATAGTTTAAGCTGAATTGGGACTGTTATTTGCTTCAGATTCCCTGGGTTGGTAATAGTTTAAAAGAATTTTGCACTTATTTTTAAATACCTTCATAGCCACCAGACCAGGGGACCAAGATTTTTGACAACCCTTAAAACAACAGGTCCTAAGAGCTTCATCGGGTCCTAACTAAACTACAGTAAGCTCATTTTTAAGACAAAAACGACTTTTGGCCCTAGTAGTATTCTCCGGTCTGTCTTCGGGCGTACAGCTTACCAACTTAATTGTTTATTTATTGATTTTAAGGCAACTAAACCTATTTTTAGGGCGAAAATTAAGCGTCTTTGTTTACGCGTTTCTGACGCGTTGCGACCAGTCACAGGATGCGATTTAGTGTGTTTATTGGTCGAATATTCAAACGTCACTTAATTTTAAGACTTAAATCTATTGCTGTCTTTCTCACTCTAAATTGATAAAGTAAGGACAGCAACAGATTTGACAGTCTTTTTTTATTGATGGAAATCATCACATGACTTCTACCGCCCTGCGGTATCGAGTGTCAGACTTTCACTGATACAAACCACCCTTGTTCCTTCGGCTGCCCTTTATGTTTCGGGGCCGCGGTAACTATTACAACTATTCCGCAACCCTGGCAGGCTTAAGTTAAAATGTATTGACTTTTAAGTATTCGACCATGTATCTATCTATACATCAGTGCAATGCAAATAATCTCGGAGCTTCAAGCTAGCAAATCTCGTGATCTTCCACATCTAACAGTCTCTTTCTCCTTGTCCACAGGCATCAGACTTCACGGATATAGGCGACTGGCCCACCCTTGGAGCTGCCGTCTCCGGTGGAGCCAGGTGTCACTCAACACCTCCCCCTCATGACGCCGATCCGGCACATCATAATGGGACAGCGGTAAGATATGAAGTTTTATTTATTTATTTAAACTTTATGCTCAAATGTACAAGGGGGGCATTTGGTAGTAGATTAGTAATGACAAATGGCATTAGTAATGCTTTAATTCCTATAGAGTTGTGATTAGTAGAGAACTACTTGTCAACTCAGGGTGGTCTAGATAGAACATGGCAAGTATATTTTGTGATGAAGGTTCAGACTTCAGGCGACTGGCAAACAGGGCTTTTGGCTTTGGCATAGGTCACATATTTAGGCCAGGTGCTAATTCACGTATTCGGCCAAATGTTCGTTACTTGGGTAATACAAACTAAACACTAGAATAATTTAATTAAGGTTCAGTTCATATTGTGTTACATCGAATACCTACTGCAAATTTGGCCAATACGCCAATTGAAGTAGCACCGTAAAACATATTCGAGTGGTTAGTTCGTAACAATATCGAGTAGCAGTAATCCGAAAGCGAGATAAGCCGTTTGTATTGTTAATATCCATACTAATATTATAAATGGGAAAGTGTGTCTGTCTGTCTGTTTGTCTTTCTTTCACGGCAAAACGGAGCGACGGATTGACGTGAGTTTTTAAATGGAGATAGTTGAAGGGATGGAGAGTAACATGCTACTTTTTGTCTCTTTCTAACGCGAGCGAAGCCGCGGGCAGAATCTAGTTACTTTATAAATTGGCATAGTGATGACCTTGATAAAGCCATCTGCGTAAACGCAATTTTCATGGTTCGTTCCTATGGTCCTGGACCATTTAGACTGGCCGTTTTGTTGATTTTGAGGTGCATATCTATGGTTTTCGACCATTTGGACTGGCATGTTGGTCTAGTGGTTGGTGACCTTGACTGCTAAGCCAGAGGTCGTGGGTTTTATTTTCGGACGAGCTTTGTGTGATGTAGTAAGATTGTTTGCTCTGTGTCTGGGTGTGATTTGTCTTTAACTTTTTGACAACCAAGCGACAGCCGGCTGTCGGACTGCTATTGTCTTTTTATTGTGTCTCGAATCACGTGTGTTCGAAGGTTTAAATTTTCTGTTTTTATAAATTATATAATAAGTATCCATATCAGTTGTCTGATTACCATAGCACAAGCTCTGCTTAGTTAGAAATCAGGTGCCCGTATATGAGTCGTAAGATTAAATATCTTACGACTTATATTTATTTACCCAAAGCCTAAGGTAGTAAAAGAGACTCCATAAAACGTAAAAAAAAGACAAAATTGGTACTAGCCTAATAGATTTCTATGATTTAGAATAACCCCATTAGCCGTAAAGTGACTTCGAAAATTGCTGAAACTGTGTCAAAAAAAACCAAGGTTATCCCGTAATTTAGGCCTCATATCTCTTCACAATAGAGATGCTGGGTTACGCAATACGGGTACATTGAATATTTAGCAGTAAGTAGGTTGTATTGAGAACGTTTTTGCGATGTTCTTGATTACTTATTGAGAAAAACATTTACTGATGATTTTAGTTTATTAATCCATCTAGTGTAAACATATTTGAGATTGAAGCTACCTTTTAGGCAAAAGATGCCTGTATTCGGGAGCCCCGTTAAATGTATGTGTTATACTAGTTTTCGCTCGCGGCTTCGCCCGCATTTATGTGGACTGTTTCTGCCAACTACTATTTCACCCTTTTAGGAGTTGAATTGCCAGAAATCTTTCCTTAGTGGTTTCTTACTCTTCACAAAGAACACACCCTGCAAGTTTCATGTCACTAGGAGCAGCGGTTTGGGTTTTGCGTTGATTTGATATATCAATAGTCAGTCAGTTAGTCATTCAGTTTATATTTTTATATAGGGTGACGGGTAATTAGTCGACGATACTTAAACACGTGATTGTGCTCATGGTACAATCACGTGTTTAAGGGTGGTTACCAGTCACCCTATATAAATATATACAGATGTGTATCAGTTGTCTGGTTACCATAATCATAGTACAGAATCTACCAACTTCAGGATCCGATGGCCGTACATGAGTTATCTTTACCCATTTATTTATTTATCTACCATCGTGTTACAGGACCAAGACCGTAAGCCGCCAGAGGAGCTCCATCATCAGGCACCCTCGAAGCCGGAGAAGGTGGAACCCACGCACAACCACCAGCACAACGACAGGCACCATGACAAACACATTGATAAAGCTAAGAGTTCAGGTTCGTACTTATTTATCTTTAAACTAGCTGACCCTTTTTTTTTTTTTTGTTCCGGGGTGGAAAATCCTCATGGATGTCCTCCGTCCTGGGGGGGCGAAGGGGTCTGTCAGACTCTTACTTACTAAAAACCACCCCGGTGTTCCTTCTTCCACCTACGCCGAGGATCGCGGGAACTAATACAACCTCCACAACCTCCGCAATCCCGGGCTGGTGCCGGCCCGCATCTGCGGGCCTCCTCATGGGCGCGCGGGAACACTTTGCGCCACCACCTCGGGTCCAGTTGAATACGGGCGACGGATGTCCCCAAATCCATCGCCCCTGGACCCATTTAGGGGGGCCCGACGCCCGGTGCGCCTGCTGCGGGTTCGGAGAGAAGTAGAAATCTCTCTCTCTCTTTCCGCAGCTTCCTTCTGCGCGATTACATTTTCGCAGAAGGAGACCACTGCGTCCCTGGACTCTGCGCTGCCGGCCATTGAACTGACTACGGCCGGCAGCGACAGGTCGCTACCTACTACAGAGATGAGAGCACGGCGTGGCTCCTCCCAAGCGGCACACTCTGCCAGCGTATGCCACGCCGTGTCCTCCCGACAGTCGACGCAGTGGTGACACCGAGCGTCAACTAGCTGACTCTGGACAAACTGTGTCCAATGAATTTGGTCTTTATGTCACACAAATATTTCATAAGTTGGTCATTGACGGTCACTTTTGGCGTCAGTCAAGTCGTAAAATTATGACGTCACTCCAAATGGTTTAGGTGGCCAACCAACTCTAGAGTGACGATTCGACACTCACGGTCAAATTTTGGATGGACGTCAGTTCTGCTGACGCGGAAAAATAATCGTCGATGCTATAGAAAAAGGACGTTTGTTTTACTCCGAATTTGAAGACTATCCGTATGAATTTTCATAAGAAAGAAAGAAAACACATTTATTCTGGATACACACAGACGCACAATTAAACACAATAACAATAAACGAACAAAGCTTACAATATAAAGCCTGTGCGAGGCCAGAAAAGGCTCCTACCTCAGCATGTAGCTGAGTCAGAGTCGCAGCGCTGGTATTCTGGCAGGGCCTAAAGTGTTGTTACGGGCAGCCACGCAAGATATAAGAATTATAAGAACATTTGAAAACTAAAATAAGCTACATTTGTCCACCCGTGGAGAAATGTAGGTAATTTTTATATTGCTCGAGTTATTTATTTACTTTAATTAACTGCTTTCCTATATAGTTGCTATTCCTTTGTGCATATTACCTACTATCCGTGCGAGCTAACATGGCATCTGGCTCGAAAACAAACCTTTCCCCGCGACCCCGCGCGGCACACCGCTCGCTCTCGTCTTGCGTTTAGCGCTAGCATCACTGTTACAATATACGGCACAAGTTTAACTGAAATGGATTGTAAAAAAGTTCGATAGTTATGACGTACTGTATTAAGAATGCCGACTATGATACTGTTACGTAGGTAGGTATAGGTGACGTAAGTGTCGATTGTTCCGGGCACATTTACTAGAAAATTCGAGAAAGTTCCACGACGTTCTAGAACGTTCGATGGAGTTCCGAGGGGTCATTCGAGAAACTTCCAGATCATCGTCGATCATTCGCGATGTTACTGGAATGTTCTCGAATGCACCTGGGTACCTCGGGTTGTCGAACTTTCTAGAAAATGTGACCGGAGATATAAATAGCGGACTTGTCGGCACGGGACTCAGTTCAGTTTTGGAAACGAAACGGTGAACATCGCCACGAAGCGGAACTACGACTGCGATACGAAGTGTGTTTTGTGTTGTGTTAGTTTGTGTTAGTGAAGTGTTTTTGCGTTTGTGAATTTTTAAATAAAGTTATCGTGTTTTTTTCGTGTAAAACTGTTATTTTAATTTATCCCGAACCCCAGCTCGTAACAAATTGGTGTCAGAAGTGAGGGATAAATCATGCCGGTTTTACCGAAGGACGACACGGAAGGAATTCGTACTAGGAGCCAACGCCAGCAGGACGTGGACCAGAGGCGTTTTGAAGGTTCTTCGTTGCAGACATCGGGTGGTGATCAACCGACGACGGAGCCAGCGTCAGCTCAGATATCTGGTGTTTCTGCAGCACCAGTGACGATGGACTTTTCTGCCCTGATGGCAATGATGCAAGAACAGGCCCGCCGTCAAGAAGAACAGGCCCGCCGACAAGAAGAACAGGCCCGCCGACAAGAAGAACAGGCCCGCCGTTTGGAAGAACAGCTGCAGCGCGACAAAGAAGATCAGGCCCGCCGACAGGAGGAACAGATCCTCCTTATCAAAGACTTACATGCGACGTTTGGCAAAGATATTGGAGCAGTGAAGGAAAAGGTGGAGCTTCACGAAAACCGCATCTTCGAGGCCGAAACCAAGATCGCTGACATCCAAAAAGCGTTGGGATGTCTTAAGTCTGGAGGCGAGATTTCAGCTCCTGTCGTTGCTACAGCATCGGTGCGTGGATTTAAAGCGCCACCCTTCGACGGAACATCTTCCTGGTCCGCGTACAAGCTCCAATTTGAAGCTGTCAAGAAAGCGAATGGGTGGACAGATGCGCAGGCAATGACCGCACTCACCTTGGGTCTTCGTGACCAGGCTTTAACGGTGTTAGAGGCTCTTGGCAACAATGCGACTTACGAGCAGTTGGTTGAAGCCCTAGAGTCTCGATACGGGGACGCTCACCTGGAGCACGTCTTTCGTGCCCAGTTGAAGGATCGCGTGCAGCGCAGCGGTGAAAACCTGCAGCAGTGGGCTCTTGAAGTGGAAAAACTGGTACGAAAAGCGTATCAGTCAGCGCCTACGCTCATCGACGGTAATTTGGTTCAAGCGTTCGTCGATGGCATACGGGACTTTGAAGTCAGAGCTGCTGTGAGACTTGGGCACCATGAGACTTTGAAGGCAGCCTTGGCCAATGCACTGGAAGTGGAGGCAGTGAGGCAAGACCACCGTGCCCATCGCATCAGGGAGGTTGCGGCATCTTCGCGTGACCGTTCAAAGTACAGTCCCACATGCTACAATTGTGGGGAAAAAGGTCATATTCGAACGAGTTGCCCTAAGCGAAGAGATTCCAACGAAGATCAGACCCGGGAAAGAAGTGCGCCTGCTGCCACCACTCAGCAGCAGGGAAACGAGTAAAAGCCAGAACTGCGGGGCGGGTGCTGGCTGGTGGTCAAGGAGCCCCAAGGATATCGATCTCACAAGCCCATGATGGGAACAGCCTAATCATCAAAGGTGAAGTGAATGGAAGACCATGTAAATTGACGTTGGACACTGGAGCTTCTCGCACAGTTGTCAGTTCCCGAGCAAATCGTCTTCTTGGGGACTTCTTCAGCAAGTATGACCACATAAATTTGGTAACAGCTACCGGTCAACACATACCCGTCCGAGGCGAGAAGGAGGTGAAGTTGAAGCTGGGTAGCACAATTTATCGGCATAAAGTCATCGTGGCTGATATAGAAGACGAGTGCATCTTGGGATTAGATTTCATGCGACAGCACTGTTGTAAGATCGACGTGGATCAGGGAGTCCTAAAGTGTGGTTCGGAAGAAGTCTTCATGGAAGGTGCACCATCAGGGAAAGTGCACTGCTTGAAGAAGACTGTTCTTCCTCCCAGGTCGGAATCGATAGTTCCAGTTAGCCTTCCACGCAATACTGGACCGAAAAATCGATGCATTCTTGTTGAAAGATTGGACGAGAACCTCCCATGGAAGATGGCACGGAGCTTAGTACGAGCAGTTGATGTTGCAACTGTACGCATCCTGAATCCAAGTGAACAAGCACAAGTTATCCAGAAAGGTACGTTGATGGGTACCTGTGAGGAAGTAGCATGGATGCGTAATTGCCAACATCCGCCTTCTCGAAACGTTGCTCAAGATGCAAGATCTCACATCTCGAATCTTCTGGAAGATTGTCGCACAGATTTATCTGCGGGAGAAATGGATAAGGCTAAGAAGATGTTACTTCAATACGCCGATATTTTCTCTGCACATGACGCTGACATAGGGAAGACTGGATTAGTTCAGCACAGAATCAACACAGGAAATGAGTTACCTATTCGTCAGCGACCTAGAAGGTTACCAGTGGCAAGAGAAAAGGAAGTGGACGCCATGATTGAAGGGATGGTAAAGGATGGAGTTATAGAGCCTTCATCTAGTCCCTGGTGTTCTCCTGTGGTCCTGGTGAAAAAGAAGGACGGCAGCATGCGGTTTTGTGTGGATTATCGTCGGCTGAATGACATTACAAAGAAAGACAGCTATCCATTACCCAGGATCGACGACACTCTTGACACTCTGTCAGGAATGAAGTGGTTTAGCACGTTGGACCTAAAAAGTGGCTACTGGCAAGTGGAAATTGACCCCAATGATAAGGAGAAAACCGCATTCTCTACAGGAAAAGGACTTTGGCAATTTAATGTTATGCCATTCGGATTGTGCAACGCTCCTGCAACTTTTGAAAGGTTAATGGAGCAGGTACTCACCGGATTAATTGGAGATGCCTGCTTAGTCTATTTAGATGACATCATCATTGTGGGCCGCACATTCCAAGACCACCTACAAAATTTGGAACGTGTACTGTCTAAAATCCGTGGAGCTAATCTTAAGTTAAGTCCAAAGAAGTGCACCTTCTTTAGGCAGCAAGTTAGTTTTCTGGGGCACGTTGTGTCTAAAGACGGAGTGCAAACTGATCCAGAGAAGATCGTCGCTGTTAAGGATTGGCCAATTCCACAAGACAAGACACAGGTCAGAGCATTTCTGGGTTTGTGCTCGTACTATCGAAGGTTTGTCAAGAATTTTGCGGACATCGCCAAACCTTTACATAAGCTTACTGAGGAGAAGAGACCTTTCTGCTGGGATGATAGCTGTGACATAGCTTTTGAGGAGTTAAAGAAACGGTTGTGTAATACTCCTATTTTGGGCTATCCTGATACAGAAAATGAATTCATAATTGACACGGATGCGAGTAATACTGGAATTGGCGGTGTGTTGTCTCAACGAAAAGGAGATCATGAAGTTGTGATAGCTTACTTCAGCAAGTCTTTATCGAAACCGGAAAGGAACTATTGCGTCACGAGACGCGAACTCCTCGCCGTTGTGAAGACTTTGCAGCATTTCAGCAAGTATTTATTGGGACGCAAATTCCACCTTCGAACTGACCATGCTGCATTGAAGTGGCTGTTGCAGTTTAAGAATCCGGAAGGGCAAGTAGCAAGATGGATTGAATTGCTGCAAGAGTTTCACTTTTCAATTGAACATCGCAGTGGGAAGTCCCACGGTAACGCAGACGCTTTGTCACGAAGGCCTTGTCCTGAAGATTGCAAGCATTGTGTCAGGCAAGAATCTAAGGAAGCAGTTCCTGTCAGAATGCTAAGAACAGACCTTAGTGATGAATGGAAGGAAACTCTACAACATGCTCAGCAGAGTGACTCGGATATTAAGCCAATTCTCGAATGGATTAAAGCTAATGCTCCTAAGCCGAAGTGGTGCGATGTTGCAGCAATGAGTACAACCACTAAGAGCTATTGGGCACAGTGGGAGAGCTTGGCACTCCAAGATGGTGTCCTGTGCCGTAAATGGGAAAATGCTCGAGGAGATAGGTGCCACCTGCAAATGGTCGTGCCAAAGGCAAAGGTTCCAGAAATTCTTCGGCTCTACCACGATGGATGTTCCGGAGGTCATATGGGGGTAAAAAGGACTCTGTTGAAGATCCGAGAACTGTTTTTATTGGATCCATTGTCGAGAGGATGTTGAAGATTGGTGTCGAAAATGTACCAGTTGTGCGGCAGTAAAAGGACCTCAAACACGCAGCAGAGGAGCACTGAAAGTGTACAATGTAGGAGCCCCCTGGGAACGGATAGCACTAGACGTCGCTGGCCCATTCCCTGAAAGTGAAGGCGGAAACAAGTACTTCTTGGTTGTCATGGACTATTTCACGAAATGGCCGGAAGTTTTTGCCATTCCTAACCAAGAAGCTTCGACAGTTGCTGATAAATTAGTCCACGAAGTCTTTTGTCGGTTCGGGGTACCCTTAGAAATCCACAGCGATCAAGGAAGAAATTTCGAATCTCAAATCTTCCAGGAAACATGTCGCGTAATGGGTACTCATAAAACGAGAACCACGTCATATCACCCACAATCTGATGGAATGGTGGAAAGATTTAATCAGACACTGGAACGATATCTGGCCAAAGTTGTAGCAAGCAAACAACGGGATTGGGACAAACACATACAGCCGTTTCTTCTGTCCTACAGAAGTGCTGTTCACGAAAGCACAACTGTGACACCAGCCTTTGCAAACTTTGGAAGAGAGTTGCGGTTACCGGCAGATTTAATAACTGGCATCCCCCCTGATTCACCAAGCAGCATAACCGATTATGCCAATGACCTGCGTAACAAGATGGATAACATATATGAGCATGTCAGACAGTCAGGCCAGCAGATGTCTGAGAGGATGAAAACTCGCTATGATCGGAAGATGAACAATAGCGGATTTGATGAAGGTTCACTGGTGTGGTTGCATAACCCAGTGCGTAGCAAAGGGAAGTCGCCTAAACTACAGGCAAAATGGGATGGACCATACCAGATTGTGACCAAAATCAATGACGTCACCTACCGGATACGGAAGAGTACGAGAACTGCGCCTAAAATTATTCACGTAGATCGGCTGGCACGATACTACGGGAATAATGATGCTCGGGACGAGCATGTCTTAGGAGGGGGCAGTGTTACGTAGGTAGGTATAGGTGACGTAAGTGTCGATTGTTCCGGGCACATTTACTAGAAAATTCGAGAAAGTTCCACGACGTTCTAGAACGTTCGATGGAGTTCCGAGGGGTCATTCGAGAAACTTCCAGATCATCGTCGATCATTCGCGATGTTACTGGAATGTTCTCGAATGCACCTGGGTACCTCGGGTTGTCGAACTTTCTAGAAAATGTGACCGGAGATATAAATAGCGGACTTGTCGGCACGGGACTCAGTTCAGTTTTGGAAACGAAACGGTGAACATCGCCACGAAGCGGAACTACGACTGCGATACGAAGTGTGTTTTGTGTTGTGTTAGTTTGTGTTAGTGAAGTGTTTTTGCGTTTGTGAATTTTTAAATAAAGTTATCGTGTTTTTTTCGTGTAAAACTGTTATTTTAATTTATCCCGAACCCCAGCTCGTAACAATACAATTTAGACCTTTTTCCCCTCCAACACAACATCTTGATTCAGTTTGGTACCAACACACTAATTTACCTATTTTCAGGAGCGGGCAAGGGCGGCAGCAAGTCGGGCAAGCACAAATGGGTGCCCCTAGACATCGACGTCAAAGCCGCCCGGCCGGGCAAGCACGGACCACAGCATTCTTCGAGACCAGAGAACGGTAAGTGGAAAATATGCCAGGCAATCTGGTCTTCTCGCAGTTGTGGCCTCTTGTGTCTATTGGCCTAGTCTTCAGCTTAAAGCCTCCTCCCCACTAAGAACATTTGTCGAGCGACTTGTGTCCCCGGTGACATCGGGCGATGTCGGGCGACGTCGGACGACATCGCCGCGACATTGTTGCAACTGTTCCTTGTCGCACAGTCGATGAAAAGAACAGTTTCAACAATGTCGCGGCGATGTCGTCCGACATCGCTAGCCATCGCCCGATGTCACCGGGGACACATGTTGCTCGTCAAATGTTCCTAGTGGGGACGAGGCTTAAGCCACGTTTTCACTAGGGGACATGTCGCGGAGACAAGTCGTCCGACATTCACGTACATTGTTTCTGCAACTTTGTCCCTCGACATATTATGACTTGTTCACACTAGCTAGTACTGTACTGTACTAAGTCCTGCAACTCGTAAATGTCGCAAGCGACGTCGGGCGACATGTCGCGGGACACGTACATTTCGTGTCGGGCGACAAGGTCGCGAGACAAATGTCCCCTAGTGAAAATGTGGCTTTAAGAGTTTTTTTACATTACTCCGCTGTTTTTTTTTCTGACTAATTTCGTTGCGGGATCCAATACACTTAAATAGTTTCTCCGAGTTCGTCAAGCTTCATTGCTCGGCGCTTTTCTGGTCTAATCTACTGTTGATACTGGCTTTCAGGAGTTGCAGTGGTTGGGAATAGTGTGGTGGGATTGTCCTAAGAGAGGATTTCTTGCAAGGTTGCAAGACTGACAAAATATAGTAGACTCTGTACTATTTCTGTCACCGTGAGGGGCTGTCTCCACGAGCGAGAGAATCGCGACGAGTCCGCCCTTATATCGTCGGATAATCTCCACGACTGAGCGATAATTCCGCCGCGTATCGTCGCGAGTCGTAACGGAATCGCAGCGTTTCCGCGGCGACTCGTAACGGTATCGCTTTTCGAAACGTCCTTGCTTAACGAGAAGCAACGCTGAAATGACGCTGCGTTTGGCAGCGGGCACACTGCGCGCTCGTCGTGAGAGCGCGGCGGGCTAGCGACGATGTAATGACGTTTGGCGCGCTCGTTGCCTCTCGTCGCATCGCGGCGATAATATCGCCGTGTGGAGACGGTTCCATAGAGAGTGTATAGAAATATGTGGCACGGCGATAATATCGCCACGATTCTCTCGCTCGTGGAGACAGCGCCTGAGTTAAAGATCTCCCGTAATTTAGGCCTCATATCTCTCCACAATAGAGATGCTGGGTTACGCAATACGGGTACAGTGAATATTTAGCAGTAAGTAGGTTGTATTGAGAACGTTGTTGCGATGTTCTTGATTACTTATTGAGAAAAACATGTACTTTTATACTTAGCAAAGCCGTAACCATTGTAGCTAGGGACATAATATTTCTACAGTAGTTTATTTTTATGACGTTAGAGGCGCACTAAAAGCGATTTTAGGAAATTCGAAGTCAAATTCGCATTAAAAGCCGCATTACCTAGTCAAATCATAGAAATCGGAATCGTTGTATTGATGATATTCGTAATTACTAGCTTTTGCCCGCGACTTCGTCCGCGTGGAATAATAGTTGCCGTTTCCGGGAAATTTCCGGGGAGAAAACTATCCTATGTCCTTTCAAAGTCAAAGTCAAAGTCAAATCATTTATTTCCATTAGACCCAAAAAAGGCACTTTGAAACGTCATACTTATAAAACAAAAGTGAATCTACCGCCCATTCGGAAATGTTTTTTTTTTGTCGGGTCCCAGACTATATCTGTACCAAATTTCATTCCAATCGGTTCAGTGGTTTAGGCGTGAAGAAGAGACAGACAGACAGAGTTACTTTCGCATTTATAATATTAGTACGGATAATTCTAACTATATACTTATTACAGTCGCGAATCATACTATATCAACACACACCCAGACACTGATGGCGAGATAAATACTAAGCACTGACTTTGGCTTAGCACTATACTTGTCACTGTTACACAACTGCCAAACGTCAAGTGTGCGATAGAGACGAAACGCAGCTAAGCCAAAGTATGTGCTTGGTAGTAACGTCTATTTATCTTGCCATGCCTCGGAAAGCACGTAAAGCCGTTGGTCCCGGTTGTCATTCGTAGAACTCTGACAGTCGTTACGGGTATTCAGAAGCCAGAAAGTCTGACCAGTCTAACCAAGGGGTATCATGTCGCCCAGTTACTGGGTTGCGTAGGTCTGATAGGCAGTCGCTTCATATAAAACACTGGTATCCAGCTGAATCCGGTTAGATTGGAAGCCCACCCCAACATAGTTGGGAAAAGGCTAGGGAGATTATGATTTATCTTGCCACTAGCGACCCGCCCCAGCTTCGCACGGGTGTTACAAATCTTTAAAAATTCCGGCTATTCTCTACTATATTATGCATGTATTATACATATAAACCTTCCTTAAGAATCACTCTATCTATTAAAAAAAACCGCATCAAAATCCTTTGCGCAGTTTTAAAGATGAACAGACGGGGAAAGCGACTTTGTTTTATACTATGTAGTGATGAGCAGCAAATTGCAAAAGCACGTAAGAAAATTTGAATTTCGCGGGCAAGGCTCCCACCTTCAACGATTTGTATTAATACAGCTTATTTTGTCGCCAACAGACACAGTATCCCTTAACGGCGAGGACTCCCGCTCCCGCGGAGGCCCGCGGTCGCGCGGTGGGCGCGGCGGGGCGCGGGGAGGGAGGCGCGCGGCCCCCCGCCCCGCCTCCGCCCTGCCCTCCCTGCCCACGCCTCACCATCACACCTTGTACCACCACGCGCATGACTTCCCGCATCACCCGGATTTAGCTCAGGTAAGGATAGGGTTTACTACGGTATTTTACACCATTACCAATTGACGTACGGTGGGCAAAGCAGATAAGTATCAAGGGCCGTCAGATACAGTTTAAGTTTTCTTAAAAACCCACGGACATTTTCTAACAATAATTTAAACTAAAGTAGAAAATGACTAGTTCTTCAATTATGTAAAACTTCATTTGAATACATTCATTGGTATTCAAGAAAACCTCAATTGTATATGACGGCCCTGGATACTATCTGCTTTGCCCACTGTACTTTTTATGAGCTGTCAAAACGCAATTCTCCAATAGATTTTGTATAACAATGGCAACTTATGACGTCACTAAAATAACAACTCAGTTGACTGCCAATTTATTGATTTCGAAGCAACTAAAAATCAAATTTTATAGCAAATTGAATATGAACCGAATTTATTGGGCTAAAATTAAAAGAGGTTTTATAGAAACTGTGTCTAACATTTATTGGTTAATGGTGTAAACTACCCAATTGTGAGATGTCTGGTGTTTTTGGCTGATACATAACACATGTATTTACTCATGAAGCCTTTCCTAAATGCGTTTTTTGAAATGAAGTCTTAATAAATATAAGCTTCATTAAAATATATGGACAAATTTAAACTCAACGTCCTGTACATCTAAAAAAAGATATCCTAATTAAAGTTTCATTTTGACCTCAAATAATAAAACCAGGTTTTTTGTTGTATATTTTCGTTAGCAGATTTTTTTTAAAAGTATTAAAGCGTTTTTTTGTTTTTTTCTTTTATCTCGATGTTGGTGGTTTGAGTGATATCTAAAAATTGACGATCTATTTTAATGGAACTTAATTACTATAAATTATAAATACTTAGTAATTACATTGAATGTACCAACCAAACGCGCTTGCGATCGTCTCTTGAATTTAATCTAAAGAATATAATGGTGCTAATTCTCTTGGTCACAAACTTAACTAAATTTAAGTTAAGTGCATCTTTCTCTTTCAATTCCATTAAGAAAAGGACAGAAGATACATTTTAGTAATCCTGTCAAATTAGACAGCGGCCGAAGAAAATTGGCGTATATTTAATAATTTAGTCGCCATGTTTTTAATTGCGTCTAAATTATCTATGGAGTGTCTAAATTTGGCAGGACTTAACTAATATTTTATCTTCTGTCCTTTTCTTAATTAAATGGAAAGAGAAAGATGCATTTAACTTAAATTTAGTTAAGTTTGTGAAGAAGAAAATCGGCACCACTGTGTCTAAACATAATGAAATAGTCAAAAAATTAACGAGTAATTAAAATTTGTGTTGTGATAACCATGTCATAACAAAGGTAATATTTACTCCTGCAAGTGTCTATAGTCTGTTTTTTTTTAACAAACGAGTATCCAAAATTTTGTCTGCGTTTCTATTGGTCCACATAATCAGCATAACGTGTTATTATTGGTGTTAAAAGCGTTGGCTCCGCCTCGACTAATCTCCCAACTCTCTCTGTCAATACCGGAAATGTGAGAGATATATACTCAGTACTCGTTTGTTAAAAAAATAGACTATAACTATATCGTGTGTTTAATATTAAAAATATGTATTTTTCTTCGTGTAAGGGTAAGACGCGTTAGCTGCGCGCCTCTTGTCCTTGGTATACATATTAAATATTAACTTTTTGACCGTCTGAGTCATGTATAGATGACAACCCATTTGCCCAGAGCACTGGGTCACGGTCCCGTGACAAACTTATATTCTTGTTTAACTTTTCGACCAAGCGACAGCCGGCTGTCGCGCTGCTACTGTCTTTCTATTGTGTTAGAATCACGTGTGTTTGTAGGTTCAAAAAGCTTGGCAAGACGGCACGATTTCGCTGTTTTGGCGGTCAACAGGTTAAAATTGTACATATGTATACCTAAATGATGTCCCAATTCCCCAAATCCAATTTTTTGTTTCATTTTGAGTACCATTTTGCATTTATCACTGGCTGCTTTTCTGCTTATTGTAGAATATAATAGATTTTACATTATGCCGTATTTTTCGGGTAGTCGTAGAATGTGTGAGAAAAATGGCTTCTTTTTATTACTTATAAAATAAATAAATATAAATATCCTGGGACATCTTACACACGGCCCTCTGATTCCAAGCTAAGCAGAGCTTGTGTTATGGTAATCAGACAACTGATATACATACTTATATAATTTATAAATACATACAAATTATAGATAAATAACACCCAGACACAGAACAAACAATTATGCTCATCACACAAAGTTTGTCCTGGGTGGGAATCGAACACATGACCTCTGGCTTAGCAGTCAGGGTCACTGAACACTAGACCAACAGGCCCGTCATTATGGGCTTGCTCTTGGTCCCAGACTAGCTTGAGGGCATAGACGGGGCCTACGATGGAGCGAGCTCATCCAAAAGGTGCCTATGCGCTCGTCTCTTGAATATATCCGGGTTATATGCATTTGGAATTAATTCATTCATGCATTCGTTTTTCGAATGATGAAAGGAAACTATCTTTTGTTTTGTTCACTATAGAGTGTTAAATATTCGCCGTCCTTCTCACACACTTTATGACCTTTATGCGTAGAATAGTATTTTCTTCTTTAAACTTGCTTTTGGTATAAGGGCTTGATTGAGATAGAATTTCACTAAACTTTTATACTTAGAGCGAATTCCGTCACACTCTATTAATTTGTTAATATTAATTTGATGTGATACATCTATAGCCGCACGTAAAACAAATTTCTGGCGTGGCGACTCATGCCGTGGCGACGCGTCGCCACGCTATATTATGGTGTATATATACAGTCACAGTCTTGTGTACTGTGTGGCGATGATGTAATGTCGATGTTTCACATCTGCCAGGCGTCCCGTGACGGCTCACTTTTTTTGGCAGTTTATCGATATAAAAACTATCAAAATGATATTTTTATTACATAGATAACATCCTTAAACTGGGGGCCTGTGCAACCAATATACGCTATTGACCAGTTATGATAATATGGAACAGGCCCGTAGTATAATTATTTAGTGAAATGGGCTCAAGTATTATTCCTGGCAGTTTAAATGGCCTTTGTCAACAAATATCTCTTCAACGAAGTCTTCGAAAAAAAAAAACACGACCTCTCTAAAATTACTAGACTCTCCTCTTTATTATGAAACTAGCTTTTGCCCGCGACTTCGTCCGCGTGGAATAGTTCCCGCTCCCGCGGGATTTCCGGGATGAAAACTATCCTATGTCCTTTCTCGGGTCCCAGACTATATCTGTACCAAATTTCATTCAAATCGGTTCAGTAGTTTAAGCGGGAAAGCGTAACAGACAGACAGACAGAGTTACTTTCGCATTTTTAATATTAGTATGGATTGAAGATAGATGCAATGTAGAGATTTTAATTATTGCACAATATTAGCTTGGTAGCACACATATTGATATCTATCACCCAATTAGTCCATCAGTCAGTTTTTTTATATATAAATAGATGAGGAACAGAGTGTAAAGTTCCTCATCCTCCGTTGAAAAGGGAGGATCCTCCGAGCAGACGGGTGTTGTGTCTGGTGGGCTACTGCCCGACGGTTCTAGTCGGGGTTTTGTATACATGCTAATTACTCGTCAAACTCTAATTGCGCGATGTAGAAAGTTAGTTCTCAAAGGCTTTACACGCTTTACACGGCACAGGTTTAAAGATAATTTGAGTTATATTATACTAGCTTTTGCCCGCGACTTCGTCCGCGTGGAATAATAGTTCCCGTTCCCGGAGGATTTCCGGGATGAAAACTATCCTATGTCCTTTCTCGGGTCTCAGACTATATTTGTACCAAATTTCATTCAAATCTGTTCAGTGGTTTAGGCGTGAAGAAGAGACAGACAGACAGACAGAAAGACAGACAGACAGAGTTACTTTCGCATTTATAATATTCAGTACGGATTAGATAGTTAAGGTCAAAATTAACAAATAATCATGGCAGCTAGTTTTTACAAAAGGTGATGGCTTAACACAATGCTTGGGATCGGTTTATGGTACATAACCTATAAAATTCACATGTGGTACTCAAAATATCATCATTCATTAATTACGACATCCATGGGACCAATTTATTTATATATTTACTAACGTTTTTATATAACGGTATAGCATTGTTATGTGGTGGTAAAAGAAATTATCATTTCATGAAAGTTTCTAACCTAACCTAAACTTGAGCCAAATTCGATAAAGAATAAAAGTAAACAAACCGTTGCATGGTTTTTGAAATAACGAGGTTATATGCATGTTATTTGAGTGATTCTAGTGAAATATGCTGCAATAGGATTTCTTAATAAATAGTTAGCATGAAAAAGGCGATAATCATTAAATAATAGAAGATTTGTAAAAAGTGAGTTGTGATAACCATATATTGGTTGAATTACCTGTATTCTTTATCGAATTTGGCTCAAGTATAATTATTTTATGAAATGGTCACAAGCGTTAGTATGTGATAATTAACCTTTTGTAAGCCTATAAGCTTACGTATTGATTAATAATTTATAGTAATGATTCAATATTATAAGCCGACCCCAACATAGTTGGGAAAAGGCTAGGGATATGTAGATAATTCAATATTATTACTTATTAATACAATTATTTAAAGAGTGTTCATTTTAGCGTATACGGTCTTGTATTTTTTAATTTTTTTTTTTGCATCAGAGGCTAAAAATCTATTGGGCTTGTACAGTATGACTGCAGTTATCTGATCTACTCTTTAAACATTAACACTACTATACTTGAGCCAAATTCGATAAAGAATACAGGTAAACAAACCAATAGAGAGCTATCACAACTCACTTTTTACAAAAAAAAATATCTTCTATTATTTAGATGATTATTATCGCCCTTTTCACGCTGACTAGTTATTAAGAAATCCTATTGCAGCATATTTCACTAGAATTACTCAAATAACATGCATATTACATCGGCATTTCCAAGCAACGGTTTGTTTACCTCTATTCTTTATCGAATTTGGCTCAAGTATATGTGGACGAGATCATTTTTCCAATATTCTTAAAATTTTGGCTCCTATAGTCTGTTTTTTTTTAACAAACGAGTACCAAAAATTTTGTCTGCGTTTTTTTATTGGTCCACATAATCAGCATAAGTGCTATCATTGGTGTTAAAAGCGTTGGCCCCGCCTCGACTAATTTCCCATCTCTCTCTGTCAAATACCGAAAATGTGAAAGAGATATACTCAGTACTCGTTTGTTAAAAAAAATTGACTAAAGAGACTATTTAGTCATGTATAGTATGCATAGTGAACAGTCTCTTCAAAGCATGATTAAATGGTTGTCATTGGTATTATATTTTTTTAAATTCAATACTGATCATAATAATTCTTTTTTTATTAATGGTTGCATATAATTCATAGTGGTGCGATGTTTATTTGGTGTTCATTTCATTCGTTCATTTTATTTTTGTTTTGGAATGTGAGTTTGGCTGTGAATAATAAATTTTTGGAAAAATCTTTTCGGGTTGTGTAATTTTCTAGTTAAAATATGGCAATTCTATAATTATTAAGAATTGCTGCACGTTCAACATCGTGGAGTTTTGCATGAAAAACTTGTGGAAATTTCACACGATGTGACGAATAGGTAATCAATAAGGGCTTCTGTTTTGTGCCATTTATAAATCCCAACCTATAAGAACAAAATTAAATATTGGGATATTATATTGTGATTCTTGTGATACAGGAATTTTTAGTACAAGAGTTAGAGCTTCATTGTATTTATTGTGGTAATAAATTTTTTATTATATACCATATTACCAGAGGCAGATTATCCCCTAGAGCTTAAGGCAAACTAGGCTGCCTAAGGGAGTTACGAGGAAGTGCGAGCCCAGAAAAATTTTAGAAATCTATCAAAATGAAGTATTTTAAAGTCATACCTGATTAAAAAGCGTCAATAGTTGCATGCCTAGAGCGCTCTTGACAATTAACCCTCTCCGCAACGGAAGGAACATGAGTGGGTTTTAGTCTGCAAAAATTCTGACACGCTCAAAACGAAAGAAGTTATTTGATGACTAGCTGTCCCCTGCGGTTTCACCCGCATTTTTCGTTTCTGTTCCGCTCCCGTGGGTCGTAGCGTGATGGTATATAGCCTATAGCATTCCTCGATAAATGGGCTATCTAACACTGAAAGAATTTTTCAAATCGGACCGGTAGTTCCAGAGATTACCCCCTACAAACAAACTTAAAAATTTTACCTCTTTATAATCCATACTAATATTATAAATGCGAAAGTAACTCTGTCTGTCTTTCTGTCTGTCTGTCTCTTCTTCACGGCTAAAGCACTGAACCGATTTGAATGAAATTTGGTACAGATATAGTCTGGGACCCAAGAAAGGACATAGGGCAGTTTTCATCCCGGTAATCCCTCGGGAACAAGAACTATTATTCCACGCGGACGAAGTCGCGGGCACAAGCTAGTATTAGTATAGATTTCCCGCTCATAAAAAAAGATTGCACAACTCTCAAAGACCAAACATGTCAAGCTAAACACCAAACGAAAAACTCACCAAACATTTCACCCAAAGACATTCGCCCTACTCGCCCTCTCACTCCCTCCCCCCCCCGAGCAGCTGCGAGTACCAGGCGTGGCGCAGGTGGTGGTCCCGTTCGGCAACCTGGCGGCGCTGGGCGCTCCGCTGGCGCCGCCGCTGGCGCAGGCCTTCTACTACGGGGCTGCGGCCGCCACCGCCGCGCCCTATGGGATGGGGCTGGATCATGCTACCTTGAAGGACCTGATTAAGAAGCAGATGTGAGTAGTTTTTTCTTATTTTGGTTAGGGTTTGATGCTAAAATACTGAATTGAAATTGTTAGTTTATTGTAATCATTTTTAAATATAAATAGATTGCTTATTTTTAGTTATTTCCTTAAACAAATGGTGTTCTGGTGTTTCCTGCTACATTGGTGCTGATTCTCATGTTCACAAACTTAACTTTTATGTTAATTGCATCTTTCTCTTTTTATTTCTTAAAGAAAAGGATAGAAGATACATTTTAGTTTAATCCTGTCAAATTAGACAGCGCCTAAAGAAAATTGGCGTATATTTAGTCGCCATGTTTTTAATTGCGTCTAAATTATCTATGGATTGTCTAAATTTGACAGGACTTAACTAATATTTTATCTTCTGTCCTTTTCTTTAAGAAATGGAAAGAGAAAGATGCGTTTAACTTAAATTTAGTTAAGTTTGTGAACAAGAAAATCAACACCATTGCTCATTAAACAAAAATTTAATTAAATTTCTAAACAATTTCGACTGTGCGTTTATAAAAGCCTGTCTTGTCTGTAGTGTTGTCAAAAACGAGAAATTTACATAGTAGCAACTTTTTTATGACGTAGTTGAGTTAATAAGCGTATTTTGAAAGTTTATCCCCCTAGCGCGGTGAAATAGGAGAGGAGAAATGAAAAATATAGTCTTGTTTTATACAAATTCGTTAACAAAACATAACAAGTTGTTCTTTGATCTTGGCAATACAATTCTACGATAAGTCTTGTCAATACCCGAACATAATAAAGTACCACAATTCCACCTCCGACTCTGTTTCGGATGTTTCATTTCAGAGTAGTTAGCTAGGAAGCACTTGTCTCATCGCTTGCTTAAAATAAGCAAGGGGAAAAGACAATATTGTTAGGTCAACTTGAAAAAAAAAACGTTTATCGTACAATTATATTATAAGTAATAAGGTGTAGATAAGTTATGTGCAGTCAAAAAGTGGCACTTGAAAAGTTTGCTATTTGACCAACATGATACTGAGTATCGCGTTGACATTTGACGTTTATCTCTTTTTCACTTGCACTACTTCAATCATGTCATCCTACTTGGACGTGTAATGTATGTGTGAGTTAGTGTGCCGTTTTTGTAGATGGAATTTTGTTTAGGTAACCTATCTACACCTTTTTACTTATAATATCATTGTTATCATATATATTAATTAACCCCTTTCCCCCTCCACAGCGAATACTACTTCAGCCCCGACAACCTAGCCCGCGACTTCTTCCTCCGCCGCAAGATGGCGTCGGACGGCACCATCCCGGTCACGCTCATCGCGTCCTTCCACCGCGTGCGCGCTCTCACACCCGACGTGCAGCTCGTACTCGACGCCATCCGCGACTCCGATAAACTGCAGCTCATCGCCGGGTTTAAGGTAATTAGACACTATATAATCTTCGTCAAGTAATGTCTTTTATCAGAAGACACAGATAGCCTCTTTACAGGGGATGCTTAGAGGCAGAAGAAACGCCACAAACTGCAGCTCATCGCCGGCTTCAAGGTCAGTAAATAAACAGTAATTTTTATGGCGACAGAACCCTCAGGAAACGCTTACCCTATTAGGTTATCAGACAGGAGCCTGACATCCTTAATCGTCAAGTAATGTCTTTTATCAGGAGTCAGAGAGTTCTCTATGCAGAGGATGATTAGAGGCAGAAAAGACGCCACATCATCACAAACTGCAGCTCGTCGCCGGCTTCAAGGTCAGTAGATAATCATATAGTCAGGAGTAACAGATAGCCTCTATGCAGAGGATGCTTAGAGGCACAGGAAAAGCCACAAACTGCAGCTCATCTTTTCTTCTGCTTCAAGGTAATTAAAACAGACACTATATAAATAAAAACTGTCGTGATGGCCTAGTGGTTAAGGCGCCCGCCTCTCATGCAAGAGGTTGTGGGTTCGAATCCGGGCAAGTACCAATGTGACTTTTTCAATTCATATGTACTTTCTAAAAGTTTATCTTAGACATCACAGACATCGGTGAAGGAAAACATCGTGAGGAAACCTGGACTTGTAGTGAAAACAAGTCCGAAATCGCCAATCCGCCTTCAGCAAGCGTGGTGATCAATGCTGGTGCCTCCTCTTGAGAAGAGGCCTTTGCCCTGCAGTGGGACAGTTATAGGCTAATATTATTATTATATTATTACTATATAGACTTCGCTACACTCTCGAGAAGCCTTTAATTCGCTCTAGATTCAAAATGCAACTCGTCGCCGGCTTCAAGGTGAGAGAATTACTTGGATAATGTGTGTTTTTAGCAGGTTAGGCAGTTGAGACTAGGAGTAGACGCCTTTGTTCCGCTTTAGATTCAAAATGCAGGTCACGAGGGTTCAAGGTAACTGAATAATCGTCGAGTAATGTCTCTTTTTAGGAGTTAGACAGCCCTCTATGCCAAGGATGCTTAGAGGCAGAAGAAACGCCAACATGTCCTAATGGCATGCATTAGTGTGGCCAAAAAAAAATTTCCCCAACAACGCTCAAAATCTCTCCCAGAAATCTTGCCAGAAGAGACTGCTTATGTACTGGGACAGTATAAGTCTTACACGCACAATGGTCCATTAATATGGCGAAAGTGCAGAAAATAACTATAGCTTACTATCAGGGGTTTCAGATTTGACAATCTTTACACTCTAACGCTCTAAAAGTCTTCGTTTTGCTCTATATTCAACAAACTGCAAATTGTCGGCGGGTTCAAAATAACCTTAAATAATAAGGAAAACAGGTGACAACCTCGCTACATTACGATTTGTTCCGCTGTACATTCGACTGACCCTGACTGCTAAGCCAGAGGTCGTGGGTTCGAATCCCACCCAGGACAAACTTTGTGTGATGAGCATAATTGTTTGTTCTGTGTCTGGGTGTTATTTATAATATGTATGTATTTAAAAATTATATAAGTACAAGCTTCTGCCCGCGGCTTCGCTCGCGTTAGAAAGAGACAAAAAGTAGCCTATGTTACTCTCCATCCCTTCAACTATCTCCACTTACAAAATCACGTCAATCCGTCGTTCCGTTTTTCCGTGAAAGAAAGACAAACAGACAGACCGACACACTTTCCCATTTATAATATTAGTATGGATTTAAAAATTATATAAGTATGTATATCAGTTGTCTGATTACCATAACACAAGCTCTGCTTAGCTTTAGATCAGATGGCCGTGTGTAAGATGTCCCAGGACATTTATTTATTTATATATTCTTCGAGATTTATTTATTTAAACTGATGCTCATTGGCGACCATTCAAAAATAAGGGGGGGTGGAACCCTCGCGACTCTCTATAAAAATATGTACACAAAGTAATAATTTACTTGTTTATTTAGGGGTGCATATTTTAATCTCAATATATAAGAATACAAATAAATCTATTCAATTTATCTTACAGGTCCGCACTGCCTTCGAGCCAACGAAATGGCCTATCCTCGACATAACATCAGGCACGAACGCCGAGGAAGAGAAATCCGAAAAACCGACACCAGCCGAAGACAAGCCGAACACAGCCGAAGAAACCCCGAAAACACCCGAAGGTGACGTCAAAGAGACTGCTATCGTGAAAGAGGAGGCGCCGAGTATAGAAGCGGAGAAGAATGAAGAAGTTGAGAAGGTTGTGGAGAAGAGTGTGGACTTGGAGAAGAATGAGAGTGTTCAAGATGGTGCTTCGGTATTGGAGGAGGCAGAGGTATGTATCTTTTTTAACTAGTGACAATCTACCCACAGATATAGATTGGCATAGTTCAATGAGGGTTTTTGCGTATGAAAAATCCGCTAGATGGCAATACGTAGGCGTGAGGTCCAACTGCAGCATGATTGGTGAATTTTGACATATCTGACAATGACATTACATTACATTGACATATATGTCAAAGTTCACCAATCACGTAGCAGATAGACCACACGCCTACGTATTGCCATCTAGTGGATTTCTCATACGCAAAAACCCTCATTAAATGATGTCATTCTTATTTCTCTTTGACTATTCATAAGTACCTGTACATGTTCTAAGTTAAATAAATGCCTTTGAAGAGGAACAGTAATCAAAAACATAAGCGGCACCGGGATTACGTATCTTGTAGAAGCCGAGCGATCGCGATAATTGCGCAAAATTTGCTTCTCAAACGTCAATTCAAAATACGTCAAGTCAAATAGCAATCTAGCGATAGTGCTGCTGTTAAATCTGTTAACTAAAACATGCATTTTTCGTTTGGTGGTTTCGTATTTAGTATGGTTTTTGAGAGCAAAGTTAAGTTTTTTTTGTTAAAGGTGATATTTAATTGTTCCAGCGATTGCTACTTTATCGTCATCGTAGCAATAAGTGCATTAGAACAATCAGCGAGCGATTAGCAATCGATTCATACATAATACGATTTTTTTTGACGTTAAGCGATCACTGCGCAAATATTGCTGATTGCTGTTTCATAGGTAATAAGCCAGCGGGTGAATCCGCGTGGAACAGCTAGTTATATTATACAGACCCTGTAATCTTACCTTGACAGTTGTCAATACTGAATGAGGTCACTACGACAGGGGAAATTAACTTTCTAGTTGTTCAAACGGCTATTTCGATTAATAGACGTTTCGTACTAAGAGAATACATACTTATATGGCTGAATATTAGAATAGAATATCTATTTTTTTGCGTGAAATATGGTAGACATAAGGTGTTATAAAATAATAAGTACATGACATATTCCACCCTCATTGAGGGTATGCAAAGACAATATTCAAACGTCAGGTAATTTTAAGACTCGCAAGTCTGTTGCTGTCTTTGTCACTCTAAGGGGATGAAAAAGGACAGCAACAGATTTGAAAGCGTCTTAACAATTAAGTGACGTTTGAGTGTTACGCCATTAATATTATTAAGTTGAGCTTGTTTAGTTGAATGGGCTAATCTTAGGAGCTAGTGATTTGAATTAAAAAAAGTTGGCAGTTGTGTACTCTCAATACATATTCGATGCAGAAAAAACTTAAAATTTCCCAAAATTAATAATTCAAAACTTATTTTTGTACCACATAAAATAAATAAAAACATGCAAATAGCAAAATATGTGCAATAATATCATGTTTAACTATAAGTTCTTGAGTTTTACGCTTACAAACACATTTAATTTCTTAAATATCTACACCAATAATCAGTTAAACTCATGACAAATTCACGAAGGTACAATTTTATGTTGTGTTAATATCTGCATAACGACGGAATCTTCATTTTTCCGAAGGTCTACCCAAAATAATTCAATAATTCATATATTTTTTTAAAGAAGATTTATTCAAAATTCTCCACTTTCCCACAGCCACAGCCACCCACACAAGAAGACACCAAACCAACCGACGCAGAAGTCAAAGAAGCAAAAGTAGAGAAGACAGAAGAAGCAGAGGTGGTTGCTGAGAAGGTCAGCGATCCCACCGACGACCCTCCTTTACAGTCTGAAGGAAACGAGGAGAAACCTGGAGAGAAACGGTAAGATTTAACACTATGGTATTTTTTTCGCCAAATTTTATAGTACATTAAGTAACCATGGATTAAAATACGCTATTTTACGCCATCATCAATTGACGTACTTTTTATGAGCTGTCTAAACGCAATTCTCCAATAGACTTTGTATGCCAATGGCAACTTATGACGTCACTAAAATAACAACTCAGTTGACTATCTATTTATTGATTTCAAAGCAACTAAAAAACCTAAAAATCAAATTTTATAGCAAAATTGAAAATGTACCGAATTTATTGGGCTGAAATTAAAAGAGGTTTTATAGAAAATGGTGCCGATTCTCTTGTGCACAAACTATTGTAAATTTAAGTTAAATGCATCTTTCTCTTTCCGTTTAATTAAGAAAAGGACAGAAGATCAAATATTAGATAAGTCCTGTCAAATTTAGACACTCCATAGACAATTTAGACGCAATTTAAAAACATGGCGTCTAAATATACGTCAATTGTCACCAGGCGCTGTCTAATTTGACAGGATTAAACTAAAATGTATTTTCTGTCCTTTTCTTTAAGAAATGGAAAGAGAAAGATGCACCTAACTTAAATTTACGTTAAGTTGTGCACAAGAGAATCGGCACCATTGTGTCTAACATTTATTGGTTAATGGTGTAAACTACCCAATTATGTTTAACCTTTTAACGACCAACCGACAGCCGGCTGTCGCTCTGCTATTGTCTTTCTATTGTGTCTCAAATCACGTTTGTTCGAAGGATTACACTAGCTGTCGCCAGCGGTTTTACCCGCGTAGTTCCCGTGGGATTTTTGGGATCAAAACTATCCAATGTCCTTTCTCAGGCTATGGACTATCTCTGTTCTAAATTCAATTTATTTATTTAAACAAGTGAAAGCCGGCTGTCGCGCTGCTACAGTCTTTCTATTGTGCCTCGAATCGCGTGTGTCCGAAGGTCAAAAAATGCTTTTTATTTATACTATGTAAAGAAAATTTCATTGTTTGAAACGTAAGTTAATAGCATAAATGTGTTTGTTTCAGCCGCAAGAAGCAGATGGTGGGTATCTTCCCTCTGCCGACGATGGGAGGCCCTCTCGTTGCTCCAGTGTCCTCCCTGCTACGTGCCGTACCTCCGCCGCCGTTGCCCAGGTAATATTCACTTACTATACTCAATCTATACTTCTATACTGAGAGAGATATAAAGAGGAAAACTTTGTATGTCTGTTTGTTTGTTTGATTGTAATAAATAGGCTCAAAAACTACTGGACCTATTTTAAAAATTCTTTCACCATTCGAAAGCTACATTGTCAACGATTAACAAAGGCTATTCTATGTGTATTTTTGGTCTTGCTCAACCCGCTAGGAGATGATTCTACCATTCTATGGGTCTAGTGGTTGGTGCCTCTGACTGCTAAGCCGGAGGTCGTGGGTTCGATTCCCACCCAGGACAAACTTTGTTTTGATTGTTTGTTCTGTGTCTGGGTGTAATTTATCTATAATATGTATGTATTAACAAATTATATAAGTATGTATATCAGTTGTCTGATAACCATAACACAAGCTCTGCTTAGCTTGGGATCAGATAACCGTGTGTGAGTGGTCCGAAAATATATATAAACTAGCTGTCCACTGCGGTTTCACCCGCATTTTTCGTTACTGCTCCGCTCCCGTGGGTCGTAGCGTGATGGTATATAGCCTACTAGCTTCTGCCCGCGGCTTCGCTCGCGATAGAAAGAGCCTATGTTACTCTCCATCCCTTCAACTATCTCCACTTAAAAAATCACGTCAATCCGTCGCTCCGTTTTGCCGTGAAAGAAAGACAAACAGACAGACAGACAGACACACTTTCCCATTTATAATATTAGTATGGATATCCTCGATAAATGGGCTATCTAACACTGAAAGAATTTTCCAAATCGGATATTACCCCTTATATACAAACTTACAAATTTTAGCTCTTTATAATATTAGTATAGATATAGATATTTATTTATTTATTCCCCTACTCTTTTTTGTCGTGTCGCCTGTAATGGTGTATATTAATATGTTGTCTGTGTGCAGGATGTTCCGCTCGGGTCGCGGCGGGCTGGCGGGCGGCGCGCCGCCTCACGAGCTGCTCAACCCCGACGTGCCCGAGTTCGTGCCGCTCGCTAGGAGACACGGTGAGTCCGACATTTACCTTTTATTTACCCACGGAATACTCTAATCCATAGATGTTATAAGTAAAAAAGTGTAGATAGGTTCCCCAAACGAAATTCTATCTTCAAAAACGGCACACTAACGCACACATACATTACACGTCAAAGTAGGATGACATGATTGAAGTGGTGAGAGTGAAAGAGTGAAAAGATTATCTCTTTTTCACTCTCACTACTTCAATCATGTCATGCTTATATGTGTGCGTTAGTGTGCCGTTTTCGAAGATAGAATTTCGTTTGGGTAACCTATCTACACTTTTTTACTTATCATTGCATTGACGTACTTTTTATAAGCTGTTTAAATGCAATTCTCCCATAGATTTAAAATGACAATGGTGACGATTCTCTTGTTCACAAACTAAACCAAATTTAGTTATGTGCGTCTTTCTCTTTCCGTTTCATTAAGAAAAGGATAGATGATAAAATATTAGTCATTAATTTTCTAATCGGGCCACGAGATACACACAAAATGTTATTCAAACCAGGCTGGCTGCTTTTTGAGAAGGTGGCAAACATATGTATAGAATAATTATATATATATTAATAATTTTGCGTTTATGTGTGTTGCAGAAGATCTCAACGACAAATCGGACAGCCAAGACGACAGACCGCGGTCAGGCAACGCCAGTCCCAACTCGGAACAAGTTTGGACTGAGGTGAGGAACAATTTATTTATTTTATTTATCTCTTCAACAATGAGTACACTGTTACATTTGTGATTGTACATTAAGTATAAGTGCCTCATCTCTTATAGAAGAGACATGCACTATAATGGACGCATGAACCGCAATAATATATTTAAAAAAAAAACAGAAAAGAACAGAAAATTAATAATACCAATACAATAGGGATGACGACAACATTAAAAAAATGGCATTCTGTTTAGTCCGTCTGATCGGCCGAAAATTCGGGACACGTATTTTTTGCTTCATCAAATTAATAAAAAAATACAAAGATAAAGAGCAACAAAGTTCCGGAGTGGGGGCTTTTGACGTCACCGTAATGCAAAAATTGTATCTTATTGTGACGTCACGCGCAACTTCAACGCCCTGTAACGTCGTCATTCTTCGTTTACGAGAAAAAAGAAAAAATTCGTGTCCAAAATTTTTTGATAATCTTTCTGACGGACTAATTACTTTTTTTTTTGTCGTCTCGCCTATTATAATAATACCAGTCTATTACTGTTTACATGTCCTCCTCCTTTACTCTGGGATGTCTGGTTAAGAATGCCTAAGGCATTAAGTGTGTTCATGTACAGTCGCGGTCTGAAAGTGGTTACCACCATAAGAATCACAATTGCATGCACACATTAAGGCCACAAGTTCTAAATGTCTATTTCATGATAATTTGATTGATCATAGATTATTTTTTCTAATGATATGACAATCAATCGCTTTAGGTGATGGACTGACTACTAAAAAGGTTTGATATACAGAAAACCTACTTTGAAAAACATTTTTTTTAATAAGAATATGAAGAAATAATAAATAAAAGTTTAAAAAAATCTTTATTCAATATCTGGTATAACATCACTCCGCAGCTATGACTAATTTAGTTTTTTGAATAAGAATATGAAGAAAGAAAGCACTGAATAAAATCTTTGGTAAATACTATCTGACCCCCGCAGTTTTACCCGCGTAGTTCCCGTTCCCTTGGAATTAAATAAGACTTTCCTATGCCCTTGCTCAGGCTATAGACTAACTCTGTACCAAATTTCATTTAAATCGTTTCGGTAGTTTTGGCGCGAAAGCGAGACAGACAGACAGTTACTTTCGCAATTATAATAGTAGTATGAACTAGTACGGATCCAGAGCTACAACCAATATAGTTTTTTTAAATAAAAATATAAGGAAATAATAAATCAAATCTTAAAAAATCTTTATTCAATATCAAGTATAACATTACTCCGCAGTTACGACCAGTGCATAGATGCAACAAGACACGCGCATAGATCAGTATTTCTGGTATCATTTTCTGGTATCACTCGAGCACAGCGTGATCTATCTCGTAGTAGGCATCATCACTTCTTCCTGAATCATTTCCATGATCTATTATTTGGTCTTCTTCGCCGTGACATCTTATTCAAACCTCACAGTAAATCACAATAGTTATAATGAATTTCGTGATAAGGCACTAATGATATAAAACTATGTCCATGTTCAAAGATTGTCCCTTGCTCCAGGGTTAAACTTGCCATTTTATTTCGATATGAAAAAAAATATTTCGTAAAATTTTACTCTTGTCTAAACGACGTTCAAACAATATTTTTTGCCAAATGTCAATTCAAGAAATTAAGAAAAGAGTTTCAAAGCACTTACTTTGGCACTATACCTGTCACTGTTACACAACTGCCAAACGTCAAGTGCACGATAGAGACGAAACATGGCTAAGCCGACGCCGTTGCTTAGTAACGTCTTTGTTATTCTCGTTGTCTCATTTTGCATAATAACTTCTAAAAGGTAACAAGTCACATGATATGGCATTTTAGATTTTAATGAAAAAAGTGTGATATAGAATGTACTTTCAAAATTGGTAAACCTTTTCAGACCGTGACTATACATTTGTGCATGTTTAAATAAATTAATACTGTACCATAGCAGGGCAAAGGCATCTTCTCATACAGGGAAGGCAAGAACGAGAAACAAAATACTTCCTTATTTTTCCTTGTTCCTTGCGGTTTCTACTACCGATACTTTGGATCACTGCTCCGCTCCCATGGATCGTAGCGTGATTTTATAAGCTTTCAAGATAAACAGGATATCTATAACTGAAATATTTCTTTTTTTTATTACAACCCGTAGTTGCTGGCGAGTAGAGCGTTAAACCAAACAAATGAATTTCGTTCGGCGACATTTATCGCCGAACACGTGAACTACAACTGATATTCTACATCGCCGATATAAGAGTTTGACGCGACATTAGCATCCATACTAATATTATAAATGGGAAAGTGTGTCTGTCTGTCTGTCTGTCTGTCTGTTTGTCTTTCTTTCACGGCAAAACGGAGCGACGGATTGACGTGATTTTTTAAGTGGAGATAGTTGAAGGGATGGAGAGTAACATAGGCTACTTTTTGTCTCTTTCTAACGCGAGCGAAGCCGCGGGCAGAAGCTAGTATGATATAAAACCCCGACTAGAACCGTCGGGCAGTAGCCCACCAGACACAACACTCGTCTAAATTCGTCAAAATTCGTCGGAAAATCCTGCCTTTTCAATGGAGGATGAGGATTTTTACTTACTTTTATGTATTTATGTAAAAATTACGAAAATGCCCTTATTTTACTATTACTATATAAGTATGTATATGCACTGAATGTCCACTGTATACAATATGAATATTGTAGTCAGTTACTGCGAATGTAAGTGCGATATAAACTGAGTCGACTTGGCGTTCCGTACTGTCGGCTTAGACGGGACGGGTGCATTGTTGACGCGACACAAACTTACTAATATTATAAACTACCCGTCTTAGTTGGGTGGTACACATCTTTCAAATTCTCGGATTTTTTAACCGATTTCAAAGAGAAGAGGGTTCTCAATTCGAATACGGTAGTTTCCACCATTATCAATTGACGTACTTTTTATGAGCTGTCAAAACGCCATTCTCCAATAGATTTTGTATGGCAATGGCGACTTATGACGTCACTAAAATAACAACTCAGTTGACTATCTATTTATTGATTTCAAAACCACTAAAAATCAAATTTTATAGCAAATTGAAAATGAACCGAATTTATTAGGCTGAAATTAATAGAGGTTTTATAGGAATTGTGTCTAACATTTATTGGTTAATGGTGGAAACTACCCAATTAATGAGGGTTTTTTGGCAGCACGTAGGCGCGAGGTCCAACTGCAGCATGATTGGTGATTTTTTGACTTATCTGTCAACGTCATGTCGTTTTATCGACAGATATGTCAAAATTCACCAATCGTGTTGCAGTTGGACCTGACGCCTTGCCGACGTATTGTCATCTAGCGGATTTCTCATACGCAAAAACCCTCATTATGAACGGATTTTGATGCTTTTTTGTCTGTTAGGGTAGGTTATGATACAGAGGCGGTCCCATATAAATATTATGGCTATCGGTTCAGCGCTTCTTGGAAAATACAACAAAGTCAAAAGAAATATTCGACTCTCATACATTGACGATGTCGTGGTTATATTTTGTTCAAGATTAACTTAAGGAGGATTTGATTTTCTGTTTTTATTTTATACTAGCTTTTGCCCGCGACTTCGTCCGCGTGGAATAGTTCCTGTTCCCGCGGGATTTCCGGGATGAAAACTATCCTATGTCCTTACTCGGGTCCCAGACCAAATTTCAAGCAAATCGGTTCAGTAGTTTAGGCGTGAAGAAGAGACAGACAGACAGATCTACTTTCGCATTCATAATGTTAGTACGGATGATTGTAAGTAGTTTTATTTTGAGTCAGACACCGCACTAAATAGCAAAAAATAAAATCGTAACGAACGCAGACAGCTAGGTACGGACAATTTTTTTTAGATGTGTTAAATTGCAGAAATGTCATCCAACTATATTTGTCAGTATGTTATGTAGCCTATGTGTTATTCTGATGTATAAGCTATGTTACTGTAAAGTTTCATCAAAAGCCGTTCAATCCGAGGTCGTGGATTCGACTCCCACGTAGGGCAAACTTTACTAACTTTTTTATAGAAATATTCTACTATAATTAATTTTTTTTAACCGACTTCAAAAAAAAAGTAGGTTCTCTGTTCGACCTGTATGTATGTATGTATGTTTGTCCGCGATTATCTCGCGTTTGGCTAAACCGATTTTGATGCGGTTTTCAGCAAAGTGTTCGTTACATTCTGGGGAAGGTTTTAGTATATAACACTAATAGATATCCCGTGACGTTGCCCGCATAGATCGCGTTTTGCTTTCTTGAATTGTAGATTTTTATAAGATTATAAGTTTATTTTGAGAGCTACCCTAAATCGTAGTCAGACACTGAGACTCTAACTAAAAAGTAAAAAATAAAAAGCTTTTTTTTAAAAAAAAGATAACCGACTTCAAAAACTAAATGCTCAAAAATAACTATTTCGGAAGTCGGTGGCTTCTCTTCTGCCGGTCGATTTGTGTTGCCACCGACTTCCGAAATAGTTATTTTTGAGCTTTTAGTTTTTGAAGTCGGTTATCTTTTTTTAAAAAAAGCTTTTTATTTTTTTTTCTTCTTCCACCAGGTAAAACGCCGCACCAAGGCGGGTTCTCGCGAACGCGCGCCAGCAGTGAATGATGAAGAGCAACGCGAGGAGTTGCACTTCCAGCTCGACGAGGAACTGGACCTGCCGCCGCCCCGGCACAACACCTTCACTGACGCGTGGTAAGTTTCACTGTACAAGGTCAAGGTCATGTCTGAATGTCAAGGTCACGTGTCAAGGTTCCTTAAGAAACTATAGAATCGATGTGTTTTGAGGAAAACACGTTTATTGACCCGTGGTGAGTTTGATATCTAAAGTCAAAGGTCAAGGTCACTTAAAGGTCGTCGAGGAAACTACTAAAAATAAATAAATAAATTTAAATTAAGCAAGCAAACGAAAACATGTTTCTCAGACCCAAACTAATAATAACTAATTCCTCTTCTTCTCCGCAGGTCTGACGAGGAATCCGACGCGGAGTTCACGGACAAGGACGTCGGACGCCTGCTGATCGTGACGCAGACGCCGGCCAGACAGCCCAAACACGATGGACACGACCGCCAGGGGGACTGGAACACACGCACCAAGATCACACAGGACCTGGAACAGGTGAGCGAAGATTACAGGGCTTGAGGAAGCGATAGATGTCGTTTGCAGGGAGAGGGAAGCGATAGATCGTTTACAAGGTGTGGGGAAGCGTAAAATATCGTATATAAGGGTAGGGAAGCGACTAGTGTCGTTTATAGGGCGCGGAGAAGTGATATATGCCGTTTTCAGAGGGTAGAGAAGCTATATTTATGTCGATTAAACGGAGGGAAGCGATATAAATATGTCGTTCACAGGGGGGTACGGCAGCGATAGATGTCGTTTGCAGGTGGTAGGAAAGCGATAGATGTCGATTGCAGGGGATAGGAAAGCGATATACGTCGTTTACAGGGCTTCGAAAGGCACAGATGTCGTTTCAAGAGCTTATATAAGGTAGACGTAGCGATAGATGTCGTTTACATAGTTTAAAAAAAAGTAGATTCGGCGATAAATGTCGTTTACAGGGCATGGGGAAACGGCCAGTGTCGTTAAATCGCGTGTCGAAGTGATAATAATGCTAAGATCACAGCTTCAGCACTGTTCAAAGTATCAATGAACGTAATTTTAATGTTAATTTTGTTTGTTTTCAGGTTATAACAGACGGCCTCAGACGGTATGAAGAAGACTTATGGAATGACACGGATTATCCATCGGTGAGTTATTTATTTATTCTACACTATTATTAATTAACTAAAGAGAGCACATTAGGTTACACATTTTCTTAGTATGTAATCAAGAGCAAAATTAATTGAAAACACATACCAGCTAATTTCATTTATAAAATATAATTATTCTCCTTCTTCTATTAACATCAGGACTCTGCGCTTTGTGTCCAAAAGTTTCTTTTTTCTGAATCAGACCCTTAACCCAGTCATTTGAGGACCTGACCATTGTCAGAAGGCCTGTGGCAAAGCAGCCTCCTAAAGTTAAGAGCTCTTATGGCGAGATAAATAGACGTTACTATAGTCTATTTTTTTTTAACAAACGAGTACTGAGTGTGTCTCTCTCTCACATTTCCGGTATTGACCGAGAGAGATGGGAAATTAGTCGAGGCGGAGCCAACGCTTTTAACACCAATAATAACTTTACCAATAATTACTTCATGCTGATTATGTGGACCAATTTAACAGACTATATATAGGCACTGACTTTGGCTTAGCACTATACCTGTCACTGTTACACAAATGCCAAACGTCAAGTGTACGACAGAGACGAGAACATAGCTAAGCCAAAGTCAGTGCTTAGTAACGTCTATTTATCTCGCCAGTAGAGTTTCATACTTCGGATTTAGTACCGGTTTTATTTTTCCTTTCACCCCTCCCAGGCGGTCTTCTATGTACTAATTTGCTCTCTTTATGGCCCTTCCTCTAAGTATAGTTCGCGTCACGTAAGCTTGCCCCTCTGAAGTTCGTCGCAATTGGATGCGCAGTAGTCAATTTTACAACCGAACGCAGACCGCGCATGCGCGGACTCGCGAAAGATGGCGCCTGTAATGGCGTCTCTGTCACTCGCATACGTTCGATGCTTACTTCTGTCCTGCTTGCTCAATGCAATAGTACTGTTGTTGTCAAAACTGTTAAACTTTGTTATTGTTTTTAATTATTTTACTTTTACTGCTACAACATAAATCAAACTAATAACTGCTGTTATAATTAAATATTAACGCTGTTGTTTCTAATGACATAATAATAAAACTAGAAGTGGGTGTTATTTAACGTAATGCAGAGAGTTCGGAGACATTTTAAGTGTGGCCGGGCAAAACCGGAAATATTGCCGGCAATGTATTGCAGCAACACAATTGTAGTAACATCATGCCCTTTTAGAAGCATTTTTACAATCGCAATGTTAACAACTTAATTCAATTCTGTTTAAAACAAAAAAAAACTACGAACGTAGCACTTTTTTATGTGATTGTACCTGCGCGATCGTCACAAAAGCCTAACTTCAGAGGGGCAAGCTTACGTGACGCGAACTATATCAATTAGCAATCCCCGCTTCGACTGTCTTTTATTTATGTATCAACTTAGCACCACCCAATCTGTATTGTCCTTGTATCAATTAGCCACACTGAATTATCCCCCAAAATAACATACATCTCAAGGGCTGTTTTTTAACCGATATCAAAAAGAAAAGGTTTGACTGATGGACTTGCAGTTTTTCGCGGTAGATTTGTAATTTATTACTTTTTAAAGGCGGTTATTTCCACCTCTGTACTGATCTGTCACCCATATCTCTAGGCTCTGGGCTATAATTGACCGCCACGCTATTACAATGAGTTAATAATTTCCTCCTAATTACAGTCGTACGGCAGCCAGTCGTACCGCACGGTGTCGCTGATCTCCCGCGAACAGTTCGAAGCCGCTGTGCCGCCCGTGCAGCATCAGAACCCGGCTGAACCTCCTCCACCGCCGCCGAGGCCGAGCCATGTGAGTATACGTTCATACCCTTACAAACAACCCGCTCCAGCTCAGCACGGATGATATTGTTATTTGTCGTCGTGTAACCTAGCGTTTTCTGAACTATGTTAGGATCTACTTCTGGTCTAACCGGATTCAGCTGGATGACAGTGTAAGCGACTGCCTATCAGACCTTTACAATCCAGTACTGAACGACATGAGACCCCTTGGTTAGACTAGTCAAAATTCTTGGCTTCTGACTACCCGTAACGACTGTCAAAGTTCTACGAATGACAACCGGGACACGGGATGCTTTCCGAGGCACGGGATGTCAATGATGTCCAAAATAAACTTTAAAAAGTACAATGGACAAAATGGAATCATGACCCATCATAAGATTATTTTCCTACAGACATTTAAATACAATTAGGTCGACAATCGCGTAAACATGTATTAAAAATGTCGCACGTCTAGTCTTATTATTTTGACAGCTTCAAACGATTTGTCGTCGAAATGGGTCATGATTCAATTTTGTCGATAGTACATATGAATTAAAAAAGTAACTTTGGTACTTGCCCGGATTCCCCACAACCTCTTACAGTGCCTTATCTACTGAGCCATCACGACGATGTAGGCACAATATCTCGTAGACTGAAATTATATTACAACATAGGCCTTTTATATAATGTACGTTTATTATACAAAGGCCAGCGTTCATATTAAATTGTCCTTGATTTTTTTGCACTGTATGTCCACTGTATACAATATGAATATTGTAGTCAGTTACTGCGAATGTAAGTGCGATATAAACTGAGTCGACTTGGCGTTCCGTACTGTCGGCTTAGACAGGACGGGTGCATTGTTGACGCGACATTATAAACTACTTAATCAATATGAGGTAAATTAATTAGTTATCGATGTATGAACACACAAGAGACAATTAGACATATACTAAGAATTGTCTGACTTTTAGATTAGCAAGAAATATTGGACATTTTATTGGACACTAGCTTTTGCCCGCGAGTTCATCCGCGTTGAATAATAGTTCCCGTTCCCGGGGGATTTCCGAGATGAAAACTATCAAATCAAATCAAATAAAATAGTTTATTGCAATCCATAATGTACACTTACAGGTGGTAAATATAATAATATAACATAGAAACAATTATGGACCCTGTTGTGCCCAACAGGGTCCATAATTGTTGCAAGTTTTAAATAAGTAGGAGAGAGGAAGAGCGCTTTATTATTATCCTATGTCCTTTCTCGGGTCCCAGACTATATCTATAACTAATTTCATTCAAATCGGTTCAGTGGCTTAGTCGTGAAGAAGAGACAGAGTTACTTTCGCATTTATAATATTAGTATGGATTTTATTTTGTTCCATTAAAGCCCCGTATTCGTAGTAAACATTTGTTTAGCAACTGTTGATCAACTGATGTTGTCGCTCGCCGGGCGTCAACTCTGCAGTATGGCGTGAGCAACACCGCAACACAAGTGTTGCCCGTAATATGATGACAGCAACTCGTCAACATGCTTATGCAACCATGTTGCTAAACAAAATGTTTACTATGAATACGGGGCTTAACTAAAGACAAAATAGATTTTTGAAGGCTTTTCAATATCGTGCTACGTCACAAGCCCTCATTTCAGTACTTCCGTTATATCTTAGTTAGTCATTTGATCATGGTTTTGCTAAATCTTTGAACACACGCGATTCGAGACGCAATAGAAAGACCATAGCAGCGCGATAGCCAGCTGTCGCTAGGTCGTCAAGAGGTGTAAACAAAAAAAGTTATACAATATTTTTTGCTTAAAACATGAACTAATTAAAATTACGTATGTTTATAATCCTGTTCGATTGTATATTGCGATATTAAAGTTGTGTTGTTTATTCTATGTCCTATTACTAGACGCCAATTCGCTCAAGATTTTTGCCTTCATCGAGTAGTGATATCGTGATAATCCATACTAATATTATAAATGGGAAAGTGTGTCTGTCTGTCTGTCTGTCTGTCTGTTTGTCTTTCTTTCACGGCAAAACGGAGCGACGGATTGACGTGATTTTTTAAGTGGAGATAGTTGAAGGGATGGAGAGTAACATCGGCTACTTTTTGTCTTTTTATAACTCGAGCGAAGCCGCGGGCAGAAACTAGTAATGTATATTTTATTCTATTTCCTACAGGTTGAACAGCAATCAGAGTTACACAACAAATACAAGCGGCCGCGACGCACCGCGCGGTTCTACGCCGCCAGCAAAGATCCACATGCTACTGACGTTATGTAAGTCACTATATTATATGTATAGGGTGACTGGTAATTAGTGTACGATACTTAAACACGTGATAGGGCTCATGATAACCAATTTTTTTTCTGGGAGCAAAGCCAAAATCGCAAAAAAGTATCAGTTGTTTAGTACTAACGACAAAATTGAATCAAGACCCATTTCGACGGGGTTGCGGAATGGTTATAATAGTTACCGCGGCCCCGGAACATAAAGGGCAACCGAAGGAACATGAGTGGGTTAATTCGACTCTGGGCTGGATTTCATGGTTTATAATATGTAGTTGTTATTATGTGTGGGTACAAGCCCACGCATAATAACAACTACATATTTAGCAAAAAAGTTATTTATTAAGTTATTCGTCTGCAAGCCCTCCTAATAGAAATAAATAAATAAATAATAAATAAATAGTAAAAGTCTGAAAAACTTCTCCCGCCGCCGCCGATGAGCTTACCTTACCCAAACAGTTGAAAAAAGAAAATAAAATCTTGCTGTGTTCATTTAATGTTTAAGATAAAAATAACTCCAAGAATCTCGAACGTATAAAGAGTGGAAGACCAGTCATTTGTCATTCAATATCCTTGTATAAACATATCCCAATGTACTAAACCCCTACTTTTCCATGTATTCACAGAAGCAGCCGTAAGCACAAGACCAGACACAGCCTAAACCCGCCCGTGGAGCACCATGTCGGCTGGATCATGGACATACGCGAGCACAGAGCCAGGACGCACAGCACTGGGTGAGTTACAGGCTAAGAAACCGTAGCGGCAGTCTAAACACTGTAGAGGCGGTCTAAAAACTGTGAAGGCAGTCTAAAAAACCGTAGAAAAAGTCTAAAAACCCGTAGCACCAGTCTAAAAAACCGCACCAGTAGTATGAAAACCGTAGCAGCAGTCTAAGGAAGCGTAGCAGTAGTCTAAGCACTGTGGAGGCAGTCTAAAAACTGTGGAGGCAGGCTAAAAAACCGTAGAACCAGTCTAAAATACCTTAGCATTAGTCTAAGAAACCGTAGCACCAGTCTAAGAAACCGTACCAATAGTGTAATAAGCGTAGCAGCGGTCAGTAAAGCCGTAGTACCAGTCTAAGAAACCGAAGTACCAGAGAAACCGTACCAGTAGTATAAAAAAGACTAGCGGAAGTCTGCTGCCTATAAAATTTTTTTCATTGCATGTAACATTTCATAATACCACTCTATACCCGGCATAAAAACTTTAGCGGCATTCTAAAACTCGTACCGTACAAGTACGAATTTTAGACTACCACGTAACAGAAGTTCGACGGGCCTGTTGGTCTAGTGGTTAGTAGCCCTGACTGCTAAGCCGGAGGTCGTGGGTTCGATTCCCACCCAGGACAAGCTTTATGTGATGAGCGTGGATGTTTGTTCTGTGTCTGGGTGTGATTTATCTATAATATGTATGTATTTAAAAATTATATAAGTATGTATATCAGTTGTCTGGTTACCATAGTACAAGCTCTGCTTAGCTTGGGATCAGATGGCCGTGTGTGAGTTGTCTAAAAATCAACATCATCATAATCAATCTAAAATTTTTTTAATGATGTTTTGTAAAGAAAGAAAAAAAGGACCGTTTATTTGCACATAATGAGCCACAAAACAAACAAAAAAAGATGTATACTAGAAACCTTAAAACTAAGACCGCTAAGTAGCATCACTACTGCGCGAAACGGCTAGCACTCAGCGTAATGCCGATAATGTTTATAAGATGCAGTTATAATCCGGTATTTGACACCATCATCAATTGACGTACTTTTTATGAGCTGTCAAAACGCAATTCTCCAATAGACTTTGTATGCCAATACCAGCTTGTGACGTCACAAGCTAGCAACCCTATTGACTAACTATTTATTGATTTTAAAGCAATTAAAAATCTAATTTTACAGTAAATTAAAAACAAACCCGATGCTTAGGACTAATAAAAAGATAGGTTTTATAAAAAATGTGTCTTAGATTTATCGGTTAATAGTGTCAAATACCGTATTGTAATATCTGTCTGTTTGTCCCCAGTTCGTCGCTCGGCACGTCTCCAACACTAGGCTCGTCGTGCGGCTCCGCCCCGGGCTCGCTGCCTACCTTCCATCACCCGAGCCACGGCTTACTACGAGAGAACCATTTCACGCAACAAGCCTATCATAAATATCATTCGCGCTGTCTTAAAGGTAAGATTTTTTTTTATTTATTATAGCTTCTGCCCGCTCGCGTTAGAAAGAGACAAAAAGTAGCCTATGTTACTCTCCATCCCTTCAATTATCTCCACTTAAAAAATCACGTCAATCCGTCGCTCCGTTTTGCCGTGAAAGAAAGATAAACAGACTGACAGACAGACAGACAGACAGACAGACAGACACACTTTCCCATTTATAATATTAGTATGGATACTTTATGCACTCAGAGCCTGTTTCCCAACCTCGAAATAGTCCGAAATAGTTCAAAAATGGAACTTAGTTCAGAAACTAATGCGGGTTTTTGCATATAATAAATCCGCTTGATGACAATAAGTAGGCGTCAGGTCCAACTGCAGCATAATTGGTGAATTTTGACATATCTGTCGATAAAACGACATGACATTGACAGGTATGTCAAAAATTCACCAATCATGCTGCAGTTGGACCTCACGCCTACGCGCTGCCAAAAAACCATCATTATTCGCACTACCTCCACGTCGGTAGCGAAACGGCTAAGCCTGTATGGCTTACTGATATGTATAAATTGTGAAGTTTGTAAGTAATAAAGATGTGTGAAAATCCGACAATGAAATGCCGGATAAAAAAGTTATATACAATAATTCAGGTTCAAAAATAAGTGTAGTAGATAAAAAAACTTTTTTCAAAAAAAATATAACCGACTTCAAAAACTAAAAGCTCAAAAATAACTATTTCGGAAGTCGGTGGCTTCTCTTCTGCCGGTTGAATTGTGTTGCCTTGCCACCGACTTCCGAAATAGTTATTTTTCAGCTTTTAGTTTTTGAAGTCTACGTTTTTAGTTAAGAGTCCCAACTACGTTTTAGAGTAACTTTAAAAAAAATGTACGTTTTTCTATAAAAATTGAGGAGTTCCCTCGATTTCGGCATGATACCATCATCAGATCCTGGACCTGATGACAATGGGACCATTTGGGAAGTCTACCCTTTCAAACAAAAAAAGAATTGTTCAAATCGGATGGCAAACGACGGAGATATGCGCGAACAAACAAAAAAAAACATACAAACATCCGAATTGAGAACCTCCTCCTTTTTTTAGAAGTCGGTTAAAAACCTAAAATGATTGGACAACAAGCCATTACTAAAATATGTAGTTTTTATAATTAGTACTAAATATTTAACTTTTTTTTTTCAGAGCGCAAGAAGCTAGGCATCGGCCAGTCGCAAGAAATGAACACCCTGTTCAGATTCTGGTCGTTCTTCCTAAGGGACCACTTTAACCGCACCATGTATAACGAATTCAGGTAAATATAATTTATATGTTTGGACTTATAATATGACTAGCTTCTTCCCGCGGCTTCGCTCGCGTTAGCAAGAGACAAAAAGTAGCCTATGTTACTCTCCATCCCTTCAACTATCTCCACTTAAAAAATCACGTCAATCCGTCGCTCCGTTTTGCCGTGAAAGAAAGACAAACAGACAGACAGACACACTTTCCCATTTATAATATTAGTATGGAAGTATGGATTTCAATACTTTTAGTAACTTAAGTACTTAAATTAGATTTTTTAGTACTACAACAACGGTTGTTCTAATAGTAGCTTTAATCAGTATTATATAAACAGAATAAATTGACATAAAAAATGTGTATTTTTGACCTTAGGAAATGTTTTTTGCAATTTTTGCTGGCATGCTGACCAGGTGTTGCCAAAAAAGTATAGGGATATTCGTGAAAATCGTTTTTTTTGTGGCCATGGTCCCATAACCATTTAAAAGACACCTGGAATGCACCCCAATCTGCCTCATCTTTTTTTTTTTTTTTGGTGAGTGGGAAATCATCCAATGACTGCTCCCGTCCTGGGTGCGGCGGGAGGGCGTGTCAGACTTTTACTGACTAAAACCCACTCATGTTCCTTCGATTGCCCTTTATGTTCCGGGGTCACGGTAACTGTTATAAACATTCCGCAACATCTGCCTCATCTTAGATACGTCTCCAATGTTCCTTTGTGACAATCACGTTGCAAAAGGTTAAATAATCCGGGGTTTCGGAATAATTCATAATAATTCATAATAATTTATTTGTTGAACATAGGTATAATAGTACATGGTATAAAAATTGTGTTGTATCACTATGGGGTACATGGTATAAAAATTGTGTTGTATCACTATGTTTTGCCTTGCAAGGCGTACAAATTAATTGAAGAACAAGCTAAATAAAAATAAAACGTTTCATAAATAATAGTTGTAATAGTTACCGTAGCTCCGGAATATAAAGGGCAACCGTAGGAAAAAGGGTGGCTTAGTCTGTGGTCTGGCGATATGTCAATCTGACAGCTGTCATTATTGTCAGGTGTCATATTACTGCCACGCGAAATTCACCCTTATGATCACTGTCATTTTGTTGTTTTATCTGTAGTATGGTTGTGGTTCACTCAACTGGCCTGGTCGACAAACCATACCAATCGCCAGGGCACTGACACCGCCCAGGGCGGGAGAAGTCGTTTGATGATTTCCCATCCTTAAAGAAAAATAATAACCTTTCGACGATCAAGCGCCAGCCGGCTGTCGCGCTGCTTTTGTCTTTATTGTGTCTCGAATCACGCGTGTTCAAGGTTTAAATAACCAATACGTATCATTTCCTTCACACAGAACACTAGCGAACGAAGACGCGTCGGCCGGGTTCCGCTACGGGCTGGAGTGTCTGTTCCGCTTCTACTCGTACGGACTCGAGCGGAAGTTCCGTCCGGAGCTGTACCAGCACTTCCAGATAGAGACCATGGCGGACTACGAGAAAGGTAACCGAGTGTGGAAATCGGTGCTAGATGATGATGGTGGATGTTGGTGGATGATGGTGGATGTCGACTAGGGATAAGAATGGATTGTGAGGGATGATGGATGTTAATGGATGTTGGTGGATATAGATGACGGGTGATGATGGATGTTGAATAGGGATAGTGATGGATTGTGAGGGATGTCGATGGTTATTGATGGATGTTGGTGGTTATAGATGACAGGTGGTGATGGATGTTGGTGGATGATTATAGATGTCGATGGATGATGACGAATATTGTTGGATGATGATATATGTTGAATAGGGATAGTGATGGATTATGAATGGATGATGGATGATGATGGATGTTGTTGTATGTTAGTGGATATAGATGACGGGTGGTAATGGATGATGATGGGTATTGATGGATGTCGGTGGATGTTGATGGATGATAATGGATGATGAATAGTGATGGATGTCTTGGTAATGATGTTGATAATGAACGAAGACGCGTCGGCTGGGTTCCGCTACGGGCTGGAATGTCTGTTCCGCTTCTACTCGTACGGACTCGAGCGGAAGTTCCGTCCGGAGCTCTACCAGCACTTCCAGATAGAGACTATGGCGGACTACGAGAAAGGTAACCAAGTGTGGAGATCTTTTACTATACTTAGCACGAATAAACTGTTTTTCTTTCTTCTTCTGTTTTTCTGGAGATCGGTTTTAGGTGATGATGGATGATGGTGGATGACTATGGATATTGACTAGGGATAGTGATGGATTGTAAAGGGTGATGGATGTTGGTGGATGTTGATGACGGGTGGTTGACTGATGTTATCTAGGGATAATGATGACGATGGATGTTGACTAGGGGTAGTGATGGATAGCCATTGTTATGGATGATAGATGTTGATGGATGATAATGTATGTTGAATAGGGATAGTAATGGATTGTGAATGGATGATGGATGTTCATGATGGATGATGACAATAAATGGTAATGGATGATGATTGAGTGGTGACTGATGTTAACTAGGGATAGATGGATTGTAAGGGATGTCGATGGATGTTGATTGATGGCGATGGATGATGAGGGATGACGATAGATGATGATGGATGTTGGTAGATCGTGATGACGGGTGGTAATAAATGGTGATGGATGATATTGAATAGTGATGGATGTCTTGGTAACGATGTTGATAATGAACGAAGACGCGTCGGCCTGGTTCCGCTACGGGCTGGAATGTCTGTTCCGCTTCTACTCGTACGGGCTCGAGCGGAAGTTCCGTCCGGAGCTGTACCAGCACTTCCAGATAGAGACCATGGCGGACTACGAGAAAGGTAACTTATTGTGGAAATCGGTGCTAGATGATGATGGTGGATGTTGGTTGATGATGGTGGATGTCGACTAGGGATAAGAATGGATTGTGAGGGATGATGGATGTTGATTGATGATAATGAATGTTTGTGGATATAGATGACGGGTGATGATGGATGTTGAAGAGGGATAGTGACGGATTATGAGTGGATGATAGATGGTGATGAAAATTGATGGATGACGAGGGATGTTGTTGGATGTTGACTGATGATAATGTCTAGGGATAGTGATGGGTAGTGTTGGATTGTGAGGGATGATGATGGATGTTGGTAGATGTTGATGACTTGGATAGTGATGGATTGTGACTGATATAGGAAATAATAATAATACCAGCCTATCACTGTCCCACTGCAGGACAAAGACCTCTTCTCATAACTCTCAAATCATTTATTTCTAATTCTGTATATTGTTTTTTTTTATATTATTTGCTTCAGCTGCTTTTTTTATGGTTGTATAAATATAAATGCACCTTGGATGATAGCTAATGTCTGCTTATCAGAATAAAATTTTAAGGTAATCTGTGGAAAATGTAGTGGGTAGTATATTTTGTTCATCTTAGTATTAAGAATCTTATTGTATACACTTAATATACTACTGTTTGTTTTCCCTTATGTTAAAATAAAATAAAAAATAAAATAAAAAAATAATAGACCATTTCAAAGGCACTTTAGAACGTCAAAACAAAGAAAAATGAATTTAGTTGCCCATTCCAAAAAGTTGATTCGTATGGAGAAGAACGGGCAAGAAACTCCATACAGACAAACTACATACATACAGAGGAGGCACGAGCATTGATTACCACACTTGCTCAAGGCCAGCTTTTTATGCTGCATCTCTATTGATCATTAAAATCAATACGCATACATACAAAACATGACCCTTTTCAAATTCTTCAATTTTTCCTCACAGGTCAACTGTACGGACTAGAGAAGTTCTGGGCGTTCCTGAAGTACTACAAGCATACCGGAGCCCTACAGGTTGAGCCCAAGCTGCAGGGCTACCTAGAAAACTTCCAGAGTATTGAAGACTTTAGAGTGCTCGAGGTGAGTAGTTTTAAAGTCGATTTATAGGACAACTAGCTTCTGCCCGCGGCTTCGCTCGCGTTAGAAAGAGACAAAAAGTAGCCTATGTTACTCTCCATCCCTTCAACTATCTCCACTTAAAAAATCACGTCAATCCGTCGCTCCGTTTTGCCGTGAAAGAAAGACAAACAGACAGACAGACAGACACACTTTCCCATTTATAATATTAGTATGGATGGCGCTGATTCTCTTGTTTACACATTTAACTAAATTTAAGTTAAATGCATCTTTCCATTTCCATTTCCTAAAAAAAAGGACAGAAGATACATTTTAGTTTAATCCTGTCAAATTAGACAGCACCTGAAGTAAATCGACGAATTTTTGTCGCCATGTTTTTAATCGCGTCTAAATTATCTATGGAGTGTCTAAATTTGATAGGACTTAATAAATATTTTGTCTTCTGTCCTTTTCTTAAGTAAATGGAAAGAGAAAGTTGCACTTAAATTTAGGTTAGTTTGTGAACTAGGGAATCGGCACCACTGTGCCCCAAAAAATAAACAACTGAACCATTATAATAGGCGAGACGACGAAAAAAAAGTAATTAGTCCGTCTATTAGATTATCAAAAAAATTTGGACACGTATTTTTTCTTTTTTCTTGTAAATGAAAAATGATGACGATACAGTGCGTTGAAGTTTCGCGTAACGTCACGATCTGATACAATTTTTACAAGACAGTGACGTCAAAAGCCCCCACTCCGGAACTTTGTTACTCTTTATCTTTGTATTTCTTTATTAATTTGACGGTTTATCAGACGGACTAAACAGAATGCCATTTTTTTAATGTTGTCGTCATCCCTATTATGATCACTGTATTGTTCGTCTGTTTGTCAAGATTTTGGGTACGCGTGGAGACATCGAATTGAAATTAAAAACTGTCGTCCTTTAACACTGTGCAAAATATCAAATTTCTAAGTTAAAGAACACAACATAATTTTTTGAAAAATAAAAAACCGACTTCCCTCGATTTCGGCATGATACCATCATCAGATCCTGGACCTGATGACAATGGGACCATTTGGAAAGTCTACCCTTTCAAACAAAAAAAGAATTGTTCAAATCGGTTGGTAAACGAAGGAGATATGCGCGAACAAACATAAAAAAAACAATCATTCGAATTGAGAACCTCCTCCTTTTTTAGAAGTCGGTTAAAAAATGGCTTTTTATGTCCCAAAAAATTATTATTTCGCATGTTTAATGTGAACCAAAATTCGTAGGCCATTATTAATTGTCCATCGCCATCGTCACCGAGAAGATGGCGGAGCCGAAGTAGCGATTGATAAAACTCTCCTACTTGATAATTCAAACACTTTCTTAGTTCAAATAACTTTAATAATTCTGAATAATATTACTTCACAATCCATACTAATATTATAAATGGGAAAGTGTGTCTGTCTGTCTGTCTGTTTGTCTTTCTTTCACGGCAAAACGGAGCGACGAATTGACGTGATTTTTAAGGTGGAGGTAGTTGAAGGGATGGAGAGTAACATAGGCTACTAGACTAAGCCGCGGGCAAAAGCTTAGATATTTTATATTATTCAATAAATAAAAGTTGTGAATTTCACTAAAACTTCTAGATTATAACGGAAGTAGTATTAAAATAAAATATTAATTACCATTCATTTTCCATAAAGCATACAGACAGACAGACAGACACACTTTCCCATTTATAATATTAGTATGGATTTACCTGCAATGAAACATGAACTTTCAACAAGCTAACACGATATACATTTACAATAGCCGCGTGTCTACCGCCCGGCACGTCATACTAAATTAGGCTCGACCTTATCTTTTCGTTGATAAACGGCCAAAGGGCGCCCTTGTGAGGGGTTTAGGTTCAACACAGCGCTAGGTAAACTAGTAAGACACAGACAGAATCGAGTCCTGTATTAACAGTGGATTTATTCAAAATTCCAAAAAAATTTCAAGGCATTTATTTCACTTAGACCATTTATAGGCACTTATGAATAGTCAAAGAGTCTATCGGACAGTCAGAAAAGTGACGCTAATTGCCTGTTCCAAAACGTAGATCTCTATGGAGAAGAACAGGCAAGAAACTCCACGGACACTCTTTTTAAAAAAACATGTTTTACAAAATCTTGGTTACATTAATTTTCGTGTTTCTATAGTAAATAACAAAATTAATAATTAATAGTAGATTAGTAGCCGAGGGCTGTAAGGGATCAATTGCAGCCCGAGATATTTAGGCGCACGAGCGTAGCGAGGGCGCCTATAGTTCGAGGGTGCAATTGATGCTTACACCCGAGCTAACTACTCTGCTTTACATCTCGATTGTGAGGTAAGTATAAAAAAACCGGCATTACAAAAATAAAACATTTTATTAGTTAAAAGGCAAAATATTGTTAATTGCTGCTACAGCTTCCATTTTCATTGAATCGGGAGTGCAGCTTATATCTTCATCGCTTGCAGAATTCATGTTTTTTTCCTTATTAGCACGTAATTATAAAAAAAAAACCCAAAAGCAAACAATATTAAGTAAAAGTTTTTCCCGCCTTTTTTCATCTTTGTTTTTTAATTATTTTTTTCAAGAACGAAATTGAGCTTCGCCGTTCGATATTTAAAATTGATGACTATTATACTCATACGAAGACAAGGCTGAATAGCGAAGCGACCTCTTTTGTTATTAGGCTGAATGCATGGTGTCCATTGCCAGTATGATGGTTAGATAGATGTACGCGAACTTTTTGAAAGAGTGAAGAGTTTTTTTTTAATTACTTACCGCCCTAGGGCGTTTCTAGCTACATTAATACCCTAGAGCGCTAATTGGTTACCTACAAGCCCCATTTGGGGGTAATAAGGACCTACTTACCGAACATGAGAGATGTAAAATCTTATAAATTAATAATAAAGAAAAAAGTAATAAAAAGGTAATGACAGTTAAGAGATGACCGATCTCAACTGACAGCGCCCGTTCACGAGCAAGACGCGTGACATCGGCTCCATTTAGCTCAACCATTTTGAAGGGAACCAAATGATCCAACGCACTCGCCACCATCAACGAGACTTAAGCGAGCATGACAATTCTCCCGACCGCCATGTCCATTTGTGTCAGTATTCTACTCTTTACACTTAACCATGTATAAATAATAAGGGATATAATTTAAATGATCAACAAAAAAGTCTTTCTGGCTACCAAAATGGATTAATGGTCACCAAATTTTGCTAGGTTAGGTTAGAACTGTGACCACACAACGAACTGTGGCCACCGAGCGCCAGATTTGTTGGTAATTCATATAAAGTTTCAGTTTTCAGTCAAATTTATATAAAAACAAAATTGGATTTAGTTCATAATATTTTAAGAAGCGTTATTTGGTGACCATTTATCCATTTTGGTAACCGTTTAGAACTTTTTTGGTAGTATAATTGGTACTTTTTTGGGCGGTGTTTAAACACAAGCCATAATAAAGTAACAACATTATAAGTATCGCACATCTTCACGTGTGGAACAAAACGCGCCTGGGACGCGGGCCTGCAGTGCGATTCCGTAAGAAATCGCGTGCGAATACGTTTTGATCTCATTTGCTAACTCGAAGGTTAAGTTAGTTAGGTTACTAATTTGAAGAGAAAATAATTTGGTAATAGCTTTTGCCAGCGGCTTCGCTCGCGTTAGAAAAAGACAAAAAGTAACCTATGTTACTCTCCATCCCTTCAACTATCTCCACTTAAAAAATCACGTCAATTCGTCACTCCGTTTTGCCGTGAAAGAAAGACAAACATACAGACAGACAGACACACTTTCCCATTTATAATATTAGTATGGATTCAAAATCAAATTAGACAACTTTTCACTAAAAATAGTTAGTTCCCTTCACCTACGTTGTCACTGAGTGGCGCTAGCGTAGGTTACAGAATACCTAATACAGTTTTCACCGCGGAATCAGAAGTGAGCACTGAAGTGAGATCTTACAGAATAGTACAGCTGGTCCTAGCCGGGCGGCGAGCTACCCATCGCTCGCCGTCCGCAGACCCGCGCCTACGGTGGCCGGTAGTCGTCTTGCGACTCTCGACGTCTACACCTGGGTCCCTGAAAGTGCTTTTTGAATGGTTTAATACAAATAAATTAAATTAAATTAAATATTCTTTATTTTAGGCAATTTTTAAACCCATAGCACAATTGTATAAATAAAACACAAATATTAAAGACAAATTCTAACTAAATAATAACAATTATAAACTTAAACCTATATTTAAATTAAGACTAAACTAAAAAGTCTTTCATTTCTCTCCTAAGATGGACTCTATGGAACACAGAAGTCACAATATTATTACAGCTCATAGCTACTCTTGTGTAGAATGAGACCCTTGTAGCGTGAAAAGGGGTAATGTGTAGTGGAGATAAATTCACACTCGACAACAAAAGTTAACAAACGTTTATTGTAACAAGAAAAATACAAGAATTTAGAATTACAAAGACTCAAGGGTAGAAAGTGGGTTACAAGGTGCTGATCTACGTGACTCCCGTTGTATGAAGGTGGAATCACTTAACTTGGTTGCCGCCGGTCAGGAAAAGGGCCGAGCGTGCGTTCGCTTCAGCTTAAATAGGCACCCGAAGTTCAAGGTGCGGGGCGAGAGGTCCCCGGCGTGAAAAGATGGCGACGCCCGCGCTCGTGGTGGGGTCGGTGTGACACCCTGAGCTTCTGCATTAGCGCGGAAAAACCAGCAACTCTGCTCTGGGCGAACATGTCAGTCGCACTACACCGCCAGGACAAATTCATTATGGCCCGAAATGCATTATTATATTTCTGCGGATGGCTCACGATGGGTAGCTCGCCGCCCGGCTAGGACCAGGACCGCGTCGACGGCGCGTTAGTGTTCCACGCGCGCCTCAAAGAGAAGGAGTCAGCACAGGAAGGGGCCCAACAGGGCCAACGCCTGCCGGGGATGCGGAATGTTTATAATAGTTACCGTGACCCTGGAACATAAGGGCAACCGCAGGAACATGAGTGGGTTTTAGTCAGTAGAAGTCTGACACGCCCTCCCGCCGCACCCAGGGCGGGAGCAGTCACATGATGATTTCCCACTGACCAAAAAAAAAATGCATTATTATATTGTACACGAAGAGTGTTATATGCACTCCTCGTGTACCAGTGCCAGAGTTGGCTGGTGTAAAATAAATTGACTTTGGCTTCCTCTCAGCCTCAACTGAACGAGTTGCTAGCGGCGCAGGGCGCTGGAGCGCCGGGGCGCGGGCCGCACGCTCGGCCGTACCACCGCACGCGCTCCGTGTCTGAGAGCGACCGGGCCGCCGCCGCCGCTAAGTCCAACAGGTAATGTGTCCAAGTCCACACTCGACTATATGATAATTGACCAAACTCTCTTATACAAAAACACCTTTAAGTCGAACATCGACAATGTGATAACACTCAAAAAAAATCTAAGATGATCGCGCCTCTCTCATATTGTATTATATAAGGTGTTAAAAAATTAACTGCAAGAAAAGTAAGTACTTGTTTAGAATTATAATTACAAAATATTAGCGTAAAAAGATTTCAAAATAACCAACTCGTTTCGGAGTTAAGCATTATTTTAACTTCGCACATAATTATTGAATATGCGCACTGGACGGTGCACGCGCACCGGCGTCGGCGTCACACGCGTGGGTCGTTCACCCCTGCGATACGACATGCGACGGTGCGCAAAGAAGTATTTAACTAAATTGTTTTATTTATGTATAAATATAAAAGTGCTCCAAAAAAAAATTAATTTTTTTAGTGTGTTTGTTTTTGTTGTGCAATAAAGAATAAATGTAGTTGTGTGTACAGTAAGTACTCGGGCCCGCGCGCGGCGCCGGGCAGCAACAAGGCGCGCGGCCGCGCCGGCTCGTGCGGCGCGCAGAGCCGAGTCGCCAACGACAGGCCCGCACGTGAGTACACTTTATTTATTGTTCACTAGCCGCGGAGAGACAAAAAGTAGCCAATGTCACTCTCCATCCCTTCAACTATCTCCACTTAAAAAATCACGCCAATCCGTCGCTCCGTTTAGCCGTAAAAGTCAGACAAACACACACATTCCCAATTGAACCGAAGTGGTCCGAACCAACCGAACAATCCTGCCACACTATTCCCAACCACTGCAACTCCTGAAAGCTAGAATCAACAGTGGAATCCGCCAGAAAAGCGCCGAGCAATGAAGCTCGAGGCCCGGAGAAACGATTCAACTTTCTTGGATCCCGTAACGAAATGAATCAGAAAGAACAGAAGTTTTCCACTTCCCTCCATTACAAGCAGGAGACAGAACAGAACTAGGCCAATTAGTTGTCTTAGCCTATTTTCATGATTGATGATTGAGAATATAATTTTGTCTCCTTATGCTATTCTACAGCCCCACAAAAGGCTTTCATATTTTATAAATCACACACACACACAAACACACACACACACACACACACACATATGTATATATATATCATTATGTGTCCAAGTCAATAGCACTATTTGTATTTTGTTTTACAGCTAACAGTAACAGCAGATAACGTAAAAAACTAAATGAAAATCCTATTAGAATCATTTTCAGCTTCCCGCGGACGAATTTCCTATTAAACTAATTTATTATTTATTATTATTATTATTAATATCAATCAATAATATGTAATAATATTTTATTTTTATTTTGTGTGTTGACAGTTGGAAAGTGCAACCATTGCTCGCCCGTTTCATAAAATAGTTCTATTCATTTCATAAAGTAGTTAGATCATCATCTCCCTAGCCTTTTTCCCAACCGTGTTGGGGTCGGCTGCCAGTCTAACCGGATTCAGCAGGATACCGGTGTTTTACGTGGAGCGACTGCCTATCTGACCTCCACAACCCAGTAACTGGGCGACACGATACCTCTTGGTTAGACTGGTCTGAGTTTCTGACTAACCAGTAACGACTGTCAAAGTTCTACGAATGACAACCGGGACCAACAGCTTTACGTGCTTTCCGAGGCACGGAATGTCAGTGATGTCTAAGATAAACTTTAGAAAGTACATATGAATTGAAAAAGTCACATTGGTACTTGCCCGGATTCGAACCCACAACCTCTTACACAAGAGGCGGGCGCCATATCCACTGGGCCATCACGACTATTCATAAAGTAGTTAGATAAAGTTATAAAATTAACATGAAATGATCAATTTCAAATCTAGCCATAGTACATTCCGATCTATTTACAAGACACTAAAACCTATATTTGTTCCACAGCTACGCCAAAAATGAAGCCCGAATCGGAACCCAAGCAGCTGGCAGCGAAACAGTGATTGTTGTTCATTTAAGACTAAGGTGCAATGTGCTTAATCACTCGAGTGCTAGACTTACAACTATATTCAAATGCATTTTCTTTTTCTATATACTTTGTATTAATAATAGTGTGTGCTGTGACTATGTGGTCCTCGCGGCGACATTTGATCATTGATTACGAAGCCTAGGTGAGTGTCGTATTTTATTTAACGTGTCGAACTTATACCCTATCGATTTAGCTAGCTAACTATATGTAAAAAATCTTGACAGGCATTTTTATCTATGAATAGCGTAAAAAACATTTAATGGTGCCGATTCTCTTATTCACAAACTATCCTTAAGTTAATTGCATCTTTCTCTTTCCATTTAATTAAGAAAAGGACAGAAGATAAAATATTACACAATACATTTAAAATTCTTTATATATTCTTATTTATACATTAAGCGCCTTACTAATAAAAGCTGCATTAAGATATGACCGGTTTCTACGTCAAAAAATGTATGGTTACACAGGCTTTATTCATTGCATGACTTTCGACAGTGATTATTAGTAAGGGCATAATTGTCCTCTTTCATATGTAGAGAGATTTCGATTACTGGATTACAAACTATTGTTAAATAATAAACTGTTCAGCTTACAATATTACCTACGTATTATAATATCGGTAGTCGCACGCACGGGTGTTACAATTTTATTAAAATCCCGACTTTTTCTCTACTATAATTCGCATGGATTATATTTAAAAACTTTTCTCTTGATCGCATCAAAATCCGTTGCGTTGTTTTAACGATTCAAGCATATATAGGGACAGAGAAAGCGACTTTGTTTTATACTGTGTAGTGAAGATCGGTATCTAATACAATTTTTTCTTCTTTTCCAGCTTATATGCATCGACAATAAGCAACGCTACGCTCGTATAAGTCCACGCGTTATCAATTTGACATCTACCTATATAGCTAGCTATAGTAAGTATGTGCTACCATATGTAACGGATATATATTTATATATTTTTGACATTGTATAAAAAAAATAACGACATTCATCTTGATAAAATTCAAAATGACATAAAAAAATGTCGGTAGTCTTTGGTAGGTTAAGTATTTTTTATCTGTGGCGACTATGGTGCTGTGACATCGACCGTATTTTGTTTGTCCGCCATCTTGGGCAGTCGAGTCATGTGTCTCGAGATTAAGCAATAACTACTTGAAAAGCTTGAGTGAGATGATCAAGAGTGTCTTTTGGTGTTGTATAACATTATTGTATGTATAAGTCGGGTTGAATTTAATGTAATAAGTTGGGGTTACTCATTCAAGTTTTTAACGTATCAGAGTATTTAAATTTCCTCTCGTACTCGAGTCTTCGCGTGGATGTTCTAAACTCGAGTCGGACACTCGAGCCACATCTCGAATGACCCCTACAACCGTTCGGATCTCTAGAAAAAGTTAAAATAAAAAAAAAACTAGACTGTATGCTGCAATCATAAAAAAAAACGTTTTGTATATTGTACAGCCGTGTAGTGTCCATGTATAAAAATAGTCTAAAGAAAACATGTATAAATGGCAGAAGACTGGAATTAAATTCTGAATTTGCGAGAAAAATACAAAATGTTGGGAGTTATTGATTGGGTGATGTAACTCGATGATTGAAAATACTTAATGAATTTCTTAGTCGTATTGTTTTTATTTTTTATTGTGAACCGTAATAATGGTGTGTTGGGTTTCATGTGCTTTTTGGTGGACGGAAGTTCAACTTTAAATTACTGAAGTAAATAAATAACTTAAAATTAATAATTGTTCATTCTATTAAACACGAAGCTTATTTATATTGGTCTTAAATATACTATAAAAGTTGATTAACAATTACTTTGATCACGGATAGACACGAAGAATAGTTCAGTCAAAGTACGCGCCAAGTAACGTATATTTATCTCTGGCTAAAATAAAAATGGCTGACTGACAGCTGTCATAGAGAAAGAAACATTCACCATTCACTCTTCAAACGAATCTTGTTATTGAAAAATCAACTCTAAAGCTTTTCAAACAACATCGCAGTGGTTATAAAATTGTAAAACATAAGGTTGAAATTCTATTCATCATAAAACACGATGGTTTTAGTTGACTCAAAACCCATAATAAAATAACGAATGTACGTTCAACGGTTCGCTGATACTGCCACTTGTATTTATAATAAAGAAACTATGAGCACACTACTATGTTGCCTTCTAGACGTTTGTGTGGAAATTAAACGGTTTTACTAGTTACAGCCTGTGGCCTCGCCTGCCTCGTACTTACACTTCCCACATTTCATCTCAGTCACAATATTCTAATGAGTATATACTAACTGAGAATTTTGAAAAGGACGGATGTTTTTTTGAATAATTTCACTCTTTATTATATCCCCTTGGGGGTTGAATTACCAGAAATCCTATCTTATTTGCTTACCTACAGAGTAAAAGGAATGTATATGCTTTAACACCAGTAGTTTCACGATTCTATCATGTCATCTGGTCTGGGGTACATGACCTCCATTGGTCAAGGGTTCACAATCCCTCCTGGGTACAAGACTCATTTTTGTACAATAACCACTTTATCTCTGGTAGGTCTAGGTCCATAACTAATGAATTTATAATAGAATTATGGACCGCATTCGACCCCCACTGACTTGAGGAGTAAAATTCGCTCTTAGATAGTTTAAGCTGTGCCTTGAGTCAAACAGTTATACTTTTATTTATATAGACCACCTGCTTAACATGTATATTTCTTTAAAACCAAAAATATTTCATCAAAATCAGTTTAACAGCATTTCTGCGTCAGACATTCAAACATCGATCCATAATAACAAACTATCGCATTTAAAATACCAGTAGCGATCATTTTTGCTTAATACTCACCTATGCTGTACTGCAGGACGAAGGCCTCTTCTCATACAGAGAAGGCACGAGCGACTTTAGACTCTATCGACCATCATTTTGGTGCTATCTCATAAATTGAACGACCGTTTGATTTCCATTCCAATGTTTTTTGGGACCATTTTCAATTAAAATATGTTGTAGGAGAAATGTCAAATTAATCTCATTCGAGAAGAATATAATATCTTACGCTGCGTTAATTGAAAATCGTTCCAATTGTGAAATACAAAAAAAAACGATAATTAAACATTACTTGCTCAAGTTTTAATTATGTGTATGAGTGTATATTTGTGGTATGTTCACAAGTTGTTAATCCGAATTGAATTAGGCAGGCAGCTCCGCCTAGTGGAAGTTTTACCGAACTAATTGTTCAGCGCCTCTACCGGTGAAGTATTGAACTAATAGTACTTCAGCGTTATTGGTCGAATATTAGACTAAACAGACATTTGACTATCAAAAATATTGCCTTTGAATGAAAAATGATTTAAAATTCTTGCCATGTTACTCACTTTTTTTTAAATACCTTATAATTTTGTAAGTGCGAACTTTCTTGAAATATAATTTAAGCTGAGTCAATCAAAATGTTTTTTCTGTTCCAAACGTGAAGGCAGAATGCTGGTTTTGAACACTTGGCTTAAATTTTGTTTTTGAGATTTGGTTTCTATCACTGTTGGGAAGTGCAGCAAATTTTATTTGACCTTGTACTGTATGTTGACTCAATTATCTGACCTACCCTAAAATTTAGATTTGTTCCTAGAGTGGGTCAGGGAATTGTGGCAACATACTGTACAAACAGTTCAATTACAACCTAAAGCTTTAGCGATAAAGTTGAAAATATCTCAAAGAAATTTGACAGACGACTGTTACTGTGAATTCAATTCGGATATAACATCTAGCCAATAAATATTGAAATATATATATTTAAAATAATGTATAGGATTCATAAAAGAATGTTGGTGTGCAAAATGGCTCTTTTAATTTTTTTCTAGTTTTAAGTGTGCTTTTTATTTTTATTTTTTGTTGTGCAATGTGTCCGCGGTATGTCTGTACAAAAAATTAAATAAAAAATTGAAAAAACAGCTGCTTCGTATCGATACCGTCGATATTATTTCAGCTTAACAAGTCTTCAAAAATAACGTTTTTAGTATCCAAAAGCTTTTTTTTAACTCTCGACTGAACCAAGCTTGTGTTATCTTAAAATAACTTTTATAAGTCATACCGCGCACCCAATGCAGTTCTGTTTAATTATATATATATAAAATACATTAGGATTATTAATAAATAAATAAAAATACAAGTAGTTTGCTTAGATCGCTTCGAAACCCGACGAAATAGTTCCTATATGATTATATTAATTACGTTTTTAAGGTTTTACTAAAAATATAATATTGACATGAAAACCTTGGTTTGTTGAAATATTATACGGACGGAACGGCAGCATAAGGAAATTTCGATGTATATTTTTAACCAAATTTTGATAGCAGAAATCTTCTGAACAAAACTTAAGGCCATATCTTATTTGGATACTAGTTGGCCCAATTTCGTCGAGCCACCAACAAAATGTATGGGTGTCTCTATTAGTGGCACCCATATTTTGTGTGCCCTATTGTAATACAGTGAAATAAACTTTACTTAGCTAGTTTCTAAGCAATAATCTGCCAATTTACGATGTCAAGAGAGAGACGATGAATAGCTAAGCCGAAGTACAGTGTGTTGTCAAAACTATCTGACCCACCCTAGATCGCAACTATTTTTTAGAGTTGGTCAGTTAATAGTGGTTACACACTGTATGTGTTACTGTAAGTAAAGTTTATTTATGTAAGATTAGATTTGTGTCTGAATTCGATTCACTTTTATAATGAAATACTGAACATTTAAAATGGATTTTCTTTGTGGAATCAAGTGTTGGTCTAGAATTTTCTATAAATCGTGAAGGGTTGAAAAATATTGTGTTATGATGAAATGTAAAAGATAAAGTGTTCGAGGTTTTAATGTCAATACGGACCTGTTAATTTCACCCGTCCTGTTTATATTAGAAGCACATAATATCTACCATAGATGAGTTTGTAATTTCACTGTATCGAAACAAATTTGCGTAAGGAAGCGATCGAGAGCGGTGACGTTGTGTTTATACGCGGGTAATTTGGTCTTTATTGCCTACAACTTAAGGTTTGTTATGTTAATCTTGTGTAAAGGAAAGTTTATGTGGGCAACTGGATTGGTCGCCGACAATTTTGAGGCGATTGTGTGCCTACAAACTTAAATAACGGTTGTCTAATGAAGGAAGTGTATAAGGAAGAGTTTTTGCAAAATCTACCCTACAAAATTAATTAATTCGGTTTAATTTTGTACAGTAACTATTTAAAGGGTTTTCATTCGGACTGTACAAAGTTAGCTTGTAAAGTATTGTCGGAAAAGCTTCTCAAAAATATAATAATAAAATTCCCGTTTTGACTGCAACGGACAATACTCAGCCCGAAACGCATTCTGAACCGATTTTAATATATAATTTAGGAAGTACTGCAAATTGTTTGGTGTTTCACCTAATAATTGAATTTTTTTGAATGCAGTTGCCCTATAAACACCATAAAAATAATTTACTATAAAGCGGTATCAATAAAACATTAACAAAGAAATTTTCGTACCTACCAAGTTTTAAGTGAATTATTTCCTCAGACATGATTTTCAGAGCAAGTCTTTTAATTGAATATGTTTTTTCTGGTCAAACCGGCTGTTTTAAGACCAAATGTGACTGTTGAGAATAATTCCGAAATATCAAAAGAATACAGTTTTAGTAAAAGCGATGCTAGCGCCTTGCAGTGGCATAGTGGATAAGGAAATCTGAATTCGTTACAGCAATCAAAATTATTTGTTAAATAGTTTTTCTGATTTTTAAAGTCGATATAGTCATCATCTCAAGGCTTTTTAAATATCAAAAGAATGCGGGGAGGGTACCAGATGCCAAATATCTGAAATTCAGAATTGAAATAAATTTGGAATTATAGGATTTGATTGTATTCGGATTCGTATGTAGGATTCTAATGAATTCGTAATTATTCGCAAGAGTCGTCAGTTACCCGCGTATAAATAAAACGACATGAATTTCTTATGGCGGGATATTCGTTAAGTTGTTTTTTTTTTAAGTTCATTCGTTGCAATTTTTTTTCTTATTGTAAGCGCGCCAAAGGTGTTGAAGACAAGTGTTTTTGAGCACTTAGGTTATTGTATAAATGAAAAATATAAAAAAAATATCTTGCTAATTTACTAAGGCTTGGTCATTATTATTGTGAAACTGCAAAATAGCACATAGACGAACAATTTTGAGAAAATTAAAACCATTTGTCTATGCGCCATAGTACAGCGACCATAAAGTAGGTTCGATATCTCCAGTGCATTCAATTTTATGTTGTCAATTTTTTTTCGGTAAAAAACTTTGGTTGTTGTAAAATAATATTAAAAAAAATAATTGCGTAGATGTTTCAAAAAAAAAATTAGTCAATGTAGGTAGGGTTAGTTCAGAAATTAAGTAAAATTGTTTTTTTTTTAAAGATTTGCTTCGTCGAGTGGCTAGGACAGTTGTATGTATTTCACAGTTTTTAAAAGAAATTTGCATTTGAGAGCTCACTGTCTGGCCGCGCGGCGCGGTAAGTAAGGCTGTAAGTTAAATATACATATTATATTTGAAGTAAATAAATTAATAATAAAACGACAGTTGGGACTTTTATTTTCTTACCTTTTTTGTTTAACTTACTCCGTGCTTATGAAGTCTTGAAAGACTCTAGGACCTAATGTGTGTGTGAAGATTAACCCTCCGGACAACACTTTTGTACAGTGTAACTCATTAGTTAATACAGTTTACAAACTGTATTCATTTTACTTTTAAGACATGCTCACACCATGAGCCTTGGCTTAGGTTGTTTTTAGAGTTCCGTACCTCCAAAGATAATAATAACGGAACCCTTAGGGCCGAGTCACACCGGAATGGCAGCGGCCGGCAGCGACGCGGCGAGCACTTTCAGTGTGAAATAGTTTTAAACTTTAACTACTTACATACTTAGGGCCGTGACGACGTGGCACGGCAGGTTGTGTGCAGTGGCATCCCGCGGCGTGCTGCGGCATTCCGCGGCGTTGCGTGGCATCCTGCTGAAAGCCCAGCCACTCTGGCATCAATCAGTTTTGTTCCGCGCATATTCGAAGTAGGTTATAAGTTGCGCCCGTTGTTGTTATAAATCTGCGCCCCACCGAAATGCTGCACAAGTTTCAACCTTATTTCAACTAGCTAGCAATCATAATTCCTCGACCCAAAAGTGGCCCATACGTCCGCGGAATGCAATGGCACGCCGCGGAATCCCGTGGAATAAAAAAGCAAGACGTCATGCCGCCGCATTCTGCGGCGTGTCGCGTCTTGCCGCAGCATCCTGCGGCATCGTGGTATCAAAATAAAGTAACATAAATTCTAAATGCATTGAAATAAGATTCAAAATAACTTATTAGTATTAAAATCCTTTGCCATGACACACCGTGCCGTGCCGGCAGTCGGCGCCGGTCCTTAAAAGACTATTAGCTCTACCATGAGTTTACATCCATAAATTCGCTAGCGTCTCCGTAAATATATTGTATGAAATGTTGCAAAGCGCCCCTAGCGGTCACAGATAGAATTGACAGTGACATATTGGGAATCATAATTAAAAAACCACTAAATCCCTAAAGTAGTTCACTAACAGCCAACCTTACTATTTAGTCGGATTATTGACTGTCACATACGGTAGCGAGTAAGTTTTCGATAACAACTCATGGTAGGGGTACTGTATCGCTTGAAAAGATCGCGAGGATGCCCGCGGTGACGCGAGCGGCCGCGCGCCTCGCTAGTCTTGTTGGTTTTTCCGCCCGCGGCTACCAGCGGCGAGGCGAAGCCGCTCGCGGCACACCGACATGAATGTAGAAACTGCACTAATCAAGAAGATACCAGGCGCGCGGGGTCTGGAGGTCGCGCGAGGCCGCCAGCGGCCGCTGGCGTAGCCCGCGGCCTCTGCCATTTCGGTGTGACTCGGCCCTTATTACCTCTCAAAGCAGTGAAAAAAAATCTTATATCTAAATCAACGCAATAAAAAGATAGGCCTGTTTATGTTCTATACTAATATTATAGAGGTAAAATTTGAAAATTTGTATGTAGGGGGTAATCTCTGGAAATCGTGATCCAATTCTAAAAAAAATTTCACTGGTTGAAAGCTACATTATTCCTGAGTGCTATAGGCAATATAATATCACGCTATGTCCCACGGGAGCGAGGCAGTAACCAAAAACCTAACGTAACGCGAGTGAAACCGCGAGGAACAGCTAGTATTGCATATTTAGACATTTGCAAGGGAATCATAAATCATAACCTATAGGGTACATCCCATTGACCTAGAATCATGAAATTTGGCAAGAAATAATGTCATATAGCACAATTATAGGAAAAACTCCGAAAACCGTTTGTAGTTATTATACTAACCTAACCTAACTACGTACACTTTTATAAATATATTTTTGTACGGAACTCTCGTTGCGCGAGTCCGTTTCGCACTTGACTGCCTTTTTTTTTACATAGATGTACACAATATACATTTTTTCGGCATAGATGTGTGCAAGATGGAAAATCGAAGTAAAATATGAAATTAGTTTGTTTGACAGGGGGCAGGCGATACAGCATGGGACAGGTACAGTAAAAAATAAACGATGAAATCAAGATTACTTATTCAAATTCATGTAATTGATGCAATGTCTTGGCAAAACAAAAAATAGTTTCACATTAATTTCTTAAAGTTACATACTTAATACATACAGTATAATTTTATACGAATTCATTCTTGTGGTTTATTAATAAGTGCTTATAACTAAAAAAAATACATTTTCCGTCGTCATGGTAAATAATAAAATGTATGATTAAATTTTTGGAAAGGTACAAAACGGTGTATAAAGGTCGAGTGTCCAACTATAAAGGTCATAGCTCATTAGAGCCACCCGTCACCCGACCCGCCTCGACGCACGGCGTCAACTCGTTGTCGATGGGTGGACCACCCGCGGTCACCGAGTGGCCCACCCGCCGACCGCGCGAAGGACTTATAACCGAGGCGATCCGGTGACGCTACGGAGTTGATATAGTGAGCGCATGCCCATACAAGTCCATATAAAGAATACTAGCCGCAGGAGGCGAGTCGGTGCGGAGTGGGTGCCGGGTGGCTGTAATGAGCTATGACCTTAAGCCGACAGCCACTACGCCGACAAGACTTTACTCCGACGGAACTTCACGCCGACAAACCTCTTCGCCGACAGGGCTCATCAGCGACGCAACTGATCTCCAATGATCATAATTATTTTGGATATTGATATATGTGGCCGGGGTTGCGGGATAGGTATAATAGTTACCGCGGCCCCGGAACATAAAGGGCAGCCGAAGGAACATGAGTCAGTAAAAGCCTGACACGCCCTCCCGCCCCGCCCAGGACGGGAAAAGTCATTTAATCATTTCACACTCTCAAAAAAAATGCGTTCCTTGTTATTATACAATTCATCTACACTAATATTATAAAGAGGAAAACTTTGTATGTTTGTTCGTTTGATTATAATGAATAGGCTCAAAGACTACTGGACCGATTTTAAAAATTCTTTCACCATTCGAAAGCTACATTATCCCTGAGTAACATAGGCTATATAATATCACGCTATGTCCCACGGGAGCGAGGCAGTAACCAAAAACCTAACGAAACGCGGGTGAAACCGCGAGGAACAGCTAGTATGGTATAAAGTTGCGTCGGCGAAGAGTTTTGTCGGTGTGAAGTCCCGTCGGCATAAAGTCTTGTCGGCGTAAAGTCCCATCGGAGTAAAGTATTGTCGGCGTTCTCTGTCTCGGCGTAGTCGCTGTCGGTGTATAGTCGGACACCCGTAAAGCTATCAAGTTCATTTAGCTCCTCGTGAGTCTGTACAATAATGTAGGTATTTCATAGTCTCCAGACCAAAGGACTACAGCATTATTTTTTGGACCATAATGCCTGGTGTCGTTTCGGTCACGCCGACCAATATAAATTGAAATATAAATATACATATAAATATACATTGGAAACCAGCCTAGTACACAAGCGATAAATACGATATTTTTCGTCACCAATGACAGTGTAAAAATACGTAATTACAATTAACGTATTTTACATAATTAACCAATAAATGTAAGACATTATTTCGTTAAAACCTCTCTTGATTTTAGCCCTAAAAATCCGGTTTAATTTCATTTATTGTAAAATTCGATTTTAAGTTGCTTTGTAATCAATAAATAGTTTGACATTTTGTTGCTAATTAGTGACGTCATAGAAATACATTGGTGCCGATTCTCTTGTGCACAAACTATCGTAAATTTAAGTTAAGTGCATCTTCCTCTTTCCTTTTAATTAAGAAAAGGACAGAAGATCAAATATTAGTTAAGTCCTGTCAAATTTAGACACTCCATAGATAATTTAGACGCAATTTAAAAACATGGCGTCTAAATAAACGTCAATTTTCATCAGGCGCTGTCTAATTTGACAGGAATAAACTAAAATGTATCTTCTGTCCTTTTCTTTAAGAAATGGATAGAGAAAAATGCACTTAACTTAAATTTACGATAGTTTGTGCACAAGAGAATCGGCACCATTGCCATACAAAATCTGTGGAAAAATTGCGTTTTGACAGTTCATAAAAAGTACGTCAATTGATGATGGTGTAAAAACCATATTGACGTATTTTTTATGAGCTGTCAAAACTCAATTGACCCATAAATTTTATGACGCCACTAAGTTGGCAACTCAATTGACTATTTATCGATTTCAAAGCAACTTAAAATCGAATTTTACAATAAATGAAATTAAACCGGATTTTTAGGGCTACAATCAAGAGAGGTTTTAACGAAATAATGTCTTACATTTATTGGTTAATTATGTAAAATACGTTAATTGATAATTACGTATTTTTAAACTGTCATTGGTGATGAAAAAAACCGGATTTTTAGGGTAGAAATTAAGAGATTGTGTCTTTATTGTTTAATTACGTCAAGTACCTAATAAGTAGTATAACAACGTACCTTGTGGCGTAAACGCTCAAAAAGTAATTAATTGAAAAAATTAAAAATCATGCATATCATTAAATAAAAATAATGTAGTAATTACATATAGGCTGACTGGTGAAAAGCGACTAATACGAAACACATGATTATAATGATAACAAAAAAACGTATTTGAGATTTAGTTAAGTTTTTTTTTAATTTACTAATTGAGTTTAAAGTAGGTATATAAATAAACGTATAACATGCAAAAAGAACCCCCTTCAATAAATAAAAATAACTTGAATTTCTAAAATAAGTGGCAACAAACAGAACGGAAGCCGACTTCTTTTCTTTTTCTTTCTTAGAAATTTAAATTATTTTACTCTTATTAATTATATACATTTTTTTTTTTCACTTTTCAATGCGATTTTTTTGCGGTCAGATCAACAAATCGCACTAAAAAGTAAAAAAAAAAAATTATTAAAACCTCCCAGATGTAACAATACTTTTCTGAAAATAATTGTATCAAAATCGGTTTAGCCTAACGTGCCATAATCGCGAACAAAATATACATACATGCAGGTCAAGATAAGAACCTCTTTATTTTGAAGTCGGTTAAAAAAACAAACCCTCGCGAAAATTCTTTGATATTACGATTATTACAATTGTGTTCAAGTTTCGGCCCCTTACTTACCAGTCACCCTATAATTAAAGCACTAAATTAGCTTATAATAGTCAACTAAAATAAAGCTGAAAAAACTAAATACTTAAAACTAACAAAATAAAAATAATAACATCTAATAGTCGATTGTTGCCATAAAGCCTGACATAGTGGTGATAGATCGACCAGGCGCCCTAGTCTGCTATTACAATCGTGTCTCAATGACCAGTCATCGGCCGGATATTTGACAACTTTGACAGTTTTTGTATGGGAATTGTGTCAAAAGTTTGACGTTACACGTCAAAAATCGATCATTGAGATTTATCAAACGAACTAAACAGAATACCATTTTTTATGTCGTCATCCCTATTCACTCCGAATCATAAATGACCAAAGTCTCAACCGAGCCAACTGTAACACGCTTCGGTGATTTCAACGAATCCCTAATGCGAGTATAATTATTGCCAGTTGTATTTGGTTGATTAACTTGATTAACACTCAAAACACTTATTGCCATTGAGTGTTCTTCTCTCGCGTGAGCTCTAACGTCTGAGTACTTTCTAAAAGACTTATGGCATACAGGACAGTCTGCCTTCTGTTTTCTTTCTTTATGGACCTCCCACATATGGTTCCATTTTAATTTTAAACAGTCGAAACGTTCAGAGCATATTACACATCGGAATCCTAAGCTATTCTTCTCGTGACTATGCCGCAAATGGCGACGGTACGATGTCTCAAAGTAAAATATTTTGTTGCAGATCTTGCACGTCACCATCTGAGTTGATTTGTGTTTCTGTGGACAAAATTAAGGTTTAATAATAATAATAATAATATATATACTTTCTTTATTCCATGACCTGCAATAGACCACCACCAACCGGGGGTTGACTTTAGGTGCACTTGAGTGGTGCATATAGGGATAATCGCCGGTTGGTGTCCCACTTCATATTATAAAGCCATATTTAAGGGGCCTCTGCGAGTTGGCTTCGGCCCCTCGTACGCCTTCCAAAGGTCCGGGGCCCCAGGGTCCCGAGAAACGTAAAGTTTAAAATAAATAATAATATAATAATAATTTAATTTATTTCATGACAACAAAGGTCCAATGGTTAGTAATAACTTGTCTACTAAGGGTTAGTAACACTTAAAAACTATTAATTACTGCCGGACAAGCAGTGCTAACCAGTGCCTAAGCACCGGCGCATCGTACTTGCCAGCCATGGTTTGTAGGATGCTGTTAGCGCTGGACCTAGTTCTACCTAACAACGAGGCTGCCTTCTTCCTCATGACGGCATGAAAGTCATCCACCCGCGCCCAAGCGAACATGCCCGACGCACTGCAGTACCTAGGTAACCCTAACAGCACCCGAAAACCATTATTATATTAAACCCGCAGGGCGTCTAGAGCCTTCCGCGTACAGTCCGCCCGTGTAGAACGATTGACAAAAAGCTTTGAACAAAGTGATTTTGATCAATATATTTATCTACATTAATATTATAAAGAAGAAAACTTTTGATTGTTTGTTTGATTGTAATGAATTGGCTCAAAACTACAAGACGATTTTAAAAAGTCTTTAACCATTCGTAAGCTACATTGTCAACGAGTAACATAGGCTATATAATATCACGCTATGTCCCACGGGAGTGAAGTAAAAACCTAACGTAATGCGGGTGAAACCGCGAGGAACAGTTAGTTTTTTTATAAATCCATTTTAATGTTATAAATGGGAAAGTGTGTGTGTCTGTCTGTTTGTCCGTCTTTAACAGCAAAGCGGAGCGAATACGGCATTTTACACCATTATCAATTGACGTACTTTTTATGAGCTGTCAAAACGCGATTCTCCAATAGATTTTGTATGGCAATGGCAACTTATGTCGTCACTAAAATAACAACTTAGTTGACTATCTATCAGTGGCGAAGCGTGGATATTTTTAAAAGGCAAGCCGGTCGAAATTTTAATAATAAAACTTAACAAAGAAGTTTGTAAGTAAGTAGTGTACCTAATAATTTAGTGAAGTTTCTAAGTACTCGCTGTCAATAGGGAATATAGGGATGTTGACTACATCAAAAGAATGACATTCTGTTTAGTGCGTCTGTTAGACAGTCCAAAAATACTGGACACATATTTTTGCTTGATCAAATTAATAACAAAATAAAATACAAAGATAAAGAGCATCAAAGTTCTGGAGAGGGGGCTTGTGACGTCACTCCTCAGTAAAAATTATACAAAGGTGTGACGTTTCACGAAACTTCAACGCACTGTATTGTCGTCATTTTCTGTTTACGATAAAAGAAAAAATACGTGTCCCAAATTTTTTGATTATCTAACTGACGGACTAATTACTTTTTTTTTGTCATCTCGCCTATTAGAGCCAATATTCACTATACAAAAAAACACGGATATTTTAAAAAACGGTGTCTGTGGCGTATGATACCTACTTCAATAAACAACCTACCATTCAAGACCGCGGGCCGCGACAGACGTCTGTCGCGCGGTGTATACGCGCGCAATTAAAGTGCTATTCTGAATAAAATTAAACTCACCCCAATCGATCACAAACACATGAACACTCAACACTTCAAACCTAATAAATTAGTTCAAATACTAAATACTTATTTCACAAACAAAACAAACACGGAGCCATTAACATTTTTTAAACTGTGTTGAGTTGTTGACACTTAAAACAGTGTTACCAATTCCTAAAAACATTTACCCTAAAGCTGAGGTAAAACAAACCCGTCAGCTTTATTTATACAAAGATTTGGAACAAAAATCATTTTAGCCTGCTACAAATTTAGAATGATCTTCAAAATGTTTCTGCATTCAGAGAAAGTAATGAAAAAATCCGGAAACATAATATGAAAATATAAAATTGGCTAGATTGGTTTACATATCGAAAAACATAACATTAAAAATTTTTAAAAATCCGCAAAACATCCCCAAGTGTTAAATGCCCCCAAAAATATTTCATACAATTTATTTAATAACTCCCTAAATTTGTGGCGAAATCTGCTAAATTGGGAACACTGACTTACGAAATACGAACACACACAGACCTACGAAATTGAATGAACGCTGTTCTTCAAACAAATATAAACTTTAACCCCATGTGTTTAAGGTGCTTTTTTGTATTTAGCCTGATTTTGGGAACCCGAAAATTATCGGCATATCCTAGAAAGAGAAAGTGCGACATGTTTTTTTCAAAGGAGTAAAAGAGACCCAAAATTTCGCGTCACGTGATCACCTCTAACTCTATACGGAAAATATTCAGCGGGCGACTTGTATGCCCATGATTTTACAAGCAGTAATGTGGTATCGGTTTGTGGAGCTCCTTTTGATTAAAGTTGAGCTCACGATGCTTTTTGAGGCAGGTTTACCAAAACTGTTACTGGCACTTTCCTCAAAAGGCTAGCCTGAATGTTATTCTGCATGGTTTGTTGCACAAAAATATTGAAATTGTCTGGACTTTAAAAGAGACGATAATCCCTGAGTTTGTTTCGGCGTTTCTTCTCAGAGGTAGTCCAGTTAGGAAATGCCGGCTCCAACTAGCATAAAAAATATGACATGTAAAAGTGATTTTAAGATCCTACTTGCAGAATAAACGATTTCATTTCATTTCATTTCATTAAAGTCGAGGGAGGCTAGCTTACCTTTCTACGTCACGCGCGGTGTCCCCGTCCCGTTCGCGCCAACCCGGCGGCGGCGGCGGCGAGAGAGTCGGCGCCGGCGCGACGACGCGGATTTGCAGCGCGTATTTTGCTATTTTATTTTAAAAGGCATTATTGTTTAGCATACGTTATATCGACAAAATGGAATCATGACCCACCATAAGCTTATTTTCCTACAGACATTCAAATACAATTAGGTCGCCAATCGCGTAAACATGTATTAAAAATGTCACACGTCCAGTCTTATTATTTTAACAGCTTCAAACGATTTGTCGTCGAAATGGGTCATGCTCAGATTAGTAAACAGAAGGCAGATAGATAGCGCGGAACACCGCGAGTGAGGTCAACAAAGCAAATACAAAACCAAAAGCGAATACAATCTCGAGTCAGTACGGCACGAAGCGTCGCGCCGTAAACATGTCACAGAAAATATTCATATTTTCGAGAATGATGCCGTCTTTTGTTTTTAAACATTGCAAAAATTGTTCCCTAAATCAAAAGAAAGAAGATGGAGTACCTTTTTATGGATTAATATAGTTATTTTTGCCTTTTTGATGTTATTTTATTTGGAACACAAAACCTCAACAGAAATCTGTCGGTGTTGCTATTTTATTGTGAAAAAATTTACCCCTAAGTTGGGAAATATGTATTGGACACAGGATTATCGATCTACAAGAATATTTATTTCGAGTGTTATTTTTCTTTTTGGTTGGTATGTTTGTATCATGTGTGTGTACTTATCTTGTATGTGTCAAAAGTCTTCGTTAATAAAACTAGTGAATGTTTTGTCTCTAACTAAAATTATGTACACCAGTCGATTCGCCAACATAAAGTAAATATAGTAAAAAACAGTAAACAGAAAAAGATGACTTAACTAATATTTTATATTCTGTCCTTTTCTTTAAGAAATGGAAAGAGACAGATGCATAATTTAACTTAAATTTAGTATTTTGTGAATAAGAGAATAAATTAGCGCGTTCAAGTTTCAAACAAACAAACTTTTTAGCTTTATAAAATTGTTATACACTTTGTTTTGCTTTGCACTTTATTATTTATATCCCTAAGTTGTTCCATAATTTTAAACACAATAAATCAATTATTATTTTGTACTATCTGCCCGCTTCCAGCTTACCCAGGGTGCATTTTTTTTTAATCAATGTTGTCATACCAACATTGTCCTGACAATTACAAACACAACAAGTAGATTCACCTAATTAGGCGTAGCAGTTCTTATGCTACGCGCGTACCTACATACTTTTAGTAAATTCATAAATTGATTTTAATTAATATAGACAGATAAATATGAAATATTACGGGTAATTTTTCATCATCCTGGCAACCGGAACGCACACAGAGACGACGTGTTCTTACAGCGCAGTCACGTGGCAGTCACGCACACATGTCTCGACATTCGCCGCACTCGTAATGTTCCGCGCTGTCTATCTGCCTACTGTTTACTAATCTGAGGGGTCATGATTCAATTTTGTCGATAGTACATATTACGTACCCTTTAAATGCCGTTATCAATTTAGTATTTATTGAGGCATATTTTTTTAGCAAACGCTTTTAATTCCTGATTAATGTAAATAATTGTAGATTTATTTTGAGATTTCGTAAAGGTAAGCCGGTGGGAATCGGGGTGTATGAACGCTTCGCCACTGCTATCTATTTATTGATTTCAAAGCAACTAAAAATCAAATTTTATAGCAAATTGAAAATGAACCGAATTAATTGGGAAAAAATTAAAAGAGGTTTTATAGAAATAGGCGAGACGACAAAAAAAAAGTAATTAGTCCGTCAGATAGATAATCAAAAAAATTTGGACACATATTTTTTCTTTTTTCTCTTAAACTAAGAATGACGACGATACAGTGCGTTAAAATTGCGCATGACGTCACGATTTGATACAATTTTTGCAGGACGGTGACGTCAAAAGTCCCCACTCCGGAACTTTGTTGCTCTTTATTAATTTGATCAAGCAAAAAATACGTGTCTTGTATTTTCGACCGATCTATCAGACGGATTAAACAGAATGCCATTTTTTAATGCTGTCGTCATCCCTATTTTGTCTATATTGATTAATGGTGTAAACCACCCAATTGGTGGGATTTTTTAAGAGGAGATAGTAGAAGGGTGGAGAGTGACATTGGCCATTTTTTGTCTCTTTCTAACGCCAGCGAAGCCGCTGGCAACAGCTAGTATAGTAAAAAATAAATTTGCCCCCCCCCCCCTCCGCTTTCTGTACCTACGTATGCCTTAAATCATTAAAACTATTTTGAACGGACTTAGATGCGGATTTTTTTAATCGCTAGAGTAACTTAAAAGGATGAATTGTATTTATACTAATATTATAAATGGGAAAGTGTGTCTGTCTGTCTGTATGTTTGTCTTTCTTTCACGGCAAAACGGAGCGACGATATGACGTGATTTTTTAAGTGGAGATAGTTAAAGGGATGGAGAGTAACATAGGCTACTTTTTGTCTCTTTGTAACGCGAGTGAAGCCGCGGGCAAAAGCTAGTTTATAATACATGCATAATATAGTAGTGGAGGCCGGGATTTTTAAAAATTAATAACAGCCGTTCATTATTAAAAAAAAACATCAAACTACAGGAGTTTTATCATACCAATCAAAATGCATCATAAGGATAATTTTTTGCTAAATAACATAGAGGCACAATAAAAGGAAGACCATGAATTTTAACATTTAATACAAAATTGATCAATTTACGTATCTTTGTATTTTTTATTTATTTGATCAAGCAAAAAATACGTGTCCATTTTTTGACGTTCTACCAGACGGACTGAACAGAATGCCATTTTTTTAATGTTATCTGCCCTATTGTTAACTTAACTAAAAACATATTGACGAATAATGGAGCTGATTCTCTTGTTCACAAACTTAACTAAATTTAGGTTAAATGCATCTTTCTCTATCCATTTCTTAAAGAAAAGGACAGAAGATACATTTTAGTTGAATCCTGTCAAATTAGACAGCGCCCGAAGTAAATCGACGTATTTTTAGTAGTCATGTTTTTAATTCGCGTCTAAATTATCTATGGAGTGTCTAAATTTGACAGGGCTTACCTAATACTTTATTTTTTGTCCTTTTCTTTAAGAAATGGAAAGAGAAAGATGCATCACTACATAGTATAAAACAACGCTATCCTCTGTCTGTCCCTATGTATGCTTAGATCTTTAAAACTACGCAACGGATTTTGATGCGGTTTAGTTTAATAGATTGAGTGATTCTTAAGAAAGTTTTATATCCATACTAATATTATAAATGGGAAAGTGTGTCTGTCTGTCTGTTTGTCTTTCTTTCACGGCAAAACGGAGCGACGCATTGACGTGATTTTTTAAGTGAAGATAGTTGAAGGGATGGAGAGTAACATAGGCTACTTTTTGTCTCTTTCTAACGCGAGCGAAGCCGCGGGCAGAAGCTAGTAGATACTATGGCGCACACATACAAGCCGCGCCGGGTGCGTCTGTATGAAGTTAACCTACTTCCCTTCTCTTTATACTATGCCAATACCAAAGAAAGGACGAACATACCTCAAGATGCTTCTTCAACGACAGCTTCGTCTGAAACTTCTTGCCGCATAAATCGCACACAACAACTTGCAAATTATGCACTTTTTTGTGCTTCGTGAAATTGCTGGAATCACTGAATGTGCGGTCGCAAAGATCGCATCTGTACACCGGTAAGGAGGCGTGGTCCCGCATATGATATTTATATCTCTCTGCGGTCTGGAATCCCATGCTACAGACCTGTAATAAAAGTTTATCCATATTAAAAGAAAGAAAGAAAGAAAGAAAGAAAGAAAAACGTTTATTTGACACATTCAGTGGGGTCGCAGACAAATAATAGAACAAAAATAAAAAATAAATAAGAATAACTAAGATTTTAAACTGGTATATAACTTACTTAAGTACTAAACAACAGAGCAAAAAACAAAACAAAAATTTATATTTATATTTATATTAATTCTCAATAGAATAGCAGCGCGACAGCCGGCTGTCGCTTGGTCGTTAAAAAGTACCTACGTGATTTGAGACACAATAGAACAGCAGCGCGACAGCCGGCTGTCGCTCGGTCGTTAAAAAGTACGTGATTTGAGACACAATAGAATAGCAGCGCGACAGCCGGCTGTCGCTTGGTTGTTAAAAGTATGTGATTTGAGACACAGTAGGATAGCAGCGCGACAGCCGGCTGTCGCTTGGTCGTTATGAGTACGTGATTTGAGACAATAGAATAGCAGCGCGACAGCCGGCTGTCGCTTGGTCGTTAAAAGTACGTGATTTGAGACTCAATAGAATAGCAGCGCGACAGCCGGCTGTCGCTTGGTTGTTAAAAAGTATGTGATTTGAGACACAGTAGGATAGCAGCGCGACAGCCGGCTGTCGCTTGGTCGTTATGAGTACGTGATTTGAGACACAATAGAATAGCAGCGCGACAGTCGGCTGTCGGTTGGTCGTTGAAAGGTTAAACCTTCGAACAGATTTGAGACAATAAAAAGACAATAGCAGCCCGACAGCCGGCTGTCGCTTGGTCGTTGAAAGGTTAAACCTCCGAACACAAGTGATTTGAGGCATAATTGACCATATAAGCGCGACAGCCGGCTGTCGGTTGGTCGTAGAAAGGTTAAACCTTCGAACACACGTGATTTGAGACACAAAAAACAATAGCAGCGCGACAGCCGGCTGTCGGTTGGTCGTTAAAAGTTAAACCTTCGAACACAATCGATTTGAGACACAATAGAATAGCAGCGCGACAGCCGGCTGTCGCTCGGTCGTTAAAAAGTACGTGATTTGAGACAATAGAATAGCAGCGCGACAGCCGGCTGTCGCTTGGTCGTTAAAAAGTATGTGATTTGAGACAATAGAATAGCAGCGCGACAGCCGGTTGTCGCTTCGTCGTTGAAAGGTTAAACCTTCGAACACACGTGATTTGAGACTCAATAGAAAGACAAAAGCAGCGCGACAGCCGGCTGTCGGTTGGTCGTTGAAAGGTTAAACCTTTGAACACACATGATTTGAGACAAAAGACAATAGAAGCGCGACAGCCGGCTGTCGCTTGGTCGTTAAAAAGTACGTGATTTGAGACACAATAGAATAGCAGCGCGACAGTCGGCTGTCGCTTGGTCGGTTAAAGGTTAAACCTTCGAACAGATTTGAGACAATAAAAAGACAATAGCAGCGCGACAGCCGGCTGTCGTTTGGTCGTTTAAAGCCTCGTCCCCACTAGGAACATTTGTCGAGCGATTAGTGTCGCCGGTGACATCGGGCGATGTTGGGCGACGACGGATGACATCGCCGCGACAAATAGTGTTTTTTTTTTAAAAAAAAACGAGTACTAAAAATTTTGTCTGCGTTTCTATTGGTCCACATAATCAGCATAAGTGTTATTATTGGTGTTAAAAGCGTTGGCTCCGCCTCGACTAATTTCCCATCTCTCTCTGTCGATACCGGAAATGTGAAAGAGATATACTCAGTACTCGTTTGTTAAAAAATCCATACTAATATTATAAATGGGAAAATGTGTGTGTCTGTCTGTATGTTTGTCTTTCTTTCACGGCAAAACGGAGCGACGAATTGAAGTGATTTTTTAAGTGGAGATGGTTGAAGGGATGGAGAGTCGTGATGGCCCAGTGGATATGGCGCCCGCCTCTCGTGTAAGAGGTTGTGGGTTCGAATCCGGGCAAGTACCAATGTGACTTTTTCAATTCATATGTACTTTCTAAAGTTTATCTTAGACATCACTGACATCCCGTGCCTCGGAAAGCACGTAAAGCCGTTGGTCCCGGTTGTCATTCGAAGAACTTTGACAGTCGTTACTGGTTAGCCAGAAACTCTGACCAGTCTAACCAAGAGGTATCGTGTTGCCCAGTTACTGGGTTGTGGAGGTCTGATAGGCAGTCGCTCCACGTAAAACACCGGTATCCAGCTGAATCCGGTTAGGCTGGCAGCCGACCCCAACACGGTTGGGAAAAGGCTAGGGAGATGATGATGAGTTGAAGGGATGGAGAGTAACATAGGCTACTTTTTGTCTCTTTCTAACGCGAGCGAAGCCGCGGGCAAAAGCTTGTAGACTATAGTAGGGACGAGGCTTACAGGTTAAAATAAAATGACTAGTTACCTGACATCTCAGCTCTTGGTATACATATTTATTATTATATGCTTCCTCAAGTAAATGCTCTATTAGGTGCCGTTTGCATTCATTGACTCTTTTGAACTGATGCCGACAATGAATGCATTGTTTCGGCTGTGGTGTTGACAGTTGGGCTGAAAAAAATATAAGTTAATTTAAAATAAATATTACAACAATGATGCTAAGGGTGCTTGTACACGGTGCATGTAGCTGGAGCAAGTAAAGATGCGGGTTACACGCGTGAGTAATATGCGCAAGCTATTTGTTCGAGTTACTGAGTCACTAGACCCGCACATGTTTTTAAACGATATGTTTACGATGCATATAACCCGCGCAAGTGCCTCAACATGTGCAAGCTACATGCACCGTGTACAAGCACCCTAATTCTCTTCAAACTTAACAAAATCTTTTTCTTTCCATTTCTTAAAGAAAAGGACAATCCGTACTATCCGTACTAATATTATAAATGCGAAAGTAACTCTGTCCGTCTGTCTTTCTGTCTGTCTGTCTCTTCTGTCTGTCTGTCTCTTCTGTCTGTCTGTCTCTTCTTCACGCCGAAACCACTGAACCGATTTGAATAAAATTTGGTACAGATATAGTCTGGGACCCGAGAAAGGACATAGGATAGTTTTCGTCCTGGAACTCCCCCGGGAACGGGAACTATTAAGCCACGCGCACGAAGTCGCGGGAAAAAGCTAGTGTTGTTATAAGTAAAAAAGTGTAGATAGGTTATATGCAGTCAAAAAGTGGCACATTAAAAGTTTGCCAATTGGCAAACATGATACTGAGTATCGCGTTGACATTGGACGTTTATCTCTTTTTCACTCGCACCACTTCAATCATGTCATCCTTCTTTGACGTGTAATGTATGTGTGCGTTAGTGTGCCGTTTTTGAAGATAGAATTTCGTTTTGGTAACCTATCTACACTTTTTTACTTATAATATCATTGGAAAAGGACATATCTACTATACATATTCGTTTAGTCATGTCAAATTAGACAGCGCCTGAAGAAAATTGGCGTATTTTTAGTCGCCATGTTTTTAATCGCGTCTATATTATCTATAGAGTGTCTTAATTTGACAGGACTTAACTAAAATTTTATCATCGGTCCTTTTCTTAATTAAATGGAAAGAGAAAGATGCATTTAAATTAAATTAAGTTTGTGAATGAGAATCGACACCATTATAAGTAAAGGTGTAGATACTTAGGTAATAGGTAGGCAGCATAGTGTGTGCACAGCAGCCTGTCGGGCTGCTATAGAAAAACAATAGCAGCCCGACAGCCGGCTGTCGCTTGTCCGTCGAAAAGTTAAATTACCTACCAATACTATTTTAACATATAGAAAAACAATAGCAGCCCGACAGCCGGCTGTCGCTTGGTCATTGAAAAGTAAAATTACCTACCAATACAATTTTTAGCATATAGAAAAACAATAGCTGCCCGACAGCCAGCTGTCGCTTGGTCGTTGAAAAGTTCAATTACTTACCAATACAATTTTTAACATAGAAAAACAATAGCAGCCCGACAGCCGGCTGTCGCTTGGTCGTTGAAAGGAATTACTTACCAATACTATTTTTAACATATAGAAAAACAATAGCAGCCCGACAGCCGGCTGTCGCTTGGTCGTTGAAAAGTTCAATTACTTACCAATACAATTTTTAACATAGAAAAACAATAGCAGCCCGACAGCCGGCTGTCGCTTGGTCGTTGAAAGGAATTACCTACCAATACAATTTTTAACATAATTATAGAAAAACAATAGCAGCCCGACAGCCGGCTGTCGCTTGGTCGTTGAAAAGTTAAATTACCTACAATACAATTTTTAACATTTAGAAAAGCAATAGCCGCCCGACAGCCGGCTGTCGCTTGGTCGTTGAAAGGTTAAATTACCTACCAATACTTAGAAAAACAATAGAATGCCCGACAGCCGGCTGTCGCTTGGTCGTTGAAAAGTTAAATTACCTACCAATACAATTTTTAACATATAGAAAAACAATAGCCGCCCGACAGCCGGCTGTCGCTTGGTCGTTGAAAAGTTAAATTACCTACCAATACAATTTTTAACGTATAGAAAAACAATAGCAGCCCGACACCCGGCTGTCGCTTGGTCGTTGAAAAGTTAAATTACATACCAATACAATTTTTAACATATAGAAAAACAATAGCAGCCCGACAGCCGGCTGTCGCTTGGTCGTTGAAAGGTTAAATTACCTTCCAATACTATTTTAACATATAGAAAAACAATAGCAGCCCGACAGCCGGCTGTCGCTTGTTCGTCGAAAAGTTAAATTACCTACCAATACAATTTTTAACATATAGAAAGACAATTATTATTATTTATTTATTTATCTTTAAATCACAAAGTAAATTATAAAATAAGGTAAGCCCCACAAAACCGTTGCAATAGTTTGACTGTGGGGTCATTGAGTTTCTAACAATAGCAGCCCGACAGCCGGCTGTCGCTTAGTCGTTGAAAGGTTAAATTACTTACCAATACAATTCTTAACCATGCCCTCGGGCATTTCTTCGCTGATATCCTCAAGTGGGATTGTAACCGGCGGTGGTGTATCATCGCACATATGCATTTCCCAATGAGAAAAAAAATCTTGGCTAGCAACTGTCTTACTGCATTTTCTGCACTGGCGATCAGATTTGCACGTCTCGTCACCTTAAAAATGATATTATTATTATTATAAATAAACTAGCTTCTGCCCGCGGCTCCGCTCGCGTTAGAAAGAGACAAAAAGTAGCTTATGTTACTCTCCATCCCTTCAACTATCTCCACTTAAAAAATCACGTCAATCCGTCGCTCCGTTTTGCCGTGAAAGAAAGACAAACAGACAGACAGACACACTTTTCCATTTATAATATTAGTATGGATAAATAAATATCCTGCGACAACTCACACACGGTCATCTGATCCCAAACTAAGCAGTTGTAGCTTGTGTTATGGTAACCAGACAACTGATATACATACTTATATAATTTATAAATACATACATAGAATAGATAGAAATATCAGCTGTTTCATACATTATGGTCGGGAGGGCATTGAACTTTGTTAGAAACAGCTGATATTTTTTTCGCGATTTCAGAGTTCGTTCCATAATAAAAGTTGTGTGTTTTCATGGGTAGAATCATCTTCTAGCGGGTTGTGCAAGACCAAAAAAACATCCATACTAATATTATAAATGGGAAAGTGTGTCTGTCTGTCTGTCTGTTTGTCTTTCTTTCACAGCAAAACGGAGTGACGAATTGACGTGAATTTTTAAGTGGAGATAGTTAAAGGGATGGAGAGTAACATAGGCTACTTTTTGTCTCTTTCTAACGTGAGCGAAGCCGCGGGCAGAAGCTAGTAATATTATAAATGGGAAAGTGTGTCTGTCAGTCTGTCTGTATGTTTGTCTTTCTTTCACGGCAAAACGGAGCGACGAATTGACGTGAATTTTTAAGTGGACATAGTTGAAGGGATGGAGAGTAACATAGGCTACTTTTTGTCTCTTTCTAAGGCGAGCGAAGCCGGCAAAAGCTAGTCTAGTATAAAAAAAATATAGAAAATAATTACCTGATTGCGTAATCAATTTAACTCGAACATAGTACAGTTTTACATGATTAAGAATATGCTGGATTAAACTTGTGTATGTTCTAAATATGTTCAGACACTCCGGACACTGCAACTTTTGAAACTCATGCAATTCAAAATGCTGTACACGTTTCTTCATAGAGGAGAATTTTTGTTCACACTTGCTACATTTATACACTTTAGGAATCGATTTAACTCTAGTACAATCATTTGTTATATGTTCTCTATAAATACTGTGATTTGCTGTAAACCCGCAAGTCTTGCAGCGGTACACTCTTTTCCCATATTTGATTTTATCTTTCTTTCTTTTTTTTTGCCAATTTTGTGAGTATTCACCATCATCATCATTATCCAATTCTTCTTCATTTTCTGAATGCAATTCCGTGTCTTCTTCAGCTGATAATTTCTCTTCTTTAACTATTAAATCGTTTAAATCAAAGTTTAGTTTGATTAAATCGCCTTCGTATTCTTCTGGGTCTTCAACTAATTCTTCTTTTATGTCTATTTCATGTTCAAAGTTCTCCGTTTCATTTTCTTCTTTTATTTCATTTGGTTCATCTAACGGTTCTTCTTTGATGACAAGGCTGTCGTTTGAATCTTCTGCGGCTTGTAAATCTTCTACGCTATCTAAATCTTCTTGTTCTACTGGCTCTTCTGGAAGAAAAAAATTATACATATATTTAACACTATAAATTCGAAACGGGGGAACCGGTTTTAACGAAAATCGTTTGCAACGTATTTAGGAACATACGCTACACTTCTTTAAAAATAAACGGCGTCCAATGTTTTTTTCTTATGGATGGGAAAGCACCAAACGACTTCTTTCACTCTTAGGCCTAAAACATACACAAGCGACGTAAGCAGCAGACGTGGAACAGGCGTGGCGCAGGCGTGCGCCGCTTCAAAACGATTTCATACAAAATGTATGCAGGCGACGTTTTTGAATTATACTGAAGCGACGCGGCGCAGACACGCCGTTTCGTTGCCAGCGACGCGGCGCCACGCCTGTTCCACGCCTGCTGCCTTAGTGCCAGGCCACACGATGCGGCAACGCGCCGCACCGCATTACTCCGCACCGCACTGGCGGCCACACGAGCAGTGCGGCGCCGCTGCGGCACCGCAATGTTCTTACGGCGCCGCTGCGGCGCCGCTGCGGCACCGCAATAAGCTTGGCGGCTTGCCAACTAGTCAGTTGACGACAATCATGAACTGAGCGGCGCCGCTGCGGCGCCGCACTGCTTGCACCCCTCCCCGCCTCGTCTGCCTCGCGCCGTTGTCCGGTGAGCCTGCGGTGCGGCGCCGGAGCGGTGCCGAACGTCCCGTGTGGCATACTACACAATTTTATATGTAGGAAACCGTTGCGGCACCGCTCAGGCGCCGCTCCGGAGCCGCACCGCACCGTGTGGCCTGGCGCTTACGTCGCTTGAGTATGTTTTAGGCCTTAGTGTCAGGCTTTTACTGACTAAAACCGACCCTTGTTCCTTCGGTTGCCCTTTTTGTGCCGGGGCCGCGGTAACTAGTCACTAGAACTATTCCGCAAACCGTATCTAAATCGGTTCGTTTAAGAGCTGACAGCAAAGACCGACAGAAAAGCACATAGAGACAACTTATAACACACCTCTCTTTTTGGAAAGCAATGATATTATAACTAAAATAAGTAAAAAGGTGTAGATAGGTTACATGCATTCAAAAAGTGGCACTTTAAAAAAAGCTTTTTCCAAAAAAAAAAGATAACCGACTTCAAAAACCAAAAGCACAAAAATAACTATTTCGGAAGTCGGTGGCAACACAAATCGACCGGCAGAAGAGAAGCCACCGACTTTTTACTTTGAGTCCCAATGTCTGACAACGTTTTAGAGTAACTTTCAAAATAAAACTACTTATAAGCTTATAAAATGAAAACGGCTCCATGCGCGCAACGTCACAAGATATCCTTTAGTTATAATATACTAAAACCTTCCCCCGAATGTAACAAACACTTTGCTGAAAACCACAGCAAAATCGGTTCAGCCAAACGCGAGATAATCGCGGACAAACATACATACATACAGGTCGAACTGAGAACCTACTTTTTTTTTAAGTCGGTTAAAAGTAGCTATTTGACCAACATGATACTAAGTATCGCATTGATATTTGACGTTTATCTCTTTTTCACTCGCACTACTTCAATCATACCATCCTACTTTGACGTGTAATGTATGTACTGTGCGTTAGTGTGCCATTTTTGAAGATAGAATAGGGATGACGACAACATAAAAAAAATGGCATTCTGTTTAGTCCGTCTTGTAGATCGGCCAAAAATACGGGACACGTATTTTTTGCTTCATCATAATAATAAAAAAAATAAAGAGCAACAAAGTTCTGGAGTGGGGGCTTTTGACGTCACCGTAATGCAAAAATTGTATCAGATCGTGACGTCACGCACAATTTCAACGCACTGTATCTTCGTCATTTTTTGTTTACGAGAAAAAAAAAGAAAAAATACGTGTCTAAAACTTTTTAATAATCTCAATGACGGACTAATTACTTTTTTTTCGCCGTCTCGCCTATTTGGTTTAGGTAACCTATCTACACCTTTTTACTTATATTATCATTGGTGACAGGTTAAAAATTACACCGAATTTTACCTTTGATTTTGACACTTCCAAATGTCATTTCTTCATCGTATTCAGTTTTTATCGTAAATGATTCTCCATCTGCAAAATTTTCTTCTCGAGATATTTCTAATTCTTCTCCGGGCCCTGAAAATAAATCTACGATACTATTTACAGCGGCGTCTAATTCGCTAGATAATCCTTTTTCTTTTGGTATCGATTCTTGTTGCTCTGGTATCGATTTTTGTTGCTCTGGTATCGAATTTTGTTGCTCTGGTATCGAATTTTGTTGTTCCGGTACCGATTCCGATACCGCTAAGCTTTTATTTGTGTAAGAGGTTGGTATAAAAATCTGGAATAAATGTAAAAAAAAAAACATTTTAGGAAACCATTTTTAAGTTTGGATCGTCGTGATGGCCTAGTGGATAAGGAGCCCACCTCTTGGTTGTGGGTTCGAATCCGGGTGGGTACCAATGTGACTTTTTTACCCGTCTAAGAGGTATCGTGCCACCCAGGTACTATGTTATGGAGGTCTGATAGGCAGTCGTTTTTTTTTTGGGGGGAGTGGGAATTCATCAAAAGTAGCCTATGTTATTTTCCATCCCTTCAACTATCTCCACTTAAAAAATCACGTCAATTCGTCAGTCCGTTTTGCCGTAAAAGAAAGACAAACATACAGACACGCTTTCCCATTTATAATATTAGTATGGATTCAATTATTTTTAAACTAGCTTTTGCCCGCAACTTCGTCCGCGTGGAAAAATATTATCCGTTTCCCCGTATGGAGGATTTCTGGGATGAAAACTATCTTATGTTCTTTCTCGGGTCTCAGATTATATCTGTACCAAATTTCATTCAAATTGGTTTAGTGGTTTAGGCGTGAAGAAGAGACAAACAGTCAGAGTTTCTTTCGCATTTATAAAATAACTGGCTTCTGCCCGCGGCTTCGCTCGCGTTAGAAAGAGACAAAAAGTAGCCTATGTTACTCTCCATCCCTTCAACTATCACCGCTTAAAAAATCACGTCAATTCGTCGCTCCGTTATGCCGTGAAAGAAAGACAAACAGACAGACAGACAGACAGACACACTTTCCCATTTATAATATTAGTATGGATAGTATGGATAAACTGAAGCATCATAAAAACTTACATATGGACAATATTTCTCTACACTGCCATGCTTCGTCATAAAATGTCTCGCAGCCTCAGTATTATTCAAAAACACCCTGAAATCTTCACACTTCACACACTTCTTCACCATCACATACTTATCCGTATGATGTTTGGTCATATGTTCAAATTTCTGACAACTGTATCTCAACCATACCCCGCATACCTCACAAGTATAGGGCACCATAGACTTTTCAATGTGCATTTCGGATAACAACTGGCTGGAAAAACTTTTAAAGCAGTACGTACACTCTAACGTAGGACTTTTATTTCTACATCTATGTAGTGATTTGCAGCTGTAATTCACTGCACACTTCTTACAATTCTTATAACGAGCACTTATAGGAATGTCTGACCGCACACAGTGAGAATGCACTAAATGACCGCTCAATTCTATATGTGTATCGAATCTCAACCTACAGATTTCACATCTGTACGGTTTTTCTTTAACTTTACACACTTGACACCAAGGAAAGTGATCACGAACCCCTATACAGCTGAAAAACTGTCTTGAACAGCCCTTGGCACTGTAATACTGCCTGTCTTGCCTCAGCGCGAGCTCATGGTCACTATAACCATTCCCACACCGGTAACAAGCACCCGGAGTAAATATTTCTATGAGTGCACTGGGTTTCTTGTGGTACGCTACAATATTAATCTCATGCGCTTCATATTTTTCTAGACTGATGTTAACGAGATGGTCATTCTCATGTTCCGCCATATGGTCACGGAATTCTGAGAGGTACCAGTATGATTTCATACAGATATAGCATTTGTAGAATAGAGGGGCTTCACGGTGAAAACTACGGAACTGCCAGGTCCGCCATTCGTGTAGTGCAGCTTGGATACGAGTTTCAACGAATCCTACAACTAATTTCTCGGGTTGTTCATAACCGATTGTGTTTCTAAGGTTGATGTCTAAGATTTTATCTGCGAGGTTCGTAGACATTTTGAGTATGTCAGCGGACGCTTCTAGAACAATTTCTCTTGTCAGTACTATCGGTGCGGGATTCCGTGGTTCTATGCTTTTTTGCGCAGGGGCAGATTCCTTTTCATCTCTTTCAGCTGTCTCCGTATACCCTGATTGCAAAGCCTCTTCAATCATTTTATCGATTTCCTCGTCACAAGTTTCAATTTCAATGTCAATTTCGAATTTTCTTGGTGATTTAGATTCTGGTTCTAAATCTTCTTTGGCTGAAGCATTAATTTTTTTCAATATGTTAGGTTTCTGTGTGTCTGCGATTTCAGGTTTAATTGTAAGCGCTAGCTCAGGAGTTTTTCCTTTTTCTAAAGCCAAAGCCAAAACCTTCTTCATTTTAGATATTTTTGATGGTTTGATCTGTAAGAGAAATAATATTGTTAAAATGTTAAAGAAATGGCTACAGTAAATTTATTTAACAAACGAGTACTGAGTATATCTCTTTCACATTTTCGGTATTGACAGAGAGAGATGGGAAAAGTCGAGGCGGAGCCAACGCTTTTAACACCAATAATAACACGTATGCTGATTATGTGGACAATAGAAACGCAGACCAAATCTTGGGTACTCGTTTGTTGGAAAAAGCAGACTATAGATGGTCGGAAGACAACAAAAAGACGGCTGACATCGTGAAGAGACGTGCAAGAGGCATGTGTTCAGCAATAGACGGGAAAATGCTGAGAAGAAAAATATGTACACACAGTAGCTTAACACGTATTTATGTAGGGACGGTTTAGAACAGCCCTGCCCCAAACCACTGTCTTACAGTGTGGATACGGACTCCCTAAATGTTAAATCATCATCATCTCCCTATCCCTAGCCTTTTCCAAACTGTATTGGGGTCGGCTGCCAGCCTAACCGGATTTAGCTGGATACCGGTGTTTTACGTGGAGCGACTGCCTATCTGACCTCCACAACCCAGTAACTGGGCGACCCGATACCTCTTGGTTAGACTGGTCAGAGTTTCTGGCTAACCAGTAACGACTGTCAAAGTTGTACGAATGACAACCGGGACCAACGGCTTTGCGTGCTTTCCGAGGCACGGGATGTCAGTGATGTCCAAGATAAACTTTAGAAAGTACATATGAATTGAAATGTTAAATAAACACTTCAAAAACTACACCAACATCCAACTGTGGCACTGGTATCGTGTCGGGTTATAGGACATTGGCCCAGAGAAACTGGCACCTGGGCGAGATGTCCACTTTATGAAATGGGCATGGGTATATTAACCCGAATAACCCAAATGAGTCGTAAGGGTCAATCTCTTTTGAATTGGTGTAATCTTTAGGATACATTAATTTACTCCCGAGGCACCCGCCTCTCGTGTAAGAGGTTGTGGATCTGTGGTTGTAGGTTCGAATCCAGGCAAGTACCAATGTGACTTTTTCAATTCATATGTACTTTCTAATGTTTATCTTGGACATCACTGACATCCCGTGCCTCGAAAAGCACGTAAAGCCGACAGTCGTTTCTGGTTAGCCCAGTTACTAGGTTGTGGAGGTCAGATAGGCAGTCGCTCCACGTAAAACACCGGTAGCCAGCTGAATCCGGTTAGGCTGGCAGCCGACCCCAACACAGTTGGGAAAAAGCTAGGGAGATGATGATGATACATTAATTTACTGAAAGGAAAAACTATAACCAGGCGTCCGTCACTCGCTCAAGGCCACGCGTTTTATGCCTACCGCTTCGTGTATCGTCGACGATACAACGAACACCGGGCTGTCGCGCGCCCGGCTGAGTGCTCGCGCGTCACGGGTACAGCGCTGACTATCAAAATGCCGAAACCACGTAATTATTGCGTGATTATTGTGCAATTCCCCTGTTTCCCTTTTGATTATTTATTAAAATTATTCACGCGGTTTTGGATATTTTTGACACTAAAATATATTAGTCGGGAATTCAAGGAACGAAAAATATGCATCAGTCATTTTATCAAAGTAAAAAATATTTGATCAACAAATAAAAAAAAAATTGTTTTCCTAAAACATTCGTTTTATTACCATTATCATCATACGTATAACCCTAGCAGATTTGCTGGACGACACGCACACACGTTAGTCGCGCGGCGGGCAAAAGAATCTCAACTCTCTTTGTGCGTACTTATGGTACATTTCTCCTTGCTGCAAACAACTGGTATTATTATTATGATTTTGTAGGCTATTATAGCGTAGGTATTTTGGTTTTTGTATTGGAGTGAAGTATCTGTTACGTAGTAACTATTTATTAATCTGTGCTATAACCTGGTTCATTAAAGAAAGGAATCTAAAATGGCGGCGCTTATCATGTTCTCTCGCTCGCACACTAGTGCCGTCTATACTCACTCGCGCGCGTACCATCAACATAAAAAAAATTGTCTTGATTTGCTACCACGCTGCCTTGACGCGCTCCTTTTTACGAATATCTTTTTATAGTCTGTTATTTTTCCGTTGTTACCTGTTTGTTATTGTGGTAAAAGTAGGCACTGTTTCCGATGAAAACAATAAAAATTCTGATTAATATTTTCGATTTGGAAAAAAAAACTTCAACTTTAAATTTTATATGCAGACTGTACTATCTGTCAACGCAAGTACTTAAATGCCGCCGGCTTATACTTTAAATATTTTTTTAAGTGTGTCACTCCCGGGATTCGAACTAGCTTCGACTGGAAGAAGCAACCATCCTGTACCTTTATGACGTTTATCGATAGGGTCATTCATAACAAACAAATGCTCCGAACACACATGGATAATTACATTAGAGGTAAACCATGTAAAAATGATAAAATAATGATAAAATGATTTATTTTTGTAAATAGGTAAAAAAATACACTTTTACACGTCATTTTTTTTTCTTATTTTAATCGGACGATGGGGCCGGTGTTTCTTAGCTGGACTACTCTGAAAAGAAACAACCGAAACAAACTCAGAGGTCAAAGTCTCTTTTAAAGTCCATACAATATTGTATTGGTCAAATTATGCGAGGACCATGAAGGTAATAACTGAAGTGATCACTTGATGAGAGAAGCTAACAGATTTGAGTGGACCTGTCCAAACAGTGCAAGCATTTGTCAAAAGTCGTTTAGCTCAACTAAAGCGTAAGGAGCCTAACGTCTTTATGAACAATACCAAAGTAGGGACATTCGGGTAGGCCGCATTAAATACTCAAACCGTCAGTAGTTGTAAAACATACTAGTAACCTAACAGCCCACATAGTCATAGTAATTTAACCTTTTGAATTAAAAGGGAGAGTTTTGAGCGTCGTAATTTTCAGTCAATTAATTTAAAATTCTTATGATTTATGGTTTTCTTTTAATTTAATTACCAATGTATGTTAGAGAGTTTTTTTCCTTATAAATGACCCTAACGTTTGATCTCATATAATGACAGAGTGTTACCATTTGCGATTTTAGGCGGTTCGATTCCCGAGAATGGTAAGCGTTTTTTCTAAAATATTTGAATGCAGTTTTGTTTCTTTAAAACCAGCCATGTGCGAGTCCGACTCGCGCACGAAGGGTTCCGTACTATCATCTGTAATAGACAAGTTTCTACCTGTTTATTAAAATCGAGTAAAAATTGCTTAAAAATTACGTTTGTTGTATGGGAGCCTGCCTTTAATATTTACTTGTTATTTAATTATTTATTTTGAAAGGTAATATGCAAGTAAATCTGTGAAAATTTGACGCGTCTACCTGTTAGGCTGTTACCGTTTTAATATTAAGTAAAAAATACGAAAAAAACACGTTTATTGCATGAATTAATATTTTATTTTTGTTAATTTTTAGTATTTGTTGTTATAACGGCAACGAAAATACATTATTTGTGAAAATGTCAGCTATCTAGCTAACACGCTTTATGAGATACAGCCTGGAGGCAGACAGACAGACTGACAGCGGAGACTTAGTAATAGCAGGCGTCCGTCACTCGCTCAAGGCCACGCGTTTTATGCCTACCGCTTCGTATACCGCCGGCGGTACAACGGACGGCGGGCTGTCGCGCGCCTGCCTGAGTGAGTGCTCGCACGTCACGGTTACCGCGCTGACTATCAAAATGTCGAAACCACGTAATTATTGCGTGATTATTGTGCAATTCCCTTGTTTCCCTTTTGATTATTTATTAAAATTATTTACGCGGTTTCGGATATTTTCGACACTAAAATTTAATAACCGGGAATTCAGAGAACGAAATAAATGTATCAATCATTTTATTAAACTAAAACATATTCGATCATCAAATAAAAAAATAATTGTTTTTCTAAAACATTCGATTTATTACCATTATCGCTATCTATCATTATGACGCGGTCGCGCGGCAGGCAAAAAAATCTCAACTCTCTTTGTGCGTACTAATGGTACATTTCTCTTCACTGCAAACAGCTGGTATTATTATTATGATTTTGTAGGCTATTATAGCGTAGGTATTTTCGTTTTTGTATTGGATTGAAGTATCTGTTACGTAGTAACTATTTAGTAATCTGTGGTAATAGGGTCCCGTCCCGTTTTACCCTTTGGGTATGGAACCCTAAAAAACAGAAATTGGAATAGAAAACTTTGTACCATTTTTATGCTATTTGACACTGTTTCTACACTATTCAGCATGATCATAATAAAATTTCAACAAAATGTATTAGAAAAGTTATTTACAATTTCTGAGTTTATATAAGTTTTTAATCAATATTAGAAACAAACAAAAACTAGCTATCCCCGCGAATTCACCCGCGTTATATCGGATTTTTGAATAATAAAAAAGAAGATAAAAATTATTCGTCCGTCTCCTGGTCCTAAGCTACCTCCCCGCCGATTTTCAGCCAAATCCGTTCTGCCGTTCTTGAGTTACCTATAAAATGAGTAACTAACACGACTTTGTTTTATATAATTATATAGACTATGATTATCATAAAAATGTATAGGTAAAGTTTTTTTCACCTTATTGAATAAGTAACTAAATGTTTAAAACAAACTTGACATGTATATTAATCTAAAATGTTTGCAAGATAATACAAACATTCTTTACATACACAGCATACACTTAGTCAATTTTATACAATAACAAGTTGCCCCCATGTGGTTTCACCCGCATTAAAAATATTAAGGGTGAACAACCCTTATCACTTAGGGGTATGAAAAATAGATAGTAGCCGATTCTCAGACCTACTGAATATGCATATAAAATTTGGTAAAACCGTTTCGGAGGAGTAAGGTAACTAACATTGTGACACGAGAATTTTTATATAAGATTAGACAATAGATAGCTAAGATTACATTTGCTAAACTACCTAAACCAAAGCAATAAAAATGGCAAGCATTTCATCAACTACATTGCTATTTTGTGTAAAGAAAGTTTAGTAGATGGTACGTAAAAAATAAACATACAAAGTTTAATTCAACATGCATTTTTTATCTTCTTTACATATTTTTAAGCTTTTATTTAAGAAATTATTTTATCTAAACCAATATTATGAAGCTGATGAGTTTATTTATTTGGTTCAATGCTCTAATCTCAGAAACTACTTCGCCTGAATTGAAGAATTGATTTAACAACAGGAATGTCAAGATTGTTTACATTTAGTTGAACATGTAAACAATGGAGTTTAAATTTTATATCTATGGTGTTGAATTTTGAAAAAATCCTTAATCTACAACAACATAATAAACTATATAATATATAAATATCTAGGGACTCCAAACTATGCAGAGCATGTACTACGGTAACCACTACTGACATACATACTTATAATAACATAACTTAAGTATAAAGACATACTTACAAATAAATAAATTACTACACTAGGTACAGAAAGATTTGACCCGGTTGGGAATCGAACCCACAACCTCCGGCTTTGCAGTCAGTGTCACTTACCACTAGACAAACAGGTCATTCAACATGCCTTTGTAAACAAACCCACTTTTAATATTTTTACACTCAAGGATAAAAAAGCGTGATAAAAAAAGGTTTTATATTGTTTACAAGATTTTATCATGGCAAATTAGTAAACATTCATTCAATATTCTGAAAATATAGAAAAAGGATCCATGGGAAAATTTTGACTACAAGTAAATATGTCAGTTGAGAAGGTATATAAAATATTTTTCTTTTATTTTTCGTAGGTAGGTGGTAATACGCATGACATAAAGCTACCCACCTCAAAAGTATTACAAATAATATCGTTTTTTATTCAAATAGCAGTATTTTGATATTGAAACTTCATTTGTAGTTAATTTTCGACGTTTCTTGCTAAGAACCTATAATAAAAAACGGTGTAATTACAAGCCACCAGACTTTTCAATACGCGTGCAAACTTTTGACTTGACAAAATGGTGGTACATCCTACCTGCATTTCAAGATCAAATTCGTTTTCATCTTCTGCACATTCTCGAGGCACTAGCTTCGATTTTCGAGACCTCTTTCGCGAATTCTCCGTCATTTTTACACTTTCAACATTTCACATGCAATTAAACAGAATAAAACGTGTTTAAAAACTGTTTCAAATTCTTAGGGCATACAATACTCGACCGAAATGAAAGGACAGATAATTTCCTCAAAACATGAAATGAACCGACTAAGTTTAGATTACATGTCAGAAAATTATATACTATTCAGACTTCTCTGTCTAACACAAACATTTGTGCGTAGACACTAGCGCCATTGTTAATACAGTTTCTGTGAATGTTTATTTGGCATCTATTTGAACAGTTTAGGACTTGGGTAGGTAGTCGGTGAGACGGTGACTGTCACAAAACGTTTCGTTTTGTTGAAATAATTCAGAGTCAAGATTTGAAATATTGTTTTAATGCATAAAAATGTAAATATTAAATATAATTAATGATACGTATTCATTAGAGTAAGCTACAATAATAATGCATGAAATGTTAGTTATGAAATGATAGTTATCTAATCATTTTGAGTTAAAAATAAAACATTGATTGTTGTACAGCTGGCTAGATAAAAACTAGGTATTTTAACGACTTTACCCAAAAGAGCTTCTGACAAAATGTTGACTTAGTACAGGATACGCTTCATAAGTCAGACTTCGGTTCTGATTATGGTCACATATAAGTTATTTTATAGTTTCCATTCTTACCCCATAAACTGTGTTATTCTTATTTTTTTTTAAAGATACTGCTATTGTTAACTATTGTAATACTACCAATGATGTTTCAATAAACAGATATGTTATGAGCGCGCCAAAGTGAAGACCTAGTTAGAACATAATTATGCTCTAATGCCTTTAGTCTGCGTCACGCATCGCTGTGAGTCATACGCTGCACGCTGCAACGAAAAAAAAAACAAAAATGCCATCGTGTGTGTTTAGAAAATATACTAATTACGATACCAAAGTAAATAAAGCACAAGGGATCTCATACCACAAGTAAATACGCAATATAATTCGATTTATTAATATTTTTCAATTATTTTGCAACCATTCTGAATATTAGAGGTTAGAAAAAAGAAAGTAATGGCAAATACACTTTTGTCGTGAGAGCGACAAGGACGCGTGAGCTCCGGACAAAGAATAAAAGTACAGATGCGAATATTAGGCAGTAAAGTTATTGTTACCCTGTCGTTACTTTCTTATTCTGTTTTATTTTAAATCTTGCTTTATGTACCAATGAAAAATTATGGTTCCACAAATTGGTAACAATCAGAAACATGGGAGGCTTATACTATGCATCAGAAAGCTTATTTTCAGTATGTTTAAAATCGGGATCGGTTATGAAATCTCATTTGAATGAAAACTTTGTTTTAAAAACTTATAATACCAATATATTTGTTTCACTTTTGGAACATTCCAAACAACAGGCACCTGCTTTTAATCATCGATAAATACACCTCAGTCCGCCTACATAGTGCTCATAAAAATAATCCCGAAATTAAAAAACTCTCTAAGAGACAAAAAAGAAATAAATTAAATCTTTTCGAAGGTGTATGATTGTTTTTATTACATATTTAATATTTTTTTTTCTTTTATAGCGTGTTTAATTTCTCACCTAACTATCTTTAGTTTTTATGGGTACAAACCGCGTCTATGAATTTTGTATACGACCGACGACGGTGTGTACCTTCTGTGTCGTTAGTCTATGATGCCAACATGCTGTGATTGGTGGTCAAAAAAATGACTGTTTACATTCAAGCGTAACTGGTAACAATAGCTGTTTCTTTTCTTCTTATTGGATTTATCATGCTATCCTTTTCTATTAATTTCACTTGTAGTGAAATGTACAATGAATAACATGTGTGTGTGTGTGTGCTGCCGCTGCTGCACGGAACATTTTTTTTGGTTGTTTTGTGAGCCTATAACATATCTGTTTATTGAAACATCATTGAATACTACAGTATTTTTATTTATTTTGGTGAAAACTGTATTAGGTACTAGCTTCTGCCCGCGGTTTCGCTCGCGTTAGAAAGAGACAAAAAGTAGCCTATGTTACTTTCCATCCCTTCAACTATCTCCACTTAAAAAATCACGTCAATTCGTCGCTCCGTTTTGCCGTGAAAGAAAGACAAACATACAGACAGACAGACACACTTTCCCATTTATAATATTAGTATGGATTTCCATCAGAACACAGCGCGCATCTAGTGAACTATAAAACCTTGTATCCACTTGAGCATGCTTAGGCGAATGAGGGGCTCATTTGGCCGAGCCGCTCAAGTGGAGACGCCTGAGCACTGAGCACGCTCGGCCCGAGCAAATGCGAGCGCGCTCAGGGCGAGCGGTCTGTCGGTTTTTGTCCGTGCTCAAAGGCGCTCAGTCAAAGACTACAATATAATATGCGCTCAGTATAGTATTCTGACTGAGTGAGTCAGTATTCGCTCGGCGCTCAGTGTGGACGGATGTTTTTGTGTTTGAGGCGAGCGCGTCGAATTCCCCGAGTTTTAATTACGTTTTTACGTGAAGACATGACGGAGCCGAGCATATACTGAGCAGCCTGAGCACAGCTTTTTCAATGTTGAGGCTCGTTCGACCAAAACATTCATTTTGTTTCATTACATTCATTCGCCCGAGCATGCTCAAGTGGATACAAGGCTTTAGAGGATACAAACGTAATTCAACGCGTAGTAGAAAAATGTTATATTCAATGTGTAACGGAACGTGATTATTGCCTTTGTTTTCTGTCTTTGATTTCTGAACTTTTCTGTGTGTGTTATCTGTATGCAGTGTGTCGGTATATCCGTATATGACACATAACCTCAAAATGGGAATCTAAAATTCGATAGAATTAATAATAAAAAGTTAAAAACATGAGTATTTTTATGAGAAACTACAAGCCTAATAGCTTGTCAACAGTTTATAACACTAAATTATGGCGCCGAAACTCAACAACAGCCGACAGTGCACTTAAAAAGGATGAAGAAGAAGAAGAATTCAGAGTGCTTGATATTTTGAAGAAAAGGGATAGATTTCAGAGGAGAGTCGTCCGTAGAGCCGATATACAGCCCGATAGAGCTGATAGGATGGCCACAGACCAGGTATTCTAACAATAATTGACTATTACTAGATACCAAAGCAAACTTCGAAAGCAAAATAGGTATCAGCTGACGGTCTAGATCCGACTTTCCAACCTTTTTGGATAGGCAACTCAAGTTAAATAAAACCAACCAAGAGCGATTTTGGAAAATAGTGGCAAAAATATCTTATTTTTTGTATGGGCTCCAAAGCAAAAATGGTTCTCTTAAAAATTTTTTTTTACACTGTTTAGTATTCTCTGTTATAGCGGCAACAAAAAGAGTCGGATTTCCGAAACTCCTTACTTAGTAGAAACTTACTATTCATAAAGAACATACCCACCATGTTTCATGTCTCTAGGAGCGTAATGCATTTTATTTATATAAGATGATATTAATAACATTTTTTCCTATTTCAGAATTGGGGCAACGTCTGGCCCGGACCTAAGACTTTTCACCCATCGTCCGTCCCTCTTCCAGTTCGCCAAGGTTACGTCCCAAAAGGCCAAGCACCGCCTGGCAAGAAAGCTAATGCCGAACTCATGAAGATACCAAACTTCTTACATCTAACACCACCAGTTATTAAAAGCCAATGTGAAGCCATTAAAAAGTTCTGTACACCGTGGCCAACGCTTTTAAACTCCGAAGAGGCAATTGAGAAGCATTATCCGTTAGAAACTATTACCTCCGACTACTGCCATTCAAGTCCGACTATCCGCAATCCTTTAGCAAGAATTGTAACTCTGCGTATCAAATTATCATCGTTGAACTTGGATAAGCATTCTAGAGATAAATTTATACGTTTGGTCGGTGAGAGATATGATAGTAAGACGGATTTGGTGACGATCACTGCGGATAGATGTCCGGTTAGAGCACAGAATTTGGATTATGTCAACTATTTACTGACCGCTTGCTACCATGAAGCGTGGAACGTTGAGGAATGGGAGAAAGATAAAACAGAAGATGATATGGAGTACTACGATTGGGATAACAACGCATCAAAAAAGAGTTTAATAAATTGGCATTTATACATAAAGAATGAAAGCAGAAATTTAACCGATGAAGAATATAAAGCTTTTGATGTTTCTGAAATCCCACATGGTGAAGAATATAAGAATGCGGTATCGAGTTTGATGAACGATGGAGAAAGTGAAACAACGGTGGAGAAGTATGGAGAAACTGTGAGGAAGCTCTTAGGATTGCCGGAGAAGAATGTAGTTTAAGGTTGTACAATAAAGTGTATTTAGTAGGTATATTTGTTTTTATTATTATATTATTTATCAAATAATTGATGAAATTCTTATTTATAATTTAGAAGTAATTGTTATGGAATTAATCAGAAGCAATCAGTCTAATCAACACTGACCCTTTACAGGTTCAAAAAGGCGTAACAAAAAATTTAAATCTTCAAAAACACGTGATTCGAGACACAATAGAAAGACAATAGCAGCGCGACAGCCGGCTGTCTCTTGGTGGTTGAAATGTTAATTAATACCTCTAACGTTTACCAAGGGAAATAAATGAAACAAAATTAAATACCTACCTATTTTATTTCTACTTTTTTACAATAATTTCTATAAATTATTTTTACAAATTACCTATACATGATGCCTTTATGAAGGATTTTAAATTAAAATTAATCTAACTATACTATTCATACTAAAATAATAAATAGGAAAGTGTGTGTCTGTGTGTCCGTCTTTCACAGCTAACCTGAGCGACGAATTGACGTGACTTGTAAGTGGAGGTAGTTGAAGGGATGGAGAGTGGCATAGACTACTTTCGTCTCTTTCTACGCGAGCGAAGCCGCGGGCAAAAGCTAGTTAAAAATAAAAAGGCGAATGGGACAGTAGTCTCCCTAGGCTTGTTGAGTAATGTAAGTAAATAGCAATACAATTATTAAGATTGCATAGTATTAAAACATTTCAGCGCAGAATAAGCGACCAGACTGTACCCACTGACACAATCAACTACGATTTTATTCAAAATTTCGCTGCAATTCTTCAAAACACATTTCTTTTCACGACTACCCTCAAAATTTTCTTGTTTTGGATTCCACTTTTTCCTCCAAATATCTGTTATGGAACTCTTTTTGAGTGTTCTTTCATTTTCTTGGGAATTCTGAGTGCTTGTTTGACTAAGTAATTCTTGGGTTTTCATATATTTTTTTAATAAAATTTCTAGAATGTGAAATATGTATGCTAAATTTTCTATTTCATCTATGTTTGTTAGTTCATATACGGTGTCTTTCTCAGTAATTTTGGTATGAAATTTTTCTAAGATATCTGTGATTATTTCAATGCTGTGTTTTTGTATATGCACAGATTTGTTTAGAAGTAATAACCGTTGGATATTCGCGTCTTTTTTCAGGAACTGTAAGAAAAGTGAAAATAAATTAACTGGCAGAGCGTGAGGGTGAAAATTTCAAATTTTTTAACTTTTGTTATTATATAATTATTATGTATAATTGTAATTTGTACATAAAAAATCCGTACTAATATTATTTCCGTTCCCGGGCGTGAAGAAGAGACAGACAGACAGAGTTACTTTCGCATTTATAATATTAGTACGGATTTAAGGTTTAGGATAAGTTGCCTATGCTTTTATTCTCTATGATGGAGAAAGCAATGTACAGCGAAACTGCATTGGGGGCAATGATGTCCCAGTTACCGCCGATAGCGACTGGGAATTTTCATTCCCATTTGCCTCCGGTCGCAATTTCCCGACTGGGAATGAATATAAATAATAATAAATAAATATCCTTGGATAACTCACACACGGTCATCTGATCCCAAACGAAGCAGACCTTGTACTATGGAGACAAATACATATTTATAGATAAAAAATCACACCCAGACACAGAACAAACAATCATGCTCATCACACATGATGAGCACAGACTCAGAACAAACAATCATGCTCATCACACATGATGAGCACAGACTCAGAACAAACAATCATGCTCATCATCACACATAATGAGCACAGACACAGAACAAACAATCATGCTCATCACACATGATGACAACAAACATCATGTGTGATGAGCATTATTGTTTGTTCTAGGTTTGAATCGAACCCACGACCTTCGGCTTAGCAGTCAGGGTCACTAACCAACCAACAGGCCTGTCGTAAGGGTAGTACATTGTCGGGTAAAATGGCCTTACCTCAGTTTCTTCACTGCTGACACCCTCATAGGTGTCCCGTAATAATACTTTGACAGATTCTAGTATATCTTCCAGAAATGAGGGATATTGTTCATCTTCATGCAATTTATCTATTAATTGACTGAGTATCTAGACAAAAAAATCATAATATTTATACTAGGTGAATATTTAGTCCTGTACCACCCGCTAGGAGATGATTCTACACATGAAAACAAACAACTTTTATTATGGAACCAACTCTGAAATCGCGAAAAAAATATCAGCTGTTTCTAACAAAAGTTCAATGCCCTCCCGACCATAGTGTATGAAACAGCTGATATTTTTTTCGCGATTTCAGAGTTGGTTCCATAATAAAAGTTGTTTGTTTTCATGGGTAGAATCATCTCCTAGCGGGTGGTGCAGGACTACAAATTCACCTAGTATAGGGTGACTGGTAATTAGTGTACGACTTTTTTTGGTGTTTATCGTGCCTCAGAACAATTGAGCAACTAAGTTCTCCATTGTTCTGAGACAGTAAACACGCCCTCGGCTAGCGCTGAAAACCAGCGCCGTGGACTCGTACCTGTGTACGGGCCCGGCATTATGCTGAGCGCTAGCCCTTTCGTGCAATAAGTTTTATACCTACATTTTAAGTTCATGCTGTAAAACTTTAGCTTAACTTAGCACGAATAAACTGTTTTTCTTTCTTTCTTCTTTCTTTCTTTTTCTTACGATACTTTAACACGTGATTGTGCTCATGATAACAAACAACTTTTACTATGAGAACAAACCTGAAATCGCGAAAAAAAATCAACTATTCAGTTCATTTATGTTTGCCTAAAGTACTGAACAGCTGATATTCTTTTCGCGATTTCGGCTTTGCTCCCATAATAAAAATTGTTTGTTATCATGAGCACATTCACGTGTTAAAGTATCGTACACTAATTACCTGTCACTATAGGTACGTAACTACGTATAAAAAAATATCTTATAAAATTTCAAATTCATTTATAATTTTTTTTATTAATTCGGGAATTCTCCTACGCCTACGTACCTGAGCAATTTCATTAGTGATATCTCTAGTCGACGCTATCAGAGGACACTCCATGATGTAGTTAAACAAACAACATCCAGATTGGTTCAGCCTATTCCCTGATAATTGCAGAGCTGAAACATTTATTTAATTACTAGCTTCTGCCCGCGGCTTCGCTCGCGTTAGAAAGAGACAAAAAGTAGCCTATGTTACTCTCCATCCCTTCAACTATCTCCACTTAAAAAATCACGTCAATCCGTCGCTCCGTTTTGCCGTGACAGAAAGACAAACAGACAGACAGACAGACACACTTTCCCATTTATAATATTAGTATGGATTACATTTATTTATTTAGTCGTTATGGCCAAGTGGTAAAGGCGCCCCACCTCTCTCACTCAGGTTTTGGTGAGTGGAAATCATCAAATGACTTCTCCCGTCCTGGGCAGGGCGGGAGGGCGTGTCAGACTTTTATTGACTAAAACCCACTCATGTTCCTTCGGTTGCCCTTTATGTTCCGGGGTCATGGTAACTATTATAACTATTCCGCAACCCCGGTCATGTAAGAGGTTGTGCCTCGAATCCGGGCAGTACCAATATGACTTTTTCAATTCATATGTACTTTCTAAAGTTTATTTTGGCCATCACAAACATCGGTGAAGGAAAACACCGCGAGGAAACCTAGACTTGAAGTGAATAGAAGTCTGAAATCGCCAGTCTGCCTTGAGCAAGCGTGGTGATCAATGCTCGTGCCTTCTCTGTATGAGAAGAGGCCTTTGCCCTGCAGTGGGACAGTAATAGACTGGTATGGCGTAAACCTTAAGATGGTAAAGGTTCAGCCCTTAAAGAAGGGGGACTTTTATGCACCAAAAAAGGGGGGGGGGGGTTGATTATTGGATTCATTCTTACCACTCCGATTGCTGTTTCTGCTTTGTGAATCACTTTTGTAACCAGAATCAGTTGAATAACCGTCAGAAGACATTCCTCTCTTCTGTCGGTTCAAAAACGACTTGACTTTGTTGAATTCTTCTAGAACTTTGTACGATATGATCTCTTGTGTATCGTATTCTTCTTCTGTGATCACTTCTCTGTTTGCTAGGTTTTCTTCTGAAGAATTGTTTACAGAAGGCTTTGATGTAATTTGATGACTTTTTTCGCAACTTTGATGAAGGTTTTCATCGTTTTGAGAAAGAATTTTATTATTTACTTTTGTAGCTTTTCCAAATATATTGTCAGTATTTTGATTTTCAATGTTTTGTGATAAATCGTCAATATTTTGATTGGGAAGAGTTTCGTTAACAATATGCTCAATATCTGTTAAGACTTCAAGATTCATATTATTTTCGTCAAAAACACTGTTTATAGCGCCAGTATCATTAATAGCTCGTATTTCATCAAAATATTCATCAATGTTTTGCAAGTTTCGATTCGAATTTGGAATATTATCTCCTTCTCTGTCACGATTAACATTAAAATCTAAATCATTTTCAAATCTTTTGTTTTTATCATCAAAGTGAGCGTTTTCAATTTGAATTTCATCAAATTTATCATCATTACTTTGAGAAAATTTTGGTCCAAATTCAATATTTTCTCTATTAGTCACATTTTGAACTTTATTACTATTAACACTATTTTCTTTACAACCAAAATGATTCTCAACTTCAATAGCGTTCAAATTTGCAGCTGTATTATCATTTTCTCCAACAATATCTTTATTTATAGCATTCTTATTTTTATTGACATTGTGTATGTATTTACTAGGTATTACAATATTAACTTGGCTTTGACTATAATGGGTAAAATTCTGAGTAAATCCAGGTACAGTGTAAATAACAGCTTCTTGTGAGTCGTAATGCGTTGTGTCCATATTTGCATTAACTATATTTGTTTTATTATTAGGGTCTATTGTTTCCTTATTAAAAACTACTCTAGAATTTTTTTGGGAATACGATTCATTATTAATAGCTTTATTTTCGTCAATATTTTTTGTTTTATTATTGGATTCTTTGCTAACAGTTAATTTTGGTTGAATTTCAATGTTTTTTTGATGGAGTTTATCTTGGGATGTTGATGCATTCGTAAGCGTTTCAGATATGTTTTCAGGACGTTCAGTCTGTGAGTTATAATATGTAATTTGTGATAGATTTTCTGGTTCGATTTGCTGAAAAAGTAAAAAAATTAATTAAGATTTGGATTTTGGTTAGTTATGTTAAATTGCTTCTATATAATTATTGGCATTGATTGGTAGTTAGCGACTGATGCCTAAACACAGTATTTTACTTATGAAAATAAACGACTTTTACAAAAAAAAAAACACAATTTAAATCAGTTGGTTTCCGCCCAATATTTTAGGAAAATATGTGGCATAAATTGATTTTATTACTATACCTACTTCAAGGGATTGAAAACATGAGTATTTTATATTATTTTCTCCCTGATATTTTCACTCATTTCTGATTAAATGGAAGGACAGCAAAGTATGAAGAAAAAATTAATAAAACCTTAACCCCGGAGTTGTTAAGACCCCACCTTAGCTAGCAAACGAGTTGATAACTTCGAAACGGCCAAACCGATTCTGATGAAACATGTCTAAGAACTCTATCACTAACTACTTAAAAAAACATCGAAATCGGTGCACCCCTTTATGAGCTACGGTGCCCAACTGCCCACCACAGGCAGACAGACAAACAAACAAGCCCACGTAGCGGTCAAACTTATTTATAACACCCTTCTTTTTGATTCGGGGGTTAAAACAACAGGCCACTATGATTTTAACACAAATAACAAAGAATACCTTTTCACTAACCATATTGTCTTCAACTAAATTATCATCATTATTAAATTCCGCATCAAAGTCATTCAAAATATTAACGCTATCATCAAATTCATCATCATCATCCATCACAAAGTCATCACTACAGATTGTGATGTCATCATCATCCATTTTATCATTAATTTTAGATTTTAGCTCTTTTATATAATTTTCTGTGTTGATATTTGCTGGTTTGGATTTTAATATCGCTAGAGCTACAGCCAGGCGATGTTTTTGATAAATGTGATTGGCTGAAAATTTAAAAAGAGTGTTAATGGTTAAGGAAATTAAAAAAAACTACATAAAAGTTAATTTTATAATTTTTGCCTGTCTGTATGTATGTGTTCGCTAATCTCCAAAACTACGCAACGGGTTTTGTTGCGATTTTCACAAATAGTTAAAACTTATATCAGGGCAACTTTTAGGCTTTTTATTTTATTAAATAATGTCAGAAAAAAGTTGTTGTTATGTAAGAGTTTAACGCCTGCTTAAATATGCCTAGCAATATGTGATTTCCAGTGATATTTGATCTTTTAAGGCTCATTACAGCCACCCGGCAGCCACTCCGCACCGACTCGCCTTATAACCGAGGCGATCCGGTGACGCTACGGAGTTGATATAGTGAGCGCATGCCCATACAAATCTATATAAAGAATACTAGCCGCAGGAGGCGAGTCGGTGCGGAGTGGCTGCCGGGTGGCTCTAATGAGCTATGACCTTTAAACTGAATTTTACACGGATGAAGTCGCGGGCACTAGTTAGTTCAAAATAAACAGTAAAGTGCGTAGTAATTTCAAAGAAATACTTATTTAAAATAATAAGTACTTATGGAATAATTTTGACCAGTGCTTGGTGTTACTTTGTTCAATAATTATTATGATATGATTTTTTACGTAGTAAAAGATTTGCGCTCTTTGTTCGCTGAGATCTTTTTAACTACTCAACCGATTTTAATGCGGTTTTTAATAGATAAAGTAACATATGATTGTAGAAAAAGTCGGGATTTCCGTAGTTTGCGAAGCTGGTCGCCAATTTCAAGTCAAATTATTCATTTGAATAGATTTAAACTTGATAGGGAGCGTCATTTAAAAATTAAAATTTACCCTTCCAATACCACTCTTACCAATCGGTTGTTTTGTTACAATAAATAAACATAAAAAAGTGTTATTGCGTCATTGTCAACAAGTAAAAACCAGTATATTCTATTACTAATATATAGGCAATTAAATTCGAATGATCGATAAGAGTCGATCGTTCGAATTTCTACAAATTCTGAACTCTATGTATACTTAATTATTATTTTCTAGACTTACCATAATCATCGAAACTCATCCTGTTCACAAACTTTAACTATTAATCTTCATTATAATCAAAATTACATCTAAAAAACACAATAAATAAAGATCTTTTATCCAAATTTAGATTTCGCGGTTCGCGCCACAGATTTTTTACTTCGACTTTTTTTCTGGTAACTACGCACTGGTTTTTTGTATTGTGCCTGATTTAAATAATATGGCGCCGTACATGATTGTATGGGCATCTCTATAGATATACCTCAATGTCACTACAATAATGCTATGTCGTTTGTCAAAATCATGTCAAGTTAAAAATCAAAATAGTAAATAAATAAATAAAATAATAATAACAAAATGTATTTAAAAGCACCACTAACGTTCATGAATGGCTCTTTACACTATACTGTTCGGTATAAGTATATTTATGATAGCGCTGGTCATAGCCATTATAAAGAAAATGTTCTTTCGATGGCAAGAGGATCAGAAGATTGAAATTGAAAGATCTACTGTAGCTACAGTGCAGAGACCGGGTTAGCAATTCTGTTAAAATTTACTCCATTCTTACAGCCGCAGGAACAGTGGTACCTAACTGCAGGCATCACTCTCACATTTTCATGCAAACTATAAAGTCTCTACTACACAGGTGCGTAATTATCGGCTGATAAGATCGCATGCGTAATTGCATCAGGATTCCTAGAACAAAGGTGCGTTTTTATTGTGCGGTAATAATCGCATTGCGTGTAACTTCGTAGCCGTCCTAATGCATATTGTATTAAACCGGATATCGCAAAATCACATGCGCTTAAATTACTGAATTTCAGTAGAACATTTTAAGGTTTATTTCCTTTTAACCCTATTATGATGGCTTACAAGGATTACGTGAATTTACCCGCAACCATGTATAAGTTCATTAATAATTAATTGTAAGATTTATTTGTTTCAGCTGTCAGTACGATGATATTCATAGAAAAATGTTTGTTCAAAAAGCAAACTTTTAGCGCTGATGTCGTTATTTACACCGTTGTTACTAAGAGCGATCTTAGTTTTACAACTAATTTTACGGTAACTGAGCCAACACCTCAGGAAGAGTTGTGTCCTTCGCCCAAGATGAATAACCCGGATAACAGTAATAAAATCATAACATGAAACTGTCAGCAAACAAATATACATCTTTTAAATACTTAGTGTTAAAATTTACTTGTATTTCGCTAACTTGCCTACCTATAAAAAGCCTCTACTAAATACGTGCATTATTATCGTTAGATAATGTCGCATGCGTTATTGCAATATCCACGAAGTACACACTTCTGTAATAATTATCGCACGATAAAAACGCAGTTTTGTGCTACGAATTTGGATGCACAATTCAGCAAAATCGCCATAACGCCTTGCGAAATTATCGGCCAATAATGCACCTGTGTGGTAGAGGCATAACTCCTAAACAGATTTTTTTTTGTCGAGGTAATACCTGCCTATTGTACAAAAATATAATAATATTTTTAATCGTTTCAAACACGCTTGCAAAGCCGGGTCGGGCAAAAAGGCACCAACACCAATAGCTATAGCCGAAGTGTGTCAGCAATTTGCTGCCCTTTATCTAAATCGTAAAAATCTATTGAGCTTGTACTAATTTTGACTTTATTTTGTGTTTCCTCATCATACTTATTGTAAATAGTTACTTCAGTTAAAATTAGACTAAATATATTACTTATATACTATTTTGGAGTTTAACGCCTTTTCAAGGTTCCGATGACCACACTCCAGCCACGAATTCACCCGAATGTATCCGAAGTTACCCGAACTACGCGCCATATTAAGGCTGGTCATCATCATGATCGGCCAAGGCTTTTACCAACCTGATTAAGGGTCGGCTTCCAGCCTAACTACATTCAGATGGGTACCAGTGTTTTACGTAAAGCGATTGCCTATCAGACCTCCACAACCTAGTTCCTATTCAGTCTTGCCCCGAAGCATGGCCTGAACCAGCGCCGGGCGCGAGAGGTCACCCATTCCTTCACCGTATGCCCATATAGTGTCCTCCAGGCGACCATTGCTGGTAAACTCAGTACTAATTTTATAAATGCGAAAGTAACTCTGTCCGTCTGTCTTTCTGTCTGTCTGTCTGTCTGTCTCTTCTTCACGCCTAAACCACTGAACCAATTTGAATGAAATTTGGTACAGATATAGTCTGAGACCCGAGAAAGGACATAGGATAGTTTCCATCCCGGAATACCCCGGGAACGGGAACTATTATTCCACGCGGACGAAGTCGCGGGCAAAAGCTAGTTTAGAATAAAAGGCTGGTATTATCATTAAAATTTATTGTATTACTTTACTAACATTCTCTGACCTGCTTCGATACTTCTTATTTTTATTTGGCCTTGGCCCCTCAGGCTCGAGAAAGCATTTTATCCCATATACACTGTTAATTTTAATAATATCGGTTTCTGATAGGATTCTTACATTATTTCCCACTCCCCGCATGATTAAACCTCTTGGGTCCTGAAAAAAAGACATAATACGGTATTTTACACCATTATCAATTGACGTACTTTTTATGAGCTGTCAAAACGCAATTCTCCAATAGATTTTGTATGGCAATAGCAACTTATGACGTCACTATAATAACAACTCAGTTGGCTGTCTATTTATTGATTACAAAGCAACTAAAAATCAAATTTTATAGCAAATTAAAAATGAACCGAATTTATTGGGCTGAAATTAAAAGAGGTTTTATAGAAATTGTGTCTAACATTTATTGGTTAATGGCGTAAAGCGTAAACTACCCAATCTGATAATAAACAGAGCTTGTGTTAGACCAGTGGTTAGCCAACACATACTTATAAAATGTATAAATTCATACATATACACCGTTTTATAAGGTGACAGGTAATAAGTGTACAATACTTAAACACGTGATTGTGCTCATGATATTAGTATCATTAGTATTTTTGGTAACCAAGCGAGACAAAAAATAAATAATACAAGGAAGATGATAATGATAGAATACCCTCCGGGGTTGCGGAATGTTTATAATAGTTACCGCGGCCCCGGAACATAAAGGGCACCCGAAGGAACATGAGTGGGTTTTAGCACAGATTACTAAATAGTTACTTCGGTTTTAGTCAGTTAAAGTCTGACACACCCTCCCGCCGCACCCAGGACGGAAGCTGTCATTTGATGATTTCCCATTCCCCAAAAAAATATAATTATGATAGAATACCCTTCTTCTATAAGTCGCAAGGCTAGATCTATATATTCCAAGTTTGCTCCAGAATCGCATAGCAGGATGTGTGGCGCTGTAGTAGTCGTATGGCAGATCCAATGTAGCTTCTTCTCTAAGTTTTTCAAAATGATGGAGTTTATCTGGCTCAACAAAAATGAATAAGAATTAACTTTGTGAACGCCAGAACGTATACGATCGCTCGTGTGTCTACCTTAAGAATCACCTCGTAGCGGGTCTTGCAAAACCCGCTATGAGATGATTCTACTCATAAAAACAAACAACTTTTGTTATGGAACCAACTCTGAAATCTCGAAAAAAATATCTGCTGTTTCATACTTACATTATGGTCGGGGGTATCGAACTTTTGTTAAAAAGTGCTGACATTTTTCGCTTTTTCAGAGTTGGATCATTATAAAAATGGTTTGTTGTTATGGGTAGAATCTTTTATTCGGTCTTAGGCAAGACCAAAAATACACCTTGTATATGTCGTAATTCGGCAAAATGTCAAATCAACCCGAATTGCATTTATTTCTAGGTGGTTAATAAAAATTTGTTCCTTCGTCTAGTGCTCTCTAAAATCCTTTCTTTGCTAAAAACAGTAAAGCTAGAACCTAGTAAAGATGTTACGAAGCTAAGGCATCGTTCTAATAGAACGCGAATCCCTTCTCCTCCTAAGACCATCGATCGTGTGTTCACGCGATGGCAGAAACTGGGTGTCCTATCATCATAATGAGAGCATACCTGGTCTAATATGACGATTGTGCACCCGAATATAAGCGTCCCTGTCATGTCTAGAAACTTCAAAGTAGAAGCCGAGCATCGACATCACCATCATAGCGGTAAGCTGACGCGGCTGGGGGACTTTGAACAGCTCTACAGCACCGAAGATCTGGAGACAGAGGAAAAAAACGGTTAGATACTTGATCGAGACTATTATAGATATACTAGGTGTATTTTTGGTCTTGCACAACCCGCTAGGAGATGATTCTACTCATGAATACAAACAACTTTTATTATGGAACCACTCGATCGCAAAAAAATTACAGCCGTTTTTAACAAAAGTTCAATGCCCTCCCGACCATAATGCTTACAGCTGATATTTTTTTCGAGATTCCAGTGTTGGTGCCATAATAAAAGTTGTTTGTTTTAAGTAGGAACATCTCCTAGCGGGTTATGCAAGACCAAAAATACACCTAGTAGAATATGAATACCATAAATAAAAATCCTTAGGTGACCGTGTGTGCGTTGTACACACGGTTACCATACTAATATAATTTATAAATATGTACTTACATATTATAATTAATTACCCCCAGACACAGAACAAACAATCATGCTCATCACACAAAGTTGTCCTGGGTGGAAATGGTCCCTACGACCTGCGGCAGTTAGGGTCACTAACCACTAGACCATCAGGCCCGTCATGAGCAGATATCCTGAAGGCCCTGTGGTAAAGGGGTTAAGGCACAGATTACTAAGTTAAAGCGCCCTTCTTGCAAGAGGCCGTGGCGTGGGTATAAGCCAACTAGCTTCTGCCCGCGGCTTCGCTCGCGTTAGAAAGAGAAAAAAAGTAGCCTATGTTACTCTCCATCCCTTCAACTATCTCCACTTAAAAAATCACGTCAATCCGTCGCTCCGTTTTACCGTGAAAGAAAGACAAACAGACAGACAGACAGACAGACACACTTTCCCATTTATAATATTAGTATGGATGTGACTTTTTCAATTCATATTTATTTTCTACAGTTTATCTTAGACATTATTGATATTCATTTGTACCCCTGGTGTAATTTATATGGTGAGAAATAAACTATTTTTATTCTGTGCCTTAAAAAAAAACTTTTTTCAAAAAAGTAATAACCGCCTTCAAAAACTAAAAACCCAAAAATAACTAAAATTTCGGAATTCGGCGGCAACACAAATTGACTGGCAGAAGAGAAGCCACCGACTTCCGAAATTTTAGTTGTTTTGTGTTCAACTGACAGACAGGCAAACAAACAGGCAGACAAACAAACAAACACACACTTTTTTTGCACCGGGGGTTTAAAAATGGCTGTTAACGACTAAGAGTTCGCTTAGCATCAGGATAAGATACTCTTGGTAAAACTGTGGCTTTCGAAATTTGAAGTCGCATAAGCTAATTGAAATTAAACAATGGTGCCGATTCTCTAGTGCACAAACTAACGGAAATTTAAGTTAAGTGCATCTTTCTCTTTCCATTTCTTATAGAAAAGGACAGAAGATACATTTTAGTTTAATCCTGTCAAATTAGACAGCGCCTGATGAAAATTGACGTATATTTAGACGCCATGTTTTTAAATTGCGTCTAAATTATCTATGGAGTGTCTAAATTTGACAGGACTTAACTAATATTTGATCTTCTGTCCTTTACTTAATAAAAGGAAAGAGAAAGATGCACTTATCTTAAATTTACGTTAGTTTGTGCACAAGAGAATCGGCACCAATATTTCTAACAACTAAGAGTTCGCTTAGCGTCAGGATAAGAAAGGCTTGGTAAAACTGACTTTCGAAATTTGAAGTCGCATAAGCTAATTGAAATCAAACAATATTTCCAACAATTGTTTTCCATTTATTTTCAAATAACAACAATGGAAAAACAATGTTACAAAATACATGAGTATTTAATTTTTATGACACAAAATTGGCATAATCCACATTTATTCGAGAAATTTTCTATAGGCTTATCTAGGTCCTTCCATCTCATTCTTCATTCTCTTGAACTTCTTCTATAGTAGCAGACTCATGTTCCTCAATTTCTTGATAATTCTCACTTCGCTGTCTCTTTGCCCTTTGTATCCACGGTTGCCCATAAATCTTCCTCATGACCCCTGACCATTTCCTCATCAACTCCGTCATTTTCCTCTCAAACTCCTCTCTTAGACAATCCATGTTTGAGTCTAACCATTCGATCGCATCTTCACACTCTCCTTTCATAAACTCCTTTTCCCTGTCCGTCAAAACCTCGCTTTTTTCAGCTACATTTTTCTTTACATCGTAAACGTAGGTTTCTAATTGATTTCTTACTTCTAACCGTCTTTTGCTTTCGACGTCGTCTTCGCGGTAGGTCATTGCATCTGCTATCATCTGTCCTATTTGGAGTTGGTTCAATCTATGTTCGTTGCGAATGGTTAAACTTTTTGTGTTTCCAGTACTTCTGTCCTTAGCTGTTACACAGAGGATGCTATTAGCGTCTATCTCAAAGGTGACGTCAATTTTCGCCACGCCTCTAGGAGCAGGCGGTATACCATTTAGTTCAATAACTCCTAGTAGGTTGTTGTGCTGTGTTAAACTACGCTCACCTTCGAATATTTCTATAGTCATACTGTTCTGGTAGTCGTCTAACGTAGTAATTTCTTTGGTCTTCTGGCAAGGGATAGGCGTATTTCTTTCAATGACTTTGAACATCATTCCTCTAGCTGTCTCTACACCTAGAGAGAGAGGCACTACATCGACTAGTAGAAGATCTTTGAACTTTTCATGGCGATGTCCGTTTAATATAGCTGCTTGTATAGCTGCTCCACAAGCAACAGCTTCATCAGGATTCAGACTGGTCGTCAAATTCTTCCCTCCGAAGAATTCTTTCAACAAACTTTGTATCTTTGGTATTCTTGTGCTGCCCCCAACTAAGATAATCTTTTGGATATCTGTCTTTTTGAGCTTCGCGTCTGATAACGCTTTTTCTATGGGGGCTAGGGTATCTCTGAATAGATCTGAGCATAGCTCTTCGAAAAAAGCTCTAGAGATCTTTCCTAGATAGTCTATACCATCACAAAGAGTTTCAACCTCAACCGTAGCTTCAGTATACGAAGTTAGGAATCTTTTAGCTCTTTCTGCAGCAGTCTTTAACCTCCTCAAAGCTTTAGCATTGCCTAAGATGTCCGTATGATACTTCTTACGGAAATCCTCGGCGAAATATGCGACGAGGCGGTTGTCAAAGTCTTCACCGCCTAATCTGGTATTACCTGCAGTTGCTTTTACTTCGTAGACTGACCCATTGATGGATAGCACTGAAACGTCAAAGGTACCGCCGCCAAGATCGAAGATGAGAACATTTTTATCACCTCTTCTGTCTAACCCATAAGCGAGAGCGGCAGCTGTAGGTTCATTAGTAATCCGTAGAACTTCAAGACCAGCTATAGAGGCAGCAGTTCTCGTTGCCTGCCTCTGCGAATCGTTGAAGTAAGCAGGAACGGTAATAACAGCCTTATTGACTTTGGCACCGAGGTAACTTTCAGCTACCTCCTTCAACCTGAAAAGTACCATACTACTAATTTCTTCTGGTGCAAACGTCTTTTTCTCTCCCCTGTAATCAACTAAAATCATTGGCTTACCGTTTTGGTTCGAAACTTGAAACGGCCAATGTCGTAGATCCATTTGTACTCCGATGTCGTCGTATCGTCGTCCGATTAGACGTTTTGTTCCAAAAATTGTGTTCCAGGGATTCAATGCGGCTTGATTTCGAGCTTCTTCACCGATTAGTCTTTCCGTAGGTGTAAACGCGACGTAAGAAGGAGTTGTTCTATTTCCTTGATCGTTTGCGATCACTTCGACACTTCCGTGGCGCCAAACCGCGACACAAGAACACGTTGTGCCCAAATCGATTCCAATTGCAACCATTTTTTGGGCAAAACTTCAAAGAAATAAACTAAAAAAAATTCCTGAACGACAATCTTCGAAAATACTGAGTTTGCCGCCGCCGTCGCGGTTGTATATATACGCTCGGCCAATGGGTGTCGAGAATTTTCTACGGCTCCGACCAATCAGAGCGCGAGTTCGGGCGAATGTTCTAGAATGGGGTGACCAGCGCTTGAAATGAAATTAACCTCATTTTGTTATCTTTGTTGTTGACCTGTTTAGTTTAATTAGTGTTTTGTTTTTTAACTATAAATATAATAAGTTTATATCTAACCTGAAATAACTTTGATTCTAAGAAATTAGTACATAATATCAATGAATCGATTAATTTAGAAGAGGAGAAGATAATTTAATTTTTATTGCAGATATTTTAAACATTCACAGAATTTAAAAAAAAAATCTATGTAAAATATTAATACATGATGTATTTAAAAATTGGTTCTCAATAAGGAAATGATTATCAAAAAGTGATTTCTGGAAATTCAACCCCTGACTAAAGTACATGATGTTTTAAAAATATGTTATTGAATTTAAGTAACTGTATTTGAAGTCGAAAATAAAGAAACAAAGAACAAAAAAAAAATTAATCGTCGTTTTAAATTTTATATAAGCGAGTTATAAACTACCCCTAAAAAAAGCAAACTTTATTACGTGGGCACCCTATACCTTGTTTTCCCAACTACGTCATGACAGTCGTCACTTTCTCCGTCCTTCACACTCTCGTGGTCTTCCCCTTAACAACTATTACTACGTCCCTTTCACACCCTGCTGCACTTTTCTAGCGCTTTCTATTCCTTTCTATTGTATGCGTCTGTTCCTTTCCCGCCTTGATGCAACATGGCGTCGTGCATTTTTCTATTTCTTTTTAACGTATAAGTCTGTCCCTTTTATGCTTTTCTGCTGCTGCAGTTTATGCGTGTTTCTAAAGGTGAACGCAGATTTGGCCGCACCGCACGCGCCGCAGTCTCCGCATTCGAATTCTTTATATGAAGTTCTATGCCACCTCGCACACCTACCCGCGCCGCAGTTGCCGCAGACCCTGAAACGACCGAAATCCCCAATCCGCAGCTGATGACGTCACCCGCACGCAGCGGACGCTGCGGCTAGCGCGGCGCGGATGACGTCATTCGCATCCCCGCCCACAGCAGCGTAGCGCGAGCCGAACCCGGATTCGTGCGTAGTGCGTAAAATATCGATATTTACACGAGGGATATCGATGTTAACCCTTAATTTGGCAAGAGAAAAAAATGAGAAAATGTATGTTTCTTTTTGCATTTTCGGCTTCACTAGGAGTTGTTAGGACACGAAAAAATAATTTGGAAAATCTGGTGTTATCTTATTTTTAACCGACTTCAAAAAGGAGGAGGTTCTCAATTCGTCTGTATGTTGTTTTTTTTTTTTTTTTGTATGTTTGTTACGCGATATCTCCGTCAATTGTAAACGGATTTTGATGGTTCTTTTTTTGTTTGATAAGTCATGATTCAGGAGTGGTCCCATATAAATTTTGTGGCGATCGGGTCAGTGCTTCTCGAAAAATTCACCAAGAACAAAAAAAAATGACAAAATATTTATAGACGATGTGTGCTTCGGCATCGGTTGTAGAACACGTCAGAGTCGACACTAAAAAGTAATAAATAAAAACTTTTTTCAAAAAAATAATAACCGCCTTCAAAAACTAAAAAGCCAAAAAATAACAAAAATTTCGGAAGTCGGTGGCTTCTCTTCTGCCAATTAATTTGTGTCGCCACAGACTTCCGAAATTTTTGTTATTTTTTTGTCTTTTTAGTTTTTGAAGGCGGTTATTATTTTTTTGAAAAAAGTTTTTATCAGAAAATGCATGTTCAGTATTCTGGACCTTGCCAGGTTTGCGATAAAGTCGTCAATAAAGGCGGAACCACATTACCGTGTCGTGGCGCGCCATGATGCTTACTGGCGTGGCGGTGAGTGTGCACACTTACGTGTCGTGTCGTGGCGCATTCTGGCGTTTTTTCTGAACAGTACTTAACGAACCTTTGCAGCGTTCAAACGTACATAATGATTATTTTTGATGAAAACCTTCAATTTCTCTAAGCATTGAAATTTCTTAATAGCAAAAAAATAAACGAAAATACTGGGTTCACCCTATAAACAGAGCATTGTTAATTTTGTATAATTATTCGCTTATCCCTTTTTAAATAAACAATAAAGTAATATACTATTTTATTGACTTTCAACGTTTCAGCAATTTCTTTCCAAACACCATTTACAAGTTCAATAAGATCGTCAGTAGATAATTTTGCTGCAAATATTAATAAATCCAAAAGTGCCCGCCAGATGTTCGGTTCGCGCCACGAGCCACGCGCCGGTACAGAAACACATTTTGCCCGTGTGTCGTGTCGCGTCATAAACCCCCACCACCGCTCTGGCGCAATCGGTGGCGAGCAGTCGGCGACACGGCCGAACGTGTCGCGCCACGACACGCCATACAAGTGTGTCTCTAACCATACTAAATGTATGAAACCGATATGCTTCTGGCGCGCCACGACACGCCACGACACGGTAATGTGGTTCCGCCTTAATTTTGATGTACTATATAATGCACATTGCCGAATTATTACTTTCTAGGAGTTATTTTTATTTTGTGCAAATGATAAAATATAATAATAATAAAACGCGAAAAATGATAAGTTTTTACAAAAAACTTTATTTATGAATGTAATAATGAAAATAAAAGGAAAATGTTCCTTATTCCAAGTGAGATCAACAATTAAAATCAGTCTAAAGATATACTACTATCATAGCGGACGTTGTCATCTGATCGACAGTTGTTATTTACAGGTTTATGAGATCTCCCTTTAATTTGTAACTCTCTTGCTAATTGAAAACAGCAAGACTTCAAAGGCTTCACTGTCCCAATACTACAATCTCTGCGATAAACTAACCAGGCGTTGTTCACACAAATGTCGAGCATTTGAACAAAGATTAGAGTAGGTATACCAACGTCGGCTCTTAAGCTTCCTCTTCACGTCTGACGCATCCGCAGATGGATCCATGATGGAGCCATCTACACGTCTGTAGGTCCATCAGTCTATGTTCCTCCTCGACAGACGCGACTCTATGTTGCCGCAGCTATTTATTTATTTAGTACCTTTCACTACTGCGTTTCATGCTGAAATTGCTTTATAAGTAGTCCGGTACAACCCAACCGGCATATCTGCAAGATCGACACCTTCCATGTGATTATTATAATGCTTTATAAGTTCTCTAACAACGATGGTATTGATAGTGCTTCAGAAAACCTCTCTTCACTGTCTTAGTGTCTTGGAGGTTTGTGTTTACAACAACCTTTTCATTCGAACTTGTTTGACTTTCTAAGTCTGATGAAGCGTTAAGGAGGACGCTTCACTGTAACCCACGAAATTTAAAATTTTGAACGTTTTTTGCAGCCAAAACAGACCTCAAAAAGTAAATAACTCGATTGAATTACTTTTTATGAAATAGGCTATCAATCGATTTATATGCACTTTGAGGGCTGTTTTGGTGATTTAAATGATTATAACTCTGTAAATAATGACCTATTACAGTCGAAATTCATTCTATATCCACACACATCCAGGCAATGAGCTGCAAATTGCAAAAATACGTAAGAAAAATTGAATTTCGTGGGCTACCTTGAACATCCACAATAATTGGCGGCACTAGTGCCAATATCTTTCATGTAGGTACGTGATGTTTGTTTGAAGACCTGCAAATAATACAAATTTTAGATGGCAAAAATACACACAGCATAATTAGTTTATGAAATCATATCAATAGTTACTTTTCTAACTAACTGGCAGTGTCCAATATACTACACATCCCAAAATCGCACTAAAACAGTACCTACTTGGCAATGGGAAATATACTGGACACGCTATTTTCATTGAATATTATGAAAAATCTAGAACTGCTATTATAATTTTAGTTTGTGTACACTTACTTATAGGTTTTATAAAATATATTGAGGAAAAATAAGTAATCATTGCAAAGTAAAATAACAAATAAATCGGGACTTACCGAGAGCGGTCGCAGCACGTGCTTCCTTCCAGACATTTCGGCGGCTACTAACCAGCAAAAAACTGGCGCAGCTTACGTGTTATTTTATATACACTATATTGGTTTCCAAATAAGCTATTGGAATTTAAATAAATAAAATATCGTTTTAAAAAAACATAGTATATTTTTTTTAAGTTGATGTTCAGTATATTGCACATTATCGAATTAAGAGTTAAAAAAATATCGGTCCCAAAACCGATACATCGATATTCCTGACGATATTTAAAAAGAAATATTAAGTTTGGCCAATTTAATAAAAATAAGTCTACTAGAAACAGTCTACAGTCTAGTCCATTTAGCACTAAACTATTGTTTTAAAAATTAAAATAAAAACACATATTGTTATTTAAGAAAACGTTTACTTTTTTTAATTAAAAAATCTAGAGATAGAATTAAGAAAAAAGAAGCTTAGATAGTCTTGTACCTAGAAGTCTATTTCTTTCTTGGGTAATGCTCAATACGTAAGTGCGTGACGGCGACCAAACGTGTTGACAGCTGTGTGATCCTCAAACAACTAAAGAGCGATATCTTTATTTTTTACTAATGTCGTCGATACATTGGCGATATATCGTTCATAAAAACATCGATGTTTATATCGATATTTATGAGCGATATATCGATATTTTAAAACAATCGATGTATCGTTTTCATCCCTATGCGTGCGGCGACGGGAACGACTGCAGTGACTGCGGTGCGGATAGATGTGCGAGGCCATTAACAAAATGCGATGACTGCGGGGACTGCGGCGCGTGCGGTGCGGCCAAGTCCGCGTTCACCTTAAATTTCACTCATTTGTTTTTTTTTAATGAACTATTATGTAACACGGATCAAAAAGGTTTCATCATTTCATTATGAATATCTTTTATCTTTCTGTCTGTATGAATGTTTAAATCTTTAATTAGGGCTTTCTTTAACGGATAGTGTGATTCAAGAGAAAGGTTTACTAGCTTTTAGCCGCGACTTTGTCCGCGTAGAAAGCGATAAGGTTCCATTGAGTTATAATGTACTTCGTACTAGAGGAGTCACCTCAACTAAATTTTTTGTAACACGAGTTAGGGTGCATGCACCCTAACTCGTTTAGTCTATGTCGGGCGCTTGCAGCAGCTAGACTATTTCGAGTGCAAAGTTTTGTTCAAAAAATATGCCTTCGTGTGCATTGAGATACTGTTCAAACAGCTTGAGAAATATAAATAAAATTCAAGGAGTGATTTTTTACCAGTAAGTTCAAAATATTATCTTTAAAACATGCCTAATTTTATTATTTGTAATTATGTATGACGAGTCACCTCGACGGCGGCCATGTTGATGTTAATATCAAAGAGTAAAATATTTGTTGTATGCGCAGAATGGACACTAACGTCGGGTAACGTTAAACAATTACGAACAAGAAAATGTTATTAATAATCATGAGAAAAAAATTATTAAGTAATATTAATATTTTTTATTTATTAAATATATATATTTTTTTAAGGTTTCGTCGGCCGTGTCCTAGTACTAGAGAATTATTTTGGATTAAATTTATTCAGAAGAATCGCAGCAAAGTCACGTAATTGCCAATAGAATATTCACGAATATGTTCCGTTCATTTCAAGGAAAACGAGAAATACACCACAAAGTCAAGAAGAGTACTTATATTATTTCATGGGAATTAATTTTTTTACAGTTTAAATTCGTTTCATTTATATAATATCATGCAAGATATTGTGAGGCAACTGAAAATACTATGTATCTTCTAAAATCACGACTTCCCGACTAATTTTGCCTCTGCTAAGTTCCACGTATACACTGACCGACACTGATACTCTATCTCACACAATCGACACTACACTTCCTCACTCACTACCCTTTCAATATTTTTTTATTTTATTTTGTTATATTATTATTTTCCACATCATTTTATGTTATACATTTCTTATTTTAATTATAACTATTTTTATAACGATACCCATAATGCACATTATATTAAAGAAGCCTATAGAAGTCATTAGTCAACTTCAAAAATATGTCGCATCTGCGCGCATTGGTGTTATCTGGCACCCGCTTGCACTGCGCATGCTCCGCTGTCACCAAATTACGCGCCATATTTTGTTTGAAATAGCTCCTCTAGTACGTAGTACATTATAACTCAATGTAAGGTTCATAGATTTTTAACATTCTTAAGTATCTTCGAAAATGATCAAAAATATCCGGGAGAGTCTAGAATGACTAAAATAGCTCCAGATGTCTCTGGTTTAGTCTAGAACTCACTCGAACTTTCTAGAACATTTGTGGAGCTTTTACATTAGTAGGTAAATATTTCTGGAACTACGGTGTAGAGTTCCTTTTCCTCTCGTTGTAACAATATTTTAGGACGCCCATTAGATCAAGTAAGTACATACTTACATACTATTTGGGTCATTACTATTTTGGTTTCTGAGTAGCGGCTAAAGTCAACTCGAAATATAAGTAAGCTGTCAGTCAATATTAATGCGCATGCAATATTATACAAAGTTTATGAATCGCTGAAATGTATAATACGCTCATATCTTCCGCACTACGGCAATAAATTGGACGATTATTTCTTTTTTACCCGACTGCGGGACCGGGACGCAAAGGGTAATTGTGTTTTGTGTTTATCAGTCTATGTATGTATGTTTGATTCTATGTGGCGTTCTAGAGACCAAATGCGTAGGCCGATTTTGATCATTCTTACGTCAATCGATTTGTCTTACTTAACCTGGCGAGTGTCACTAAAGACATGACAGTAATCAAAATTCACCACAGCGACAACCAGACGCCATATTGTCAAAATGAAAAAAAAAATATCGATGAACTATGTCGAGTGGGGTATCGTTGAATAGGTATTTTAAAATCATCTTTAGGTTCCTTGTATCATTTTACATTTTAAATAATAGTTTAGGATATATAACGACTTAAAGTTGTTTAACAAAACAATCATTCTCGCTAATTTTCTTGCTTATTGATTTAAGTTTTTATTTCAAGTATAAACGATATACATATAAACAAAATATGAAAAATCATGAAGAACAAATATTTTTGGTAAAAAAAAAACCACTTTGGTGTCACTGTACAGCTGTGGTTGATTTAAGTTCACGCGTTTTTGCTAAAGGTCAAGCATATGTAGCTTTGAGCCGAGTTAGGTCTCTAGAGGGACTAATCATCAGTAGTTTAGACCACCGCAAGTTACCTAATAACCCCCACGATATAACTCCCTCAATGAAATTACTACGATTGCGTAATTTTCCATCTTTTAACGAAGTCAATAAACCGTAACTAAAAAGTACAAAATAAAATAAAAATTATTAAAAAACAAAAAACCCGACTGCGTGAAAACTAATTAAATAAAAACTGAAAAGAAAGAAACAAGCCCAGTAGTTTAGAATAGAACAGAACGACTCACAGTCGGAGTCGGGGCCCCTTGAAAAGATTTGATCGGAAAAATTTGAATGGGCCCCGCCCGACTGTGAGTCGTTCTGTTCTATTATTCTAAACTACTGGGCTTGTTTCTTTCTTTTCAGTTTTTATTTAATTAGTTTTCACGCAGTCGGGTTTTTTGTTTTTTAATAATTTTTATTTTTTGTGTTTATTTTTAGGTCAAAGATTTGTCATAAAAATATATAAGGTTTTTGTTAGATATAATTTTAAACAAAATCCCTTCATAGTTGGCAGAGATTTCGCGTAACAGATATACAAAAAAAAACTCCAGTCTAATTGAGAACCTCTTCTTTTTTAAAGTCGGTTGAAAAACTCATAAGATAAGTACCTAAGTGAATAAGACAGAATACAGTTCAGTTAGACAATAAACAAAAAAATAAACACAAATTACATAATATTCGTAAGATAAGATACGATACGACGATACAAAATGAATTATTAAGACTAGACTCCTTACAGGAAAACCCTTATTCTTGTAAAAGGTCTACAATTTTTTTTAAGTCGAACCTCATTGGAACCTCTGTAATTTTTTTTATTTATAAAAAAGGTTGCTGGCCTTCTTTTGTTGAAAAAAATATAAATGCCTTATGTATTTCTTTTTTAATTCTTATTTTTCTCAACAAATAATGGCTGTCACCTGTTTTTTTTGGATATGACCGCCAGTTTTGAACATAAGTTTGAAAATAAGAAAACTCTTTTGTGAGTTTTTTATTAGATTGGTAAAACCTATTTGTTGTATTATCCTAGTCTAATATTATAAATATAAAAGGTTGTGATGACGCTTGTAATTTTTTCACGCAAAAACTAATGAACGTGTTTTGTTGAAGCTTTACAGTAATACTTATATTCACATTACGAATAGGTTACATAGCAACACGCTATGTCCCACGGGGCGGAGCAGTAATCAAAAATCTAATACCTATAAGGCGGGTGAAACTGCGGGGGACAGCTAGTATAAAAATATTTATAAATTTTCTGTGCGTGTTTGTATTTAAACTCCTCTTAGCGGTTAGGTTAGGTTAGGTTATGTTCATACATCAATATCATTGGGTTAGACTGAATTTGTTGAATTTTTTGTGGGTGTTTAAGTGAATTCGAGTATGGTTTAGATTTACAATTATCTAGATAATAGTAAATATTTTTTTTTGTATAGATAGTGGATGAATTTGCATGAATTTGGGTAGGTGAAGCCGGAAGCTTGTGTATAATATACATTTTAATTCTGCCAGATAACTAAATAGTATAAAACAAAGTCGTTTTCCGCTGCCTGTCCTATGTATGCTTAGATCTTTAAAATTACGCAAGGGATTTTGATGCGGTTTTTTTAATACATAGAGTGATTTAAGTTAAGAAAGGTTTATATACATAAAACCTGTGATAAAACATGCATATATAATAGTAGTGACTAGCCAAGATATTATATGAAGACGCGTACACGTCCGTTCAGCTTTCCGCGTCTGTACAGCTTTTGTATAAAATCGTAGTTTTCTATGGACATAAGCTCAGCCCCTTACCATGACGTTTAAAAAAGTAAGATTGTTTTATTGTGAGTTTGCAAGTGATAGCGTTAGACATGTTGTCTAGCGCCGTCTCTTTTCCACAGAAAGTAATCCATACTTCCTTACTAATATTATAAATGGGAAAGTGTGTCTGTCTGTCTGTCTGTCTGTCTGTCAGTCTGTCTGTCTGTTTGTTTGTCTTTCTTTCACGGCAAAACGGAGCAACGGATTGACGTGATTTTTTAAGTGGAGATAGTTGAAAGGATGGAGAGTAACATAGGCTACTTTTTGTCTCTTTCTAACGCGAGTGAAGCCGCGGGTAGAAGCTAGTATATTATAAATGGGAAAGTGTGTCTGTCTGTATGTTTGTCTTTCTTTCACGGCAAAACGGAGCGACGGATTGACGTGATTTTTTAAGTGGAGATAGTTGAAGAGATGGAGAGTAACATAGGCCACTTTTTGTCTCTTTCTAACGCGAGCGAAGCCGCGGGCAGAAGCTAGTACTGCTATAAGGGCTTGTGGTGTGGTACGCCCCCAAACTGTAGGTAATCAGTGTGCGTAGTCCTAGCTTGACGATTTTTATAATTCTTACGACGATGAACGCGGCTGTTAGAAGTAGAACTGTATAAGTGTGACCTAAATTATTCAGCGAAACGCTAATGGAGCTGGATGAGTGTGCTTAGTTTGCCCTCTAGGCTTAAGACGCCGCTAGAGGGCAACAAAGGGCTGTACCTGAGAACCCATGCCGACCACCCGCTATTTCCATGGAATCTTCGAAAATTCGAAAAACCCGAGACACAAAGGTCACATTCCAGAACTTTCCAGTATTCTTAAGAAAGATCCGGAAGTTTCTCGAATGTCCTAGAATGCTTTAAGTCTGGAATAATCTAAAACTCCCTCGAACCTTTGAGAATATTTGTAGAGTGTTTCCGAATTTTCTAGTTACACACAAAATAGAATAGTTAGAAAAATCGGAAAAGCTCTAGAAGGAAAAGTGCTCTAGCTTGTGGTCTGGCGAAATGTCAATCTGACAGCTGTCATTATTGTCGGTGTCATATTACTGCCACGCGAAATTCACTCTTACGATCATTGTCATTTTGTTGTTTTATCTGTGATATGGTTGTGGTTCACTCAACTGGCCAATCACCAGATGAAGGGCTAGAAGGTTCGTAGGAGTTGTATTACTAAATGTGTGTACCATGGGTTTCGTGCTTAAAAATAGTGATAAACCAAACTTACTGGCGCTTGGCCGGTTTAGTTGTTTTTGTTTTGGATAAGAACAAGCAAGAAATACACCTGCTGGCCCCCAATTATACCAGTAATGAAGTCTGGGCTGTTATCTATATACGACAGGTAACACTCAAAATTCAAAATTCAAGGTATTTATTTCACTTAGACCATTTACAGGTACTTGTGAATTGTCAAAGAGTCGGTCGGTTAGTCAGAAAAGTGACGCTAATTGCCTGTTCCAAAACGTAGATCTCTATGGAGAAGAACAGGCAAGAAACACCACGGACACTCTTTTTAAAAATAATCATGGTTTACAAGATCTTGGTTACAGTCTTTTTGGTGCTTCTATATGTGAAATCAATGTAGATAAATAACAAAAAAACGATGGATTAAAATATGAGAATAATAATATAAGTCATGGCAGTTAAGAGATGACCGATCTCAACTGACAGCGCCCGTTCACGAGCATGACGCGTGGCATCAGCACCATTCAGCTCAACCATTTTGAAGGGAACTGAATGATCCATCGCACGCGCCGCCATCAGCGAGACGTTTTAGCGAGCATGACATCTCCTAGCCACCGTGTCCATTTGTGTCAGTATTATACTAGTATCATAATAATAAAAAAAAAGAACTACATCGTACTCACATTTACAAAATTCAAGAACATATCAGTATTCTCCAGAATGATCTGGAAGATTCTCGAATGTCCTAGAATGCTCTACACGTTCGAAATACTCTAGAACTCTATCGAACTTTCTAAAATATTGAAGCTTTGCGAATTTTCTGAAAGACATAAAATGGTCAACGTTTCCGGAAAGTTCTGGAACATTCTCAAACCTTACAGCATTTGTGGAGTTATTCAGAATGTCTCTACGGAGAAGAACAAGTAAGAACCTCACCTGCTTGCCCCCAACTCGGCCTCTCACGAAGTCTGGGCTGTTATCGATGACGAGATAGTCTTCAAACCCCTCAGCCTCCTCGGGTTCCACCTCACGTATCCTCACGCAGGTCCTGTTACTCAATATTTGGTTCACCGCCACCAATCTCTCGCGAAGACCGTTCAGTTCTTTTTCTCCGTCTGCGAAAGGTGGAGAAATTACAGCTATCCATACTAATATTATACTCGTAAATGCGAAAGTAACTCTGTCTGTCTGTCTCCACTTCACGCCTAAACCGCTTAACCGATTTGAATGAAATTTGGTACGGATATAGTCTGGGACCCGAGAAAGGACGTAGGATAGTTTTCATCCCGGAAATCCCCCGGGAACGAGAATTATTATTCCACGCGGACGAAGTCGCGGGCAAAACTTTGTTGCTCTTTATCTTTGTATTTTTTATTAATTTGATCAAGCAAAAAAATACGTGTCCCGTATTTTTGGTCGATCTATCAGACGGACTAAACAGAATGCCATTTTTTTATGTTGTCGTCATCCCTAAAATATAAAATGGCAAACCGACTGATCGACTAAGTGATTGTTAATATATATATAATCAACGCACAGCTCAAACCACTCGTCCTAGAGACATGAAACTTGCAGGGTGTGTTCTTAGTGAAGAGTAGGTAGCCATCAATAAAGGAATTTGGAAATTCATATCCTAACGGGTTATAATAAGATAAAAGTTCGAAACCGCAGGCAAAGATTGTTTTATTTATAAATACTTACAGTCTGGCAACTTTTTAATGACATAAATAACTTCGCCGTCAGGCCAAATTCTTTCAGCGTAAAACTCTTTATTTAGCTTGCTAAGTTCTACAGTTTTGGGCAATTCGAGGTTCTTGAGTGGAACTTTTTTCTGTAAACTTTATAACTTTTGATTAGATGACGGATAATACGATCATAGTGTCTGAAAATCGCTATGCTGCGCGTCACAAAAAAAAGTGCATGTCAGAATAGGGTTCTGGGGGCCTACCACAAGCCCTTATAGCAGTATTACTTTGATATTACTTTTAGTGAGAAAGAGACGGCGCTAGACAACGTGTCTAACGCTGTCACTTGCACACTCCTGAACATGAATAAAACAATCTTACTTTAAACGTCATGGTAAGGGGGCTGTAGTAGTTAGTAGTAACACTATTATTTTTAAAAGAGTAAGTATGGAGTTTCTTGACAATTCCTCTCCATACGAAACAACATTTTGAAATTCGCGTTTAGTTAAGATTCAATTATGTTTTGGAAAATACGTTCCAAGTGCTTTTTTTGGCTAAAGATAAAATATGATTTGACTTTGTAGTCAACCCTAAGAGTCAACCATAATAGCACGTGGATTTAGAAAGCGGAGTTTTAAATGTTTTGTTCGTTATTTTTGTATCCACCCTACAATTTTTTTTTACACTTACACAAAAACTTTGTGAGAGAACTATTTTTAGGGTGGTTACTTCACTGACTATTGTCTAACAGAAGTTTTTGAACAGTATAATTAGAAACAGGATCGAGTGGCTTCAAAAAAAGTTTTTTTTAAAGAAAAAGAAAGATCATCTTCATGAAAAACTTTTGAACCTTTCTTGTTATTAAAAAACTAAGTTGCATTCTGAGTAAATGCAAACTTAGCCTAAAAGATAAAACATTTCAATAGAAGAAAATCTAGATTAAATGAAAAAGTTTTTTTTCGGTTGGGAATCCACGAACACCTTGAATGTCACTAGTTATTTGACGCTTATGGCTTGATTACACCTACCGAGTAGAGTGGCGAGACAGTGCCTTCGGCCGAGTACTCGGTATTTGTAAACACATTACCGAGTATTCGGCCGAGCGCTCGGCCTAGCAACCGGCCGAGACAGTCACTCGGACCCAGTTCTATTTACTAGGGCGAGTACCCACCTCCCCGCTTCCCCGCACTGTCTCGCTCGGTTACTCGGTGAATCTAAACAGCACTCGGCCATCACTCTCTACTCGGAATAAATGATTTCCGATCCATGTTAGCCTCAGTTGTCCTTGCACACTTCTTCTAATAACTGAACTGTCTCGCCACAATATCGAAAATACGTGTGAACACTTACTCGGCTGCGGCACTGTTTCGTCCGAGTTACATTTTACTGTCTCACCACTCTACTCGGTAGGTGTAATCAAGCCATTACGGACAATATATAAAACCAACACAATCAAAAATACTTACTTTTCCTCCATCTCATCCGAACTACTTTCTGTAGAGGATGACTCCTCAATTTTTTTATGTTTTAATTCTGATTCTTCAACTTTTTTATGTTTTAATTCTGATTCATCAATTTTTTTATGTTTTAGATCAGATTCGTCATCTTTTTTATGTTTTCTCTTAGCATGTGTTTTACTTTTTTCTTTCTTTAATTCTTTACTTTCTCTACTGCTTTCTTCGCTACTATCTTCTATATTTTTTTTATTTCTTTCTTTACTGTCAGTTACTATATGGACCTTTACACTTGTTGGTTCTTCTTGCACTTCTATAGACATTGCAGATTCATCTGATTCTGAGCTATCGTCAGTAGTTCTTCCTCTGGGAACAGAGTTTTATTTGTTATGCTAGATGTCCCATGTCGTAAAGATTGTAGACTCATCATATCTCTAGACTTTTCCTAACTATCTTGGGGTCGGCTTTCAACTTAACCAGATTTACCTGGACGCCAGTGTTTTACGTAAAGCGACTGCCTATCTGACCTCCACAACCCAGTAAATGGGCGACACGATACCTTTTTGGTCACACTGGTCTTTCGAGGTTTTGACTGCCCGTATCGACTGTCAAAGTTCTATGAATGACAACCGGGACCAACGGCTTTACGTGCTTTCCGAGGCACGGAGTGTCAGTGACATCCAAGATAAACTTTAGAAAGTACTTATGAGTTTAAAAAGTCACATTGGTACTTACCCTTGCTTGTAAAGGTTCAAAATAGGTATTGTTGTGCAGTCTAAATTGTATAAATACAACCATTTTATTTTACTTAGTTTTCGATTTTATTTGAGAAAAGGGTAGGGTGGTGATATTTTGTTTACTGAAATGCCCAAGTTATGCGATCTGGGATTTTTAGCTTATTTGAAGGGGATCCCTTCTTTTCGCATAATGTTCTTTGTCCTAATATACTTCGGCATAACGATTTTGGCACAATTTGTTTTGGCATAATAATACTTCGGCATAATTTTTTTAGGCATACATTTTATGTTGGCATAATCATGTTAAAGACTAATTTGTTTTGGCATAAATTTGATTCGCATAACGTTAGTAGGCCTAATGACTATTAGCATAACGTTAGTAGGCCTAAAGACTTTAGCATAATAATATTTAGGCATAAAATTAACATAAATAACAAAAACAATTTTCATGCAAATGATTTAAAATAAATGTACTTGACATTATGTAAAGCAAACCAATTTGCTAAAGTTTCTGTAACAATCAAATAATATTGTTGACTAAAAAAATTAACATGCTGTGCTACAAAAGTTAGTGACAGAACCGAATTGCTGCAAAACCGACTCCACGTAGTCTTGTTTGTCCTACCCCTAGAGTGTTATTTAAAATCGCGTAGGCGCGTAGGGACGAGGCGGCCCGCGGACTGAGGAGCAGGCGGCTGAGGCTGGCCGGCGAAGCCGGCCAACAAGCCGAAGCTGCGGTGGTGAGCGAAAGCCGTCTGCGACGATTAGAACGCGTGGGGCCGCCGGAGTCCCGCAGCGCCGGAGCCGTCACAGAAATCCTGCCTGCTGCATGTTGCATGCTTGCTTGCATGCTGCATGCTTGCTTGCATGCTGCATGCTTGCTTGCATGTTGCATGCTTGCTTGCATGCTGTATGCTTGCTTGCATGCTAAATGCTTGCTTGCATGCTGCATGCCTGCTTGCATGCTGCATGCTTGCTTGCATGCTAAATGCTTGCTTGCATGCGTGTATAGTGTCTAATATTCTAGGTGTATATATTTTTTTCATTGTTATACCTATAAAAATATGTTATAATATTTTTATGCGTAATTTATGCTTTAGGATATTATGCTTAAAAAAGTTATGCTTTAGAACTTTATGCTTAAAAAAGTTATGCTTTAGAACTTTATGCTTAATAAGTTTATGCTTTAGAATATTATGCCTAATCATTATTATGGTAAGAGACATTATGCTTAAAAAAATTATGCATGAGCTGTTATGCGTAATTACATTATGCGAAAATATAATTATGCCAAACAAAGTCATATTAGGTCTTAAAATTTTATGCAAATGGATAGGGAACCATTTGAAGGACATAGCTTATATGAAAATCAAACGCTTAAGAAGAACTTATACAAACCTGTTCTCCATTGACACTCTTCTGAAAACCTCTCTATCTTCTTTCACCTTCGGAAACTTCGTAGCTCTCTGTATCTCTATTAGTCTTGACTTCTTTCTTCTCGTATCAACTCTACTTCTAGGAGAATCTACAATGTCTTTTTTCAATCTAGAATCTGTTTTTACTTCTTGTTTAGCTGTAGAATTGACTCTTATCTTCTTCTCTTTTCTTAACGATTTTAGTTTAATTCTTGAAGGAATCGTTTTATTTGCTTTTAGTTTACTATTCTTCTTAGATAGTAACTCTAATGGTTCTGTGAAATTATTATTTTTAATCTCCTGTACCCTTTCTGCTCTCATCGCTTTTATTGTTTCTTTTAAATTCGATTCAGTGCGTTTGACATTTGGTGTGTTTACATTAGCTGATACTTTATTAACTGCTTCTGAAGATTTTGGGGCGTTATCAGATCTCATTACTGATTTTGTTTTTGGTGCGGTATGAGTACTTAATTTACTATCTGCTGGTAAAGCTTTTGATGGGCTATCAGATCCCATTACTTCTTCTATAAGTGTGGTATCAGTACTCGATTTATTACCCACTGCTAGGAAATCGTTAGCAGTGGGTGTGATAAGAGAGGTATCGGATTTGACGTTTTCTGAAGGTTCTGGTGGGCTGGTAGTGGTTTTTATTTCTTTGATACCTTCTGATTTTGCTGTGCTGACAGAAGTCGTTGATTTTGTGATGGCTTCTGAAGATTTTAGTGTGGTTACATCAATCGTTGCTTCTCTCTTCCTTCTGTTAAGTTTCGAAGCTGTACCCGGATTTTGATCAGCTTTTGTACTTTTATCATCACTCTGATACTTAACAGCATCTAAATTATCAGTAAAATTCTTTACTGGTCCAGATTCTGATGAGAAAGAGCATCGAGAATCATTATTCTGTTTACATTGACTTTGAAAATCTTCTAAAATCTTCGAATTTTGGCAGAATTCCGTTGGTTTCCTAACAACATCTTCGAATATTTTGTTAGAAAAACGTGTGACAGATTTCAGCATACTAAATACGTCTGAAGCACTCGCTTTGTCGTATTTAAAATCAATTTCTGATGTAACATTGCCAGTTTCTGTTTTATTACAGAACTTCTCTCTGGCTTCCTTTAAAACTAAAGTGAAGAGCTCGTTAATTAGTTCCACTATTTTATCCGTTTCTTTAGTTATATTTAGTGTATTCAAATTCTCTGTTATATTTTCAGTGCTACCATGCTCTGCTACAACTTTAGCTAACGGTTGAGATGTACCATTATTATTATTTTTTGTAATACCAGCAAAAATTTCAGGGGGCGGAGTGATGTTAGGATTAACTCTTAAGCTGATATTGCCTAAAGGCTCTTTGATCTCCTTGATCTGTCTTTTGCGTCGTGTTAATCCAGGGTAAGCCTGGCATATAGTGTACTTTTCAGAGCGATCTCTTGCTCGGCAGTGGGGCCCGTAAATCAGTTCAATTTTTTTTATATCTGATGGTGATAGCCCGTTTTTTTGTTGGCGCATGTTGGGGAACTGGAGAAAAAAGAATGGTGGTTAACTATGCTGTACCACTTGTACGCTTTATATTATTAAAGCTGGATTTTCCTTGCTTTCAAAAACTATTTTTTTACTGACACTAAAAATAAAACCACAAATACTTTTCCGAATACCGCATCAAAATCTGTTCAGTCTAACACGAGATAATCGCAAACAAACAAACATATATCCAGGTTAAACCACAGATTAATAAATAGTTACTACGTAACAGATACTTCACTCCAATACAAAAACTAAAATACCTACGCTATAATAGCCTACAAAATCATAATAATAATACCAGCTGTTTGCAGCGAGGAGAAATGTACCATAAATACGCACAAAGTGAGTTGAGATTCTTTTGCCCGCCGCGCAACTAACGTGTGTGCGTGCCGTCCAGTAAATGTGCTAGGGTTTTACGTATGATGATAACGGTAATAAAACGAATGTTTTAGAAAAACAATTATTTTTTTATTTGTTGATCAAATATTTTTTAGTTTAATAAAATGACTGATGCATATTTTTCGTTCCTTGAATTCCCGATTATTATATTTTAGTGTCGAAAATATCCAAAACCGCGTGAATAATTTTAATAAATAATCAAAAGGGAAACAGGAGAATTGCACAATAATCACACAATAATTACGTGGTTTCGGCATTTTGATAGTCAGCGCTGTACCCGTGACGCGCGAGCACTCAGGCGGGCGCGCGACAGCCCGGTGTTCGTTGTATCGTCGACGGTACGCAAAGCGGTAGGCATAAAACGCGTGGCCTTGAGCGAGTGACGGACGCCTGGTTAAACTGAGAACCTTCTTTTATTTTGAAGTAGTTTAAAAACGGCTACGCTTCACGCCCAGTTCTTGAAATTAGACCTTTGTAAGTTCGACTTAAGAGTTATTTTACCTTAAATATGATGGTTCTATGGCCATTCTTGCTGTAATCTCTTTCTCCGAAATGCATGACACTGTTGATATCATAAGGTATTGCTTGCAACTCTCGGGGTAGGATACCATTCTTAGCGAAGAGGCTTGCGTAACCTGATGATTACAAATAATTCATTTTTGTTATAGTCTATTTTATTTAACAAACGAGTACTGAGTATATCTCTTTCACATTTCCGGTATTGGACAGAGAGAGATGGGAAATTAGTTGAGGCGGAGCCAACGCAATGATAACTTTATGCTGATTATGTGGACCATGGACCAATAGAAAGGCAGAAAATTTTTTTGGTTCTCGTTTGTTAAAAAACCGACAATAGTTAAGTATGTTATTGACGCGGTTTTCCTTGATAAACTAAACTGAATTAAAGTTTAGTGCATCTTTTTCAAAATCTTTTTAAATTTTAGTTTAGTGTTGTCAAATTAAGAAATTCCAAAGAGAATTTAGACAGGATTAAAACGTGACCACTAAAATGTTTTGATTCACGTCAGGCGCTGACTAATTTAATTTGACAGGGCTAAACTAATATTCATTTTCTGTCATTTGCATAAAAAAATGGTAAAAAAATGCACTGAACTTAAATTTAGTTTAGTTGTAAATTTTTCTCTTTCTATTTCATTAAGAAAAAGACAGAAGATTACAATTCGTTTAGTCCTGTCAAATTGACAGCGCATGAAGAAAGTTAGCGTATTTTTAGTCGCCATGTTTTTAATCGCGTCTAAATTATCTATAGTGTCTTAATTTGACTGGACTTAACTCATATTTTATCTTCTGTCCTTTTCTTAAAGAGAAATGGCGGAATACTCAAACGTCACTCAATTCTGAGACGCTATCAAATCTATTGCTGTCCTTATTTTTTCCCTTTAGAATGACAAAGACAGCAAGAGATTTGAGAGCGTCTCAGAATTGAGTGACGTTCGAGTATTCGGCCAAAAGATGCACTTAACTTAAATTTGCGTTAGTTAGTGAATAAGAGAATCGGCACCATTGTCGCACAAATCGTAGTTATGACAATTTATTAAACTATTTTATTAATGCTGCAGGCATTTTCTCCCAGTCAACCTAGGGTGGTGAATAGAATGATATTGATATTGACTTGTCTCTAAGTCCTATAGTTTATTTCTCAAGTCTTGGGTGTCACCACTGCAGTAACGGCCGCCTGGAGAACACGGTCGAGCACATGGTGGAGGCGTGTCCTCGCAGAGGCAATAGGCGGCGGTGACCTCTCGCGCCCGGTGCTGGTTCAGGCCATGCTCCGGGGCGAGACTGAATGGGTCGTCGCCACTTTCTGCGGAGCAGTTATGCCAGTGAAGGAAGCGGTGGCGAGCGAGAGGAGACGACGAGCCTCTCGCCCCGGACAGGGACCCAGGCGTAGACGTCGAGAGTCGCAAGACGACTACGGACGGGTCTGCGGACGGCAAGCGATGGGTAGCTCGCCGCCCGACTATGATCCTGGTTGTTATTCTATATCTCTGACTGTCAATGGGTAGTCAGAGACCAGACAATCTGGCTAGGCTGGTGTTCTCCTGACAATCAATTCAACCAAAGGGCTTAACATTCGTTATGGGTAGTCAGAAGTTTGACCAGTCTTACCAAGGAGTATAATAACGTGGTCCCCAGTAACTGGTTGTGGAGGTCTGATAGGCATTCGCTAGTAAACAGTGGTATACAGTTGGGTCAGATTAGGCTGGAAGCCGACCCTAACACAGTTGGAATAAAGTTAAAGAGACGGTGTTGTGACAAATTAAATCCTCATTCATTCTCAGTATGAGAAGTTGGTTTGACAAAAAAGCTATTTAAAAAAAATCTGCCTCTAGGATCTAAAAACAAAAAAATAACTATTTTGGTAGTCGGTGGATATTCTTCTGCCGTTAGATTTGTGTTGCCACCGACTTCCGAAATTTTAGTTTCTTTATTTTTTACTTTTTAGTGCGGAGTCCCAATGTCTGACAGGGTATTGCAGTGACTTTCAAAGTAATTTATTTTCAAAGTAAAACTCAAAATCCTCAATACGTGTAATTTGGTCAAACCAACATATCATCAATGTATATGAGCCGTTTTTTTTGCTTTGTTGAATTTTTCAATAAGCTCCGAAGCGATCGCCATAAAATTTATCAAAGATGGGACCACCTCTGAGACATGACCTTTCTAAAAGATATTCCGTTAACAATTGGCGGAAATATCGACAAACATACATAAAAAAAAACAAACAGACGAACTGAGAACCTCCTTTTTTGAAATCGGTTATAAAGGTCAACAAAAACACTTTTAAACAAACACCTGTAATAATAAAAATAACACCAAATCCAGACGTCAAACAACGATAAGACTAATATCTTTATAAATAACATTGATAATGTCACAATGCAAAGATAAATAAGCATTCAATAACATATTAAAACAAATATAATCAGTGTTGTGAAAATTCTACAAGCGACATGGCCGCTCCAGAATTGAAGTTATACAGCAATGTATTTATTGAAACAAATATCCAATCGATAGATTACGACGCTGTTATCCTTATTCTATATCCTGAAGACCAAAAAGTGCCTTTACCTCAACATATAGGTAGCTTCATTGATAAAATTTCTAAAGTAGACAAACATGTTTACAATATAGCTACAGTGTGGAATTGTGACTATGTGTCTGGAGGAAGACTTGTGTTATCACCTACTGGAAGGATAACGCCTTATCATGATGCGAGAGTGATTAAAGAAGCTGCGTACAAAGGTATGGCAAGAGCGTTAGAAGCTGGAGCGAAAGAACCTCTGCTTGTTGTTCAAAATGTTGTGAACTTTCCCAATGGACAGTTAGTCGGCATCCTAGGCGCTTTGGAAGCTCTTTACATTCCTCTACAAGCCAGAGAAAGAGATAACGTGAAGAACTTCCTAAAAATCGGCTTCCATTCCGAACAGAAACTAAGTGAACAGTTTGAGAGGACCGTACGAAACGCTATTGCTATAGAAAAATCTAGAGTTTTCGCTAGAGACATTGCTGGTAGCGACCCTGAAAGAATGTCACCAGCAAACATTGTTAATTACGTACAAAAAGAATTCGCTGGCGACAGTAATATAATCCTAAAAATAATTGACGATCAACAAATTATTTTGGAAGAGTATCCTTTACTAGCTGCCGTGGCTAGAGGTAACCAAATTGATAGACACAAGCCTAGAGTTGTTGAAATTGAATACCGACCTTCGGATGTTGCAAGAGTTACCCAAACATTGCTGCTTGTCGGTAAAGGAGTCACATACGACACTGGTGGAGCAGATTTGAAGATCTCAGATAAAATGGCAGGCATGTCAAGGGACAAAAGCGGTGCAGCGGCTGTTGCAGGCTTTCTCAAAGCTTGCTCATTATTAAAACCTCCCCATTTAAAAGTAATTGGAGTCCTATGCCTTTGCAGAAATTCTACATCTCAAGACGCATATGTTCCTGATGAACTATTAGTCTCCCGAAGCGGAAAAACTGTGAGAGTTGCTAACAACGACGCTGAAGGACGATTCAGTATAGCAGATGCGTTGTATAGAATGTCTGTTATTGCTGATAGCGAATTGAACCCACATTTATACACTATAGCTACTCTAACGGGTCATGCAAGATTGTGTTACGGTAACTATACTGCCGCTTTAGATAACCATAGTGCTAGAGGAACGAACCACGCAAGTGTTTTACAATTCAGTGGCGCAAGAGTTGCGGAAGGATTTGAAGTATCGTACATTCGTTCAGAAGACCTATCTGTCAATATTGGTAAATGTAAGGGAGAAGATTTGGTACAAGGAGAAGTAAATGTTCGACAACATCAGCTGGCAGGCGGCTTTCTTATCAAAGTTGCGGGCTTAGACGAGAAAAATGTTAAATATACTCATTTAGATATTACAGGTAGCGTTGGGTCGCCGCCTTGTGAACCTGCTACGCCAATTTTAACTCTATGTCATGTGCATAAAGTTTTATTGTGATTGAGGATGTTGGAATGGAGATTATTTTGATAAATTGGTTAGTTGATAGTGCAGTTTTGTTGATTTATTGTTATCTGTTTGTAGACCAAGTATTAATGAAAATCAAATTAGATAAGTACTGATGGTGACGCCAGTAGATTATAATTAATCTTTAATTGTTATAAAAGAATTCCCTCGTCGTGTCTGCTACTCTGTTTAAAATTGACTAGAGAACTGCTGAATATTTTTTCCGTTTTCACTAATAGTAAGTGTTAAATGTGGTAGGTGTAATTAATATAATTAATGCATGTTAAAGATTAGAAAAGTTGAGAATGAGGTATTTTAAAAATCCCCCATTCTCGACTTATAATATTATAAAATCTCTCCCAATTTAAGTCCTAAAAATCTGGTTCCTTTTCAATTTACTGTAAAATTCGATTTTTAGATGACTTGTTATTAATACCTGAATAGTTAGACAATTGAATTGTTTTCTTAGTGACATTGGTGCTAATTTTCTTGTTGACAAATTTAAAATAAATGCATCTTTCTCTTTCCATTTCTTGAAGAAAAGGACAGTAGATACATTTTAGTTTAATCCTGTCAAATTAAAAGGTGTATATTTAATCACCGTGTTTTTAATCGCTTTTAAATTATCTATGGAGTAGTATGGAGTGACTAAATTTGACAGGACTTAACTAATATTTTATCTTCTCGACACCCGCTAAGTATATGTATGTATCTGCCAGATACTCGAAACGGGTTTTATTGCATTTTTGGCATCTATATTCATTTATTTACCACATACATTTTTATTTTATTTTTTCAATTAACCCAACATAGTTTTTTTTCAAACGTATAATTGTTTATCTGCATAAGCTGACAAATAAACACAGCGTACAACCATTTAAGTTCCAGTTACATACTTTGACGCGGGGGGAAAGGGCGCGCGGTGCGGGTAACTGCCGGTCACTCAGTTCTCCGGCGGGCAGCAAGTTGTGCGCGCGAGTGTTGTGTTTGTTGTTAACAATGTCGAGTGAACGTTATAAATTTTTAAATACATTAAGGGAAGATGCTATAAAAAGACCACAAAATGCTGTGGACCAAATAATTAGCGTAACATCAGACCAGTTAGACTCGCCATTAAGGCAAGGTAAGTAGTAATAACTAAATATTTTATAATTATTAAAGTATATATTTTAAGTGCACCCATAAATTAAGATTTCTGCCTATACTGTAAATATTTGAAGACCTCTTAGACTGAAAATCTATCGTCATGACGATATTACTGCCATTTATTCGTTCCCGATGCATAAGTATGTAACTACGCAGTTACTCATTTTTACGTCGGAATTTACTTTGATTGAAAAATTTATCTAGGCACTTACATACTTATACTAAGGAATGTGTTTAAAATAAAATCAGTTAACTAACACATATATTGTTTTACATGGGCTTTTAACTTGATTATTAATATTTAACTGTATACTTACATAGTTTTACTTTTATGAAATTATGTTGATTATCGTAGAAAAACGGGTGTTTTATTGTGGTTTAATTGTTCCAGATACTCCAGTACACTTCTCAAAATATTTTACTCATGAAGACTTGCAACAAATGACGGAATTCATAGAAAACAGCGACGAAGAAACAAGTACTGCACAGAACCATCTTAAGCCCTCAGAATGTTCTGGAATAGAATGCCCTACGGTCACAAGTCATACAGCTTCAGTAATTTTGCCGAGTAACTCCCATGACCCCATATTGGCAACAATAACGCCACAATCACCTATGATGACCAATGTCAGTTCAGGTATACGAAATGATATTTCTATTGAGTCGCCAAATTTCTCGTCAGTCATAGCTCAAGCAATTGCTCAGTTAGATTGTGATATAATATCACCAGCTCCTACACCAAACGTTGTTATGCCAGTTAGCTCACCTATGCCAATACAAACCCCTATAACAGAAAACACTTCTTCTGACATTGAACCATCACCGAGGCGCAGGCTATCCACAACAAAAAAAGATAAAGGTAGATTACGAATGGTCCATCAAGACCAATGGTTGGATGTTATGCGTAAGAAAAATAAAAATTTAGGAAATGCATACAAAAGTAGAGATGGTAAAATGAGGAATAAAAAAGAGATGGGACCATGTTGTGGAGAGAAATGTAAGCTAAAATGTTCTCAAAAAGTTACTAATGTTGAAAGAGATTTGCTTTTTGTAGCATTTTGGTCAATGGGAGATATAGTTCGTCATTGGGATTTTATCAATAAGTACTGTGATAAAATTCCAAAACGTAGGGTTACTACTGAAACTGCCTCTAGAAGAGAATTTACTTTGCGGTATTATTTACCAAGTAATCAGGTACATGAGACTGATTCAGTGTCTCCAAAGACACAGTTATCGAAGATACAGGTATGTAAAACCATGTTTTTAAACACTTTTGGGATCAAACAAGGCCTGGTATATTCTGCTTTGAAAAAGCTTTCATTGCAAGGCACTGTTGCCCACGACAAAAGAGGCATCCATAGACATACTAAGAAAATTACTGAAGAGATGATTGCAAGTGTGTGTGATCATGTGAACAGCTTTGCACCTGTGGAATCGCATTATGTTCGAAAACGCACGAATAAAATATACTTAGATGGATCTCTTACATTTGCTCGAATGTTTCTACTGTATAAAGATTGGAATGATCCTCAAAATCAAAGTAAAGTTAACACAGCAAGACAATACCGAGACATCGTCAATAAAAATATTAATTTGGGGTTCCACGTCCCCAAAAAAGATCAGTGTGATGTTTGTCAAGTTTATAAAAACTTACCACGTCCTGTGACTGAAGAGCAGCTCAACGTGTACAACACCCACATAAGAAACAAAACTATAGCCCGAGAATTAAAAAACAAAGACAAAGAAAGCACTGTGAGGTCAAAAAAAGTTCTCACAGCGGTATATGATTTTCAAAAAGTGCATGGAATGCCCTGTGGTGAAACCAGTATCCTTTATTATAAGCGAAAGCTAACCGTCTTTAATTTTACATTATATGAAATGGGAAGTAGAGTTGCCAAGTGCTATGTTTGGGACGAAAGCACTGCTTGCCGAGGAGCAAACGAAGTGAGTAGCTGTTTGTATGATTATATTAAAGAACATCACCAAAATGGCATAAAAACTTTTAACTTTTGGTCTGACAATTGCGGGGGCCAAAACCGCAATCGTATTGTTTTTGCAGCCTATTTACGAGCCGCAAAAGATTTTCAAGTTACTATAACTCATAAATATTTTGAGAAAGGCCATACACAAAATGAGGGGGATAGTGTACACGCCCTTATCGAGAGAAATGCCAAGAATAAAATGGTGTACACCCCCGAACAATGGTATGCCCTCATAAGGTGGGCCAAACAAGATGGAAACCCTTACCTAGTCCAGGAAATGACTACTCAAAATTTTATGAACTTCAAAGCACTGCTTCCTGGATGCAACTGGACTATAAATACAAACAGAGAACGAGTTTTCTGGTCCCAACTAAGACAGTTACAAATATCGCCGCAATTCTCTGACAGGATAGAGTATAAAACAGATTTTTGTGAGCACGAGTTCAAATGCATTATTGTAAATAAAGCACTAGAGATTCCCATAACCAGATCAAGGAACCGCATAAGGTTAGACAACAGCCCACTTCCAGCCCCTCTGGAAAGAACATTGACCCAAGCTTACGAGGGAAAATTACCAATACCCGAAGCTAAACTTCAGGATTTGAAGTACTTATGCCGAAATAATATTATACCATCTGTTTATCATGACTTTTACATGAATTTGATAGAGGGAAGCAATGAAAACCAACATGACAATGAAGATGAAGAAGATGAAGAAGATGAATAATAAAGTCATCTTGTGATCTCTGTACTGATTAGCTGATTAAGTCATTAGTGATAATTTAAAACGTGCAATTTTATTACTCAATAAGTAAAATATAGAATAAAACCTTGTTAAAACCAATATAAGTAAGTAAACAATGATAGTTCAGTAATATGATATTAAATTTGATCTCAGTGCAAGAATGTCCAAATAACTTTAAGAAACGACTGATTTATATAATTGATAAGTAATAATTTTATATACTCATTCTATTTAGGATTAACATTACGTTATTTTGAGACAAACCCTATACTTTTTTACGAAATGTACAAAAACTGCTTTTAAAGCATTTTTTTTTATAAAGTTTAAGAATATTTTTATTATTGGATAGTTTTACATAAGTGATTTGCAGTTCAGTTAGAACTTATACCTAATAATACAAAAGAGAAAAAGTCTGATTACCAGTAGGTAGGTAGATACCATTTTTAATTAATGTTACCTTGGATCTTCGGTGTTATAAACATACAACATATAATTAATAATAATGTTAATTTTTGACACGTGAAACTTTTGAAATTTATATATTTGTGTTTTGAAAATAAACATTAGACAATACAAATATATCCACTGCTTTTATTTTAAAATACCCAATCACATTATGATATTTACAAGTTTGGAATTCAGTTATACCTGTAGGCAGAATAATATAATTACGGTGGTAAATTATGTAAGTGTCAGTTATACAGGATATTTCAATTGACTATACCAATTATAAGTACGTATCTGGCAGTTAAAGCAATAAGGTTCCTGAATATTCCTATGAATAAATGTGTATGTGCCAGTTAGCAGTTTTGATTGTTTTTTTACAACGCAGTAAAAGTATGCATGTGTGATAAAACAAAAACTTGAAGATTTTGAAACAAAATATAATGTTAAATATAAATTTTACTTAAGTTTAAACCCGCTCACCAAATATTATACTTTAATTTCGTATAGGGGCTTACCTACAGCGATTTAAAAAAAATGTAATCTTCAATCCGCTCTCCTACAAAATTTGCATTTTTCAGATACTTAGTTGTACTTAGGAGGTGTCGTTCTGTCCTTTTCTTAATGAAATGAAAAGAGAAAGATGCATTTTACTAAAATTTAGGTTAGTTTGTGAAAGAGAATCGGCACCATTGCCATACAAAATCTATGAGAGAATCGCGTTTTGACAGCTCATAAAAAGTACGTCAATTGATGATGGTGTCAAGTAACCGTATTTTAAAATATTTTTGTGGCAGCCATACAAACAACTATTTGTAAATAGTTATAAACAGGATTTTGCACTTCTAAATGTAAACACTTTTTTTCAGAGACGGGTAGAGGTCTTTAGTAAAAAAAAGTTCGGAAGTCGGTGATTATAGAAAACAGCAAACTGAACTAAAACCGACTTCCGAATTTTAGTTGATTTTTAATATTTTGTACAGAATGTAAGTATTATTTACACATTACCTATTTTGTAAGTGTAGCTATGGTATAAATTAATTTAAAACTGTTATAATAAGATTTTTTACATTAAACTGCCTATGAAATATTCTTTTTGGTATTTGATTTTATTTTATTCTAACTTTCGCCCGCGTCCTAAAATAATTTCTTAGATTCCTTCTCTAACCATGACCCAGTGTTTAAGGCGCCCACCTATCATGCACGTGGTTGAGGATTTGAATCCGGGCAAATATCAATGTGACTTTTTCAGTTCATTCAGTTCCTGTCAAATTAGACAGCGCCTGAAGAAAATTGAAGAGACGCCATGTTTTTAAATCGCGTCTAAATTGTCTATGGAGTGTCTAAATTTTGACAGGACTTAACTAATATTTTATCTTCTGTCCTTTTCTTAATCCTAAATGGAAAGAAGATGCACTTAACTTAAATTTACGTTAGTTTGTGAATAAGAGAATCGGCACCATTACAGATAAATTACATCTAGACACAAAACATTGGTATTATGGTCGATCCGGGGTTGCGGAATGTTTATAATAGTTACCGTGACCCTGGAACATAAAGGGCAATCGAAGGAACATGAGTGGGTTTTAGTCAGTAAGAGTCTGACACGCCCTCCCGCCGCACCCAGGACGGGAGCAGTCAATGGATGATTTCCCACTCACCAAAAAAAAAAAAAGTATTATAATCGATCATACTTACGCGGCTCAATATTCTCAAACGCCACATTGATAAAGATGTCCCTACTCATCCGGTTGTGTTCGAAGGGTAGTCCTAGAGCTCTCATTACTATCATGTCGATTTCTGGCGACTTCAGACACTCGTATCCTAGTTGAATTATCTGTAGAAGTAATGGATTAGGTTAGCAGTATCGTAACTCGGATTATTCGCAAGGAAAGATTTTCAAAAAGTAGTACATATATTTTTATGTGTGCAGGAAAAACCTTTTTATCTAATTTACAATATAATAAGATAATGAACAAAAGATATGTAACTTTTTGTAGTTTTAGCATTAGTAATCTGTGCTTTTAGTCCTGTCAAGTTACCCAGCGCGCAGCACCTGAAGTAAGTAAATTGACGAATTTTTAGTGGCCATGTTGTAAACTTTCTATGGAGTACCTTAATTTGGCAGGACTTAACTAATAAGTATTTCTTTCCTTTTCTTAATGAAATTGAAAACGATGCACTGTAAGTAATTAAATTTAGTTTAGTTTGTGGACAAGGGAATCTAAAAGAAAAGACTATGGCCATTGTAAATACACGTCTGTTTACTCCAGGCGCTCTGGCTAATTTGACATGACGAAACTACCTTGTACTTTATCAGTTTATCTTCTATCCCTTTCTTAATGAAATTGAAACAGAAAGATACACTTAAAAGCTTAGTTTGTGTACAAGAGAATCAGCACTAAAAATAGGAACCGGCTTTAGAAATACTTACATGAGGACCATAATTGGAGCGTTTCCCTGCGCTAAGCCGGCACCGTTTGACCCCATCAGGGTTGACAAACGTCATCACATGCTGACCTACTTGTGGCGCTGCCATTACTGGCATAAACTTGAGACATGTCTTAAAAGTAAACATGGATAGTGATGACATTATAGCCAAAGATTGTTCTTGGTCTGAAAAGAGGCATTAGAATAAATAAATACCTTGGAAGAGCTTACATGTGGCCATCTGATCCCAAACTAAGCAGAGCTTGTACTATGGTAACCAGGCAGCTGATATACATACTTACATAATTTAAAATACATAAATTTTATTTACACCCAGACACAGAACAAACAGTCGTGCTAGCTCATAACACAAAGTTTGTTCTGGGTGGGAATCGAACCCACGACCTCCGGCTTGGCAGTCAGGGTCACTAACCACTAGACCAACAGGGGGCGTACCACAAGCCCTTATAGCAGTATTACTTTGATATTACTTTCAGTGGGAAAGAGACGGCGCTAGACAACGTGTCTAACGCTGTCACTTGCACACTCCTGAACAGGAATAAAACAATCTTACTTTAAACGTCATGGTAAGGGGGCAGGCCCGTCAAATTAAACCCTATTATATGGCATTTTCGATTCATAGTACTTTTTGATGATTTAATCTACACTAATATTATAAAGAGGAAAACTTTGTATGTTTGTTTGTAATGAATAGGCTTAAAAACTTCGGGACCGATTTAATAAATTCTTTCACCATTCGAATGCTATACATTGTCCACGAGTAACGTAGGCTATATAATATCACGCTATGTCCGGGAGCGAAGCTGTAACCAAAAACCTAATGTAGGTAACGCGGGTGAAACCGCAAGGAACAGCTAGTGAAAAATAAAGTGAATAAAACTTACCAAAATGGTTGGGATTTATGAAAAACGGTATAGTAGCGTTTGGCCAGTACACAAATGTGTCTAATGATGACACTACAAAAGAAACAATAATTTATTAGTAAGTACCATAAACACATACAAGTTGACTCAACAAGTTGAGTGTACGATACTTAAACACGTGATTGTGCTCATGATAACAAACAACTTTTGCTAAGGGAACAAACCTGATATCGCGAAAAAAACAGCTGTTTAGTACAACTATGTTTGTAATGTACTGAACAGCGGATATTTATCTATAGTGATTACTTTTTGAATATTTTCGTGAATATTTCAGACATCGGTGGAGAAGAAACATCGTGGTGATTAATGTTCGAGTCTTTCCTGTATGAGAAGTGGCTTTTGGCTTTTTATAAATAAATGCGAAAGTAACTCTGTCTGTCTGTCTCTTCTTCACGCCAAAACCACTGAACGGATTTGAATGAAATTTGGTACAGATATAATCTGGGAACCGAGACAGGACATAGGATAGTTTTCATCACGGCAACGGGAACTATTATTCCACACGGACGAAGTCGCGGGCAAAAGCTAGTTATTTATAAAAGTGTTAAACAAATACCGTTTTTGAACCCCGACACAAAAGGAGGAATGTTATTAGCTTGACCCAGAGACATTAAACTTAGGCCTGTATGTATCTATTAATAAACGTTACTCAGATCAAAACTCATAATTGATACCAAACTTAAGATCCTATTCGTATTAATAAACGAGATTGTCAAGTCAGGTCAAGTTCCGGATTAGGTGTACGGCATCAGCCGAGTGTAGACTGATTAATAAAGAATCTTGACACTCAAGTATCCAAGAATGGGTGTACTCAAGATGGCAAATCTTGGAAACTGATATTAGCGACGATCTTGAGATTCTCTTGTTCACAAACTTAACTAAATTAATGTTAAATGCATCTTTCTCTTTCCATTTCTTAAAGAAAAGGACAGAAGATACATTTTAGTTTAATCCTGTCAAATTAGACAGCGCCTGAAGAAAATTGACGTATATTTAGACGCCATGTTTTATAAGGAGTTTCTAAATTTGACAGGACTTAACTAATATTTTATCTTCTGTCCTTTTTTTAATTAAATGGAATGAGAAAGATGCACTTAACTTGAATTTACGTTAGTTTGTGAATAAGAGAATCGGCATCATTGTCTTTCTATAGAAGAACATACCCTTATTTTCCAGTAGCTTTGGTAATATCTCTTGTCTTGTACCACATATTGATATACTGATCAATATAAAATGAAAAATCCATAAATTCTCCAACATGGCTGTAAGGCGTCTCTCGAAAATCGAGAGAAAAGAAACACGGAATTATTATTTTTATTACCTTTTTATTGTGAAATGTTTATTGAAGCGCATAAAATTTTGATGTTTACATACTGTAGTATATTTTATATGAAGGGCGATATCTAACATTCATTTTAGAAAAATCCACCAATTGAATTCCATACAATATCGCGGCGCTACGGTGGTCAGGCACCCTAAAACGCGTATAAGGCAGGAAAGCGTAACATTGGTGCCGATTCTCTTGTACACAAACTTCACTAAATTTAAGTTAAGTGCATCTTTCTCTTTCCGTTTTTTAAAGAAAAGGACAGAAGATACATTTTAGTTTAATCCTGTCAAATTAGACAGCGCCTGATGAAAATTGACGTATATTTAGACGCCATGTTTTTAAATTGCGTCTGAATTATCTATGGAGTGTCTAAATTTGACAGGATTAAACTAAGATGTATCTTCTGTCCTTTTCTTTAAGAAATGGAAAGAGAAAGATGCACTTAACTTAAATATACGTTAGTTTGTGCACAAGAGAATTGGCACAAAGGTCTATACAAATAAAACAGTTAATCCACAGAAATTTCGTGCCTGTAGATTAAATAAATTTACCGTATTTTCAAAATACCGGCCAAGTCGAAGTGTGACTCGCACACGAAGGGTTCCCTACTATCATCGATAATAGACAATTTCCTAGGTACCTGTTTATTAAGTTCGAGTAAAAATTGCTTAAAAAATACGTTTATTGTATGGAAACCCTCCTTTAATATTTACTTTATTGTTATTTAATTATTTATTTTGAAAGGTAATTTACAAGTAAATATTCTGTGAAAATTTGAAGCGTCTACCTGTTACCGTTTTTAATATTGAGCAAAAAATACGAAAAAAGCACGTTTATTGTTTGTTTATTTTTGTTGATTTTCAGTATTTGTTGTTATAGCAGCAATTGAAATACATCATTTGTGAAAGTTTCAGCTTTCTAGCTATCACGGTTTATGAGATACAGCCTGGAGACAGACAGCGGAGGCTTAGTAATAGATTCCCGTTTTACCCTCAGGGTACGGAACCCTAAAAATTAAACGCGTTATTCAGGGTTATATTAAAGTTTATTATTATAAAACAATTCTAAATAACATGCTGTTGTTCGTAATAAGACGATAGTTCTTCTTCAAGTTTATCTTTTTCACAGACTTCTCGCAAATGCCTGTTCAGCTTGCTTTTACCCTGAAACAAATAAAAAGACCATTTTATTAATTTACTAGCTTTCGCCCGCGACTTCGTCCGCGTGGAATGATAGTTCCCGGTCCCGGGGGATTTCCGGGATGAAAACTATACTATGTTCTTTCTCGGGTCCCAGGCTATATCTGTACCAAATTTCATTCAAATCGGTTCAGTGGTAAAGGCGTGAAGAAGAGACAGACAGACGGACAGACAGAGTTACTTTCGCATTTATAATATTACTAGCTTTTGCCCGCGACTTCGTCCGCGTGGAATAATAGTTCCCGTTCCCGGGGGATTTCCGGGATGAAAACTATCCTATGTCCTTTCTCGGGTCCCAGACTATATCTGTACCAAATTTCATTCAAATCAGTTCAGTGTGAATCGGCGTGAAGAAGAGACAGACAGACAGACAGAAAGACGGATGAGGGATTGATTTTATCATATCACCCGTAAATAAGTTTTACTCGATATTAAATTGCCATTTAGGTTTCACCATTGCTAGAATAAGGTACAATTTACCTTAAAACTATTTTCACAAAGGTGACACAAAACGAGATTTTGCGGCGGTGTGGTGTGATCTTACATCTTTCCATTATTGGACTGCCCCTTATTATTGCTAGAATAAGGATCTTATTATTGTTAGAATAAAGATAGAATTGATGAAAGAAAAATTGTTAGAATAAGGATCTTATCATTGCTAGTACCCTGCCGGGGTTGCGGAATGTTTTTAATAGTTACCGTGACCCTGGAACATAAAGGGCAATCGAAGGAACATGAGTGGGTTTTAGTCAGTAAGAGTATGACACGCCCTCCCGCCGCACCCAGGACGGGAGCAGTCATTGGATGATTTCCCACTCACCAAAAAAAAAAAACATTGCTAGTATAAGGCTCAATTTACCTTAAAACTTGCCGCACGTGGCAGACTTTACGGTCGATATGTGAGTCCTTACTCCTAGACCTTATACAAGTTATAATAGGGCTCAATTTACCTTAAAACTGTTCCCATAGATGACACATGGCGACTTTAGTTTATGGCGGAATGGACTATGGAGAAGTGATCTTATTATAGCTAAAATAAGGCTCAATTTACCTTAAAACTGTTACTATACAGATGGCACCCGAGTCCTTATTCCTAGTTCTTATTATTGCTAGAATAATGATCTTATTATTGCTAGAATAATGATCTTATTATTGCTAGAAGTATGATCTTATTATTGCTAGAATAATGGTCTTATTATTGCTAGAATAATGATCTTATTAATGCTAGAATAAGGATCTTCTTATTGCTAGAATATGGAACGAATTACTCCTAGAATATAGATCTTATTATTGCTAGAATATGATACTTATTATTTGCTTGAATAAGTATCTTATTATTGCTAGAATAAGGCTCATTTTACCCTAAAACAAAGGTGACACAGCGAATTTAGTTTGCGAAGGTGTGGTGTGTTATTAAAGCTAGAATAAAGATCTTATTTTAGCTACAATAAAGCTCAATTTACCTTAAAACTATTCCCACAAAGGTGACACACGGCGACTTTCGTTTGCGGCGGTGTAGTGTGGCCACGGACATGTCTTGTGAGTGACTTTCGACTGCTATACTTCGCGTTACACGTGGGACAGTGGAACTGCTTCGTTACGGAGTGGACAGTCGATATGTGTGACGTTAAAGAACGCTCGTTGGGGCAGGATCGGTTGCAGATGGGGCATTCGTATCTGGAAAGATATAAATGAGGCTATAAAAGGCGAGACGACCAAAAAAACTAATTTGTTCGTCAGTTAGATTATTAAAAAAGTAAAAATTAAAAAGCTTTTCCAAAAAAAGATAACCGACTTCAAAAACTAAAAGCACAAAAATAGCTATTTCGGAAGTCGGTGGCTTCTCTTCTGCCGGTCGATTTGTGTTGCCACCAACTTCCGAAATAGTTATTCTTGTGCTTTTAGTTTTTGAAGTCGGTTATCTTTTTTTGGAAAAGCTTTTTAATAGTTACTTTTTAGTTAGAGTCCCAATGTCTGACTACGTTTTAGAGTAACTTAAAAAATAAAACTATATACTAAAACCTTTCACAGAATGTAACAAAGACTTTTCTGAAAACCGTATCAAAATCGGTTCAGCCAAACGTGAGATAATCGCGGACAAACATACATACATACATTCAGGTCGAACTGAAAACCTACTTCTTTTTGAAGTCGGTTAAAAAACGAAGTAAAATTAACAGGATCCATCAGTATTTTTTTTATTCTTGATTGCACATAAAAATACAAACAAATTGTACAAAAATAACTTATGAATAAATATAGTGGAACTATAAACGTACAAAAAGAATCGCCCGAACAGGGACTTGAACCCTGGACCCTTGGATTAAAAGTCCAATGCTCTACCGACTGAGCTATCCGGGCCTTACATGGAGTTTTGAAATAAGTCAATGTACGTATGTACGCATATATTATATCCTACTAACGAATATCTTATATGTATATAAAACTAGCTTCTGCCCGCGGCTTCGCTCGCGTTAGAAAGAGACAAAAAGTAGCCTATGTTACTCTCCATCCCTTCAACTATCTCCACTTAAAAAATCACGTCAATCCGTCGCTCCGTTTTCCCGTGAAAGAAAGACAAATAGACAGACAGGCAGACAGACAGACACACTTTCCCATTTATAATATTAGTATAGATTCTCGTGTCACAATGTTAGTTACCTTACTCCTCCGAAACGGCTTTACCGATTTTTACCAAATTTTATACGCATTCAGTAGGTCTGAGAATCGGCTAAGTACTATCAATTTTTCATACCCCTAAGTGATAAGGGTTGTTCACCCTTAACATTTTTAACGCGGGTGAAAGCGCGGGAGGCATCTAGTAAAATTATAAAGTTTGTGTTCCTTTCACGCAAAAACTAGTAAAGTTTTGATAAAAAATTTGATAAAACTACAGTAATATTGCCTACTAGCTGTTCAAAAAGCTGTTGTGTAAAAAAAAATTCAAAATTCAAGGCATTTATTTCTTTATATGAATTGTCAAAGAGTCGGACGGTCAGTCAGAAAAGTGACGCTAATTGCCTGTTCCAAAACGTAGATCTCTATGGAGAAGAACAGGCAAGAAACTCCACGGACACTCTTTTAAATAAAAAAAAACATGTTTTACAAAATCTTGGTTACATTAATTTTGGTGCTTCTATATGTGAAAACAATGTACTTAAGTAAATAACAAAAAAAACAATAAATAATTAAAAAATAATAATAAAAAAGTCATGGCAGTTAAGGCGTTACGTTAGGTTATTGGTTACTGCTTCGCTCCCGTGGGACATAGCGTGATATTATACAGCCTATGTTACTCAGGGATAATGTAGCTTTCTAATGAAAAAAGAATTTTTGAAATCGGTCCAGTAGTTTTTGAATTTATTCGTTACCTACGAAAATACAAGTCTTTCCTCTTTATAATCTATATATCTATATACATAAAAGAAAGTCGTGTTAGTTACACATTTTATAACTCAAGAACGGCAGAACCGATTTGGCTGAAAATTGGTGGAGAGGTAGCATAGGACCAGGGGATGGACATAGAAATTCTTATCATTAGATATATGGAACTTTTATCTTTTTATACAATAGCACTTTTTATATATATTTTTTTGTTTTTATCCTGTTTTCGTGGGACGTGACATAAAACGTGGTTTTGAGTAAAATTCGAGCGGAGTAGTAACTAAACATCTGATATAACGCGGGTGAAACCGCGAGGGACAGCTAGTATTAGTATAAATACCACGCTATGACCTACGGAAGCACTGCAGTAATCTATTCAGAGTTTTTGGTAACTCGAAGTATTCCTTACACGATTTCATGATAGGCTTAAAATGCAACAAATAAAGCCTTTTTTTTAACAAAATGGCGTTACCTCGCCATATTAAGTTTATATTTCTGTCATACATTCGTTTAATCCCAAACTGAGCAGAGCTTGTACTATGGTAACTAGACAACTGATAAACATACTTAAATAATTTATAAAAACATACAGATTATAGATAAATTACACCCAGACACAGAACAAACAATCATGCTCATTACACAAAGTTTGTCCTGGGTGGGAATTGAAGCCACGATCTCCGGCTTAGCAGTCAGGGTCACTGACCACTAGACCAACAGACCCGTCAAAATGATAATTTGTCGTGATGGCCTAGTGGATAAAGCCTTTCGTGTAAGAGGTTGTGGGTTCGAACCGGGCAAGTAACAATGTGACTTTTTCAATTCATATGTACTTTCTAAAGTTTATCTTGGACATCACCCTGTGCCTCGGAAAGCACGTTAAGCCGTGGGTCCCGGCCCGTCATACGTGGAACTTTGACAGTCGTTATGGGAAGACAGACGCCAGATAGTCTGACCAGTCTAACTAAGGGGTATCGTATCGCCCAGTTACTGGGTTGTGGAGGTCTGATAAGCAGTCGCTTTACGTAAAACACTGTTATCCAGCTGAATCCGGATAGGCTGGAAGATGACCCCAACAAAGTTGGGAAATGGCTAGGGAGATGATGATTCGTTTTATCAGGCATACATAGGTTTACAAACTTAAAAAAAAATTAGTTAAATGCATCTTCCTCTTTCCATTTCTTAAAGAAAAGGACAAAAGATACATTTTAGTTTAATCCTGTCAAAAAAGACAGCGCCTGAAGCAAATTGACGTTTATTTAGACGCCATGTTTTTGAATCGCGTCTAAATTATCTATGCAGTGTTTGACAGGACTTAACTAATATTTTATCTTCTGTCTTTTTCTCAATTAAATGGAAAGATGCATTTAACTTAAATTTAGTTAAGTTTGTGAACAAGAGAATCCGCACCAATACCTATTAGTTATGTGATATTTTAGTCTTATTGATAAAAACATATACACATAGTCTGTCTATTGTCTGCAATGGCTGTTTATCCTACAGACAGCTGAGCAAATAGTACATTTTCTGAGTAGAGTCGTGGTTGTTATTCGAAAATAGAAAAAAATATTTTGTTTTTATTAAACAATGGGTCACATTGAACTATAGATATAGTTCTAACTGGGCTATGGGTTGCAATGGGCCAAGATGGCTAACCCTTCACACAATGTTTGACCATTACAATAAGTAATGGCCTGTGCTGGCCCACTACAATACACAATGGAATATGTTGGCCTAATACATGACACAATGGCCCAAGCTGGCCTAGTATTATCAACAATGGCCCACGCTGGCCCACTATATAATGGGCCAAGCTGGCCCACTACAATACACAATGGAATATGTTGGCCTAATAAATCACACAATGGCCCAAGCTGGCCCAAGTTGGCCCACTAATATGCACAACGCTGACCCACTAATATACACAATGGCTCAATCTGGCCCACTTATATAACACAATGGCCCACGCTGGCCCACTAATTTAAACAATGGCCCATGCTGGCCCACTAATATATTCAATGGGCCAGGCTGGCCCACTATATCACACAATGGCCCACGCTGACCCACTATATCACACAATGGCCCACGCTGACCCACTACTTTGCACATGGCCCACGATTTCCTCGGTTTTTTTACGTTGTTTTCTAGATATCTTTTAACTGTATACTCACGCTGTCTGCTGATGGTTGGCAGACGTTCTCTGGTGCGCCAACAGACTCTTCCTGCAGGAGTAGGCGATGCCGCAGGACACGCAGTAGTGTTGCTTCTGCTCTGACGAGTGCTTCTAGATAGTTCTTTGTACAATAGGTGACGCGAACTATGCGCAATGGGTTAAGCAGGCACACTACACAATTTGATATGTTCGACCACTACAATATAGAACTGCCCATGCTGGCCAAATACTTTACACAATGGCCCAAGCTGGCCCACTACTATACACAATGGCCCACGCTGGCCTACTACAAGACACAATGGCCCAAGCTGGCCCACTAACCCATGGGTTAAGCTGGCCCATTACTTCACACAATGGGCCACGATTTCCTTGGTTTTTTTTACGTAATTTTTCTATATTTCTTTTAACTTTATACTCACGCTGTCTGCTGATGGCTGGCAGATGTTCTCTGGTGCGCCAACAGACTCTTCCTGCAGGAGTAGGCGATGCCGCAGGACACGCAGTAGTGTTGCTTCTGCTCTGTCGAGTGCTTCTTCTTGTGCTGTGTTAGTGTGTAGGGGCTGCTGAATATCGCTGGACATTCGTCACAGGAAAACTTGCGGTGGATGTGTTTTCTGGAAGCCAGAAAAACCCACTTGAGTTTGACTATAGTCTGTTTTTTTTAACAAACGAGTACCAAAAATGTTTTCTGCATTTCTATTGGTCCACATAATCAGCATAAGTGTTATTAGTGGTGTTGAAAGCGTTGGCCCCGCCTCGACTAATTTCCCATCTCTCTCTGTCCAATACCGGAAATGTGAAAGAGATACACTCAGTACTCGTTTGTTAAAAAAAATAGTCTATAGGACTGGCATCATGGACGGGCCTGTTGGTCTAGTGGTTAGTGACCCTGACCGCTAAGCCCGAGGTCGTGGGTTCGATTTCCACCCAGGACAAACTTTGTGTGACGAGCATGATTGTTTGTTCTGTGTCTGGGTGTAAATTATCTATAATATGTTTTTTTTTTTTTTTTGGTGAGTGGGATATCATCCATTGACTGCTCCCGTCCTGGGTGCGACGGGAGGGCGTGTCAGACTCTTGCTGACTAAAACCCACTCATGTTCCTTCGATTGCCCTTTATGTTCCGAGGTCACGGTAACTATTATAAACATTCCGCAACCCCGGCAGGCGTTGGCCCTGTTGGGCCCCTTCCTGTGCTGACTCCTTCTCTTTGAGGCGCGCGTGGAACAAAACGCGCCGTCTACGCGGTCCTGGTCCTAGCCGGGCGGCGAGCTACCCATCGCTCGCCATCCGCAGAACCGCGCCTACGGTGGCCGGTAGTCGTCTTGCGACTCTCGACGTCTTCGCCTGGGTCTTAGTCCGGGGCGAGAGGCTCGTCGCTGCCTCTCGCGCGCCGCCGCTTCCTTCACCAGCATAACTGCTTCGCAGAAGGAGGCGACGGCATCCCATTCCGTCTCGCCCCGAAGCATGGCCTGAACCAGCGCCGGGCGCGAGAGGTCACCGCCGCCGATCGCCTCTACGAGGACACGTCGATGCTCCGCCCATGCGCGGCACACCTCAACTGTGTGCTCGACCGTGTCCTCCAGGCGACCGTTGCTGCAGTGGTGACACCCAGGCGTCGCTTCCGCCCGAATCCGACACAGGAACCTCCCGAACTGACCATGTCCGGTGAGGACCTGTGTCAAGCGAAACGTGAGAGTGCCATGACGCCTCTCCAGCCACTCCTCAAAGAGGGGTCTTACCGCCGATATAACGGCGTGCCCATCTATAATATGTATGTATTTATAAATTATATAAGTATGTTTATCAGTTGTCTGGTTACCATAGTACAAGCTCTGCTTAGTTTGGGATCAGATGACCGTGTGTGTTGTCCCAGGATATTTATTAATTAATTAATTTATCATTGGCATACACAGGCGGGAGCATCCCCTTAGAAATTGTAAAATTATGGCCGAATACTCAAGTCGCTTAACTTTAAAACGCTCTCAAATCTGTTGCCGTCCTTACTTTATCTTTTTAGAGTGACAAAGACAGCAACTTATGATTGGATTAATTATGAATTTGATTTAGGTAAATGACATGAAATTATGTATTAAGGTGCCTTATAACCGAGGCGATCCGGTGCCGCTACGGAGTTGATATAGTGAGCGCATGCCCATACAAGTCCATATAAAGAATACTAGCCGCAGGAGGCGAGTCGGTGCGAAGTGGCTGCCGGGTGGCTGTAATGAGCTATGACCTTTATTGTAATTAATATTATGACTACACTATCGCATTGGATTAATCTGTAATAATAGCTGTATGTATTTTTAATACATAAACAATGGCCCACGCTGGCCCACTACTTTACACAATAGCTTGGACTTAAATCATGTGAGTCCTAACTGCTACTTGGTTGTTGTAAGTCTTCTCACAAACACTGCACGAATGGATTCTGTTGAGTCCAGGACTTGGACTTACATCATGTGAGTCCTAACAGCCGCTTGGTTGTTGTAATTCTTCTCACATACGCTGCACGAGTAGATTCTGTTGAGTCCTCGCCAGGAACAAATATTACAGGACTAGGACTTACACCATGTGAGTCCTAACGGCCGCCTGATTGTTTTGAGTCTTCTCACATACACTGCAAGAATAGATTCTGTTGAGTCCTCGCCAGGAACAAATATTACTTGACTTGGACTTACATCATTTGAGTCCTAACTGCCGCTTGGTTGTTGTAAGTCTTCCCACAAACACTGCAGTAATAGATTCTGTTGAGTCCTCGTCAGTAACAAATATTACAGGACTTGGACTTACATCATATGAGTCCTAACGGCCGCATAACCGCATGGTTGTTGTAAGTATTCTCACAGACACTTTAGGAATAGATTCTGTTGAGTCCTCGTCAGGAACAAATATAACAGGACTCGGACTTACATCATGTGAGTCCTAACGGCCGCTTGATTGTTGTAAGTCTTCTCACAAACACTGTACGAATGGATTCTGTTGAGTCCTCGTCAGGAACAAATATTACAGGACTTGGACTTACTTACATCATATGAGTCCTAACGTCCGCATGGTTGTTGTAAGTCTTCTCACAAACACTTCACGAGTAGATTCTGTTGAGTCCTCGCTAGGAACAAATTTTACAAGACTCGGACTTACATCATGTGAGTCCTAACGGCCGCTTGGTTGTTGTAAGTCTTCTCACAAACACTGCATGAGTAAATTCTGTTGGATGTCTTCGTCATGTGAAATCTTTTTAAGTGTTGCTGTAAGCCGCTTGGGTCCCTGTAACAATTATTTTAAAAATTAACAAAAAACTATTATGGTGGACTAGAGCAAAAAAAAAACTATTTGACAGATATTGGTGCTGATTTTCTTGTTCACAAACCAACCTTAATTTAAGTTAAGTGTATCTTTCTCTTTCCATTTCATTAAGAAAAGGACAGAAGATAAAATAGTAGTTAAGTCCTGTCAAATTTAGACACTACATAGATAATTTAGACGCGATTAGAAACATGGCGACTAAAATACGTCGATTTACTTCAGGAGCTGTCTAATTTGACAGGATTAAACTAAAATGTATCTTCTGTCCTTTTGTTTAAGAAATGGAAAGAGAAAGATGTATTCAACTTAAATTTAGTTAAGTGTGTGAACAAGAGAATCAGCGACTCAGTAATTTTTTTTTTTTTGGGAGAGGGAAATCATCAAATGACTTCTCCCGTCCTGGATGGGGCGGGAGGGCGTGTCAGACTTTTGCTGACTAAAACCCACTCATGTTCCTTCGGTTGCCCTTTATGTTCCGGGGTCACGGTAACTATTATAAACATTCCGCAACCCCGGCAGGCGTTGGACCTGTTGGGCCCCTTCTCGTGCTGACTTCTCTTTAAGGCGCGCGTGGAACACTAATGCACCGTGCCCTAATCTTTGTTTCGATACGCCATTTGAAACTATAGGAAAAATGTTTACGAAATATGGTCGTGGGTTCGATTCCCACCCAGGACAAACTTTGTGTGATGAGCACGAATGTTTGTTCTGTGTCTGGGTGTGATTTATCTATATTATGTATGTATTTAAAAATATAGAAGTATGTTTATCAGTTGTCTGGTTACCATAGTACAAGCTCTGCTTAGTTTGGGATCAGATGACCGTGTGTGAGTTGTCCGAGGATATTTATTTATTTATATTGATTTTTACGTCAAAAATTCGCCATTTTGTTTAACTATTTGTAATTACAATATAATAATTATATATCCAGTGACACTTGCGCAATAACAACATTTATTTTATCAAAATTTGTTTAGCTGTTTGGTAACACCAAGAGAATAAAAAGTTGGAGGTGCATACATACATATACTAGGTGTATTTTTGGTCTTGCTCAACCTGCTAGGAGATTATTCTACCCATGAAAACAAACAACTGTTATTATGGAACCAACTCTGAAATCGCGAAAAAAATATCAGCTGTTTCTATGAAAAGTTCAATGCCTTCCCGACCATAATGTATAAAACAGCTGATATTTTTTTCGCGATTTCCGAGTTGGTTCCATAATAAAAGTTGTTTGTTTTTATGAGTAGAATCATCTCCTAGCTGGTTGAGCAAGACCAAAAATACACCTTGTATACATACTAAAGTACCGATCACATAACCCTCCTTTTTTCGAGTCGAGTTATAATGGTTACTTACTTGTTTTCGTACCGGGACCATAACATTAAATTAGCATAATGTTAAACAACAAAATCAGCAATAATAGTTGCTTTTAAATAATTGGTGTAAACCATTTTAGAACACATCATTTTTAATTTTACTTATAATAAACTGAAATAATGAATAAACTGAAAACTAATAAAAAAATACTATAAAATTTTATCCAATCTGGGACAAAAATAAAAAAAATATGACTTCCGCATTTAGTAAGAACAATATAAACGTACAAAAAGAATCGCCCGAACAGGGACTTGAACCCTGGACCCTTGAATTAAAAGTCCAATGCTCTACCGACTGAGCTATCCGGGCATTGAAGTCAAGTTCGAAATAAGTTAACGCAAGTACTTGATAAAGCGTGAACTTAGGGACAGTGCACATTTATTCAGCTCTATTCAACTTACGTTTATATAGGATGACTGGTAATAGGGATGACGACAACATAAAAAAAATGGCATTCTGTTTAGTCCGTCTTGTAGATCGGCCAAAAATACGGGACACGTATTTTTTGCTTCATCAAAATAATAAAAAAATACAAAGATAAGGAGCAACAAAGTTCCGGAGTGGGGGCTTTTGACGTCACCGTTATGCAAAAATTGTATCTGATCGTGACGTCACGCACAACTTCAACGCACTGTATCGTCGTCATTTTTCGTTTACGAGATAAAAGAAAAAATACGTGTCCAAAATTTTTTAATAATCTCAATGACGCGATGACGGACTAATTACTTTTTTCAACCGACTTCAAAAAAAAGGAGGAGGTTCTCAATTCGACTGTATTTTTTTTTTTTTTTTTTTTTAATGTTTGTTACTCGATTTCTCGAAGACGCCTGGACCGATTTCAAAAATTCTTTTTTTATTTGAAAGGGTATGCTCGTCATTTGGTCCCATTTTCATCAGGTCAGGATCTGGTGGTGGAAACCCTGAGAAATTGAGGGCATCTCTAGAAAATTGTAGGCGAGCATCGGGTAAAAACTTAATATTAATGTGTATATCTGATGAGACTACAACACCATGGAGGTTTAGGGCTGATCTGATGATGGAGACGACAGAGAATCAAGGGAACTCCTCAACGGCACATCTTAGCTACATCGTCTTTGGGCTTATTTTATTTGTGATGACAAGATCTTTACAGAGAGATGGGTTATGACTGCCACTGCAAGCACCGTGATGCAGGTGCAGTACAGTTTAGGGAACTCCTTAATGGTTGATAGCAGCTACATAGTGTTTGGGCTTATTTTATTTGTATTAATGAGCACTTTACACCGAGATTGATTATACTGCAGATTCGATAGTGAAGACAAAATACAGTTTAAGGATATCCTAAATGGTACGTAGCAGCTACCTCGTGTTTCAGCTTTATTGAAGTGAACTTTACACTGAAATTGGTTATAATTTGTCGTTTTGAATCGATAATTTATTTTAGATACTATGAGTATTATAGTATTCATATTAAAGAAGAAGTTTTATTGTATTGTCTGCGTTATTAAACGTTTGATGTTTTTATACGCTTGGATGAAACTATTGGTATGGACATTGGCAGCCTGGATACTTTAGTCAGACATTGGCACTCACTCGACACTAAAATGTAAAAAATAAAAAACTTTTTACAAAAAAATTATAACCGCCTTCAAAAACTAAAAACATAAAAATAACTAAAATTTCGGAAGTCGGTGGCAACACAAATTGACTGACAGAAGAGATAAGCCACCGACTTCCGAAATTTTAGTTATTTTTATGTTTTTAGTTTTTGAAGGCGGTTATAATTTTTTTGTAAAAAGTTTTTTTTTCGTCGTCTCGCCTATTAGTGTACGATACTTAAACACACGGTTGTGCTCATGATAACCAACAACTTTTACTATGGGAACAAATATGAAATCGCGATAAATAAATCTGCTGTTCAGAACATTAAAAAACCTGAAATGGCGAAAAGAATATCAGCTGTTGATTAAATTTTTGTTTGCCTAATGTATTGAACAGCTGATATTTTATCGCGATTTCGGCTTTTTTTTTTTTATTATTACATATGGGCTTGCTCTTGGTCCCAGACTAGCCCGAGGGCATAGACGGGGCCTACGATGGAGCGAGCTCACCCAAAAGATGCCTATGCACTCGTCTCTTGAATACATCCGGGTTATATGCATTTGGGAACACAGACGCCGGCAGGGAATTCCATTCTTTTGCGGTGCGCATAATAAAGGAATTCGAGAAACGCTGCGTGCGGATACGAGGAATATCGACCAAGAAAGGGTGGTATCCCGCCGTACGTCTAGATGTCCGGTGGAAAAACGGAGACGGCTTTGCTCCCATAATATTTTTTTTTGTTATCATGAGCACCATCACGTGTTTAGGTATCGTACACTAATTACCCCTATAGGAAGCAACGATTATGTATTCAGACGTGTACATACGCCCGTTCTGCGTTCCGCGTCTGTTAAAGTTTTGTATAAAATTGTTGTTTTCTATAAATAAATAAATTATAAATAAATAAATATCCTGGGACATTTTACACACGGCCATCTGATCCCAAGCTAAGCAGAGCTTGTGTTATGGTAATCAGACAACTGATATACATACTTATATAATTTATAAATACATACATATCCATACTAATATTATAAATGGGAAAGTGTGTCTGACTGTCTGTATGTTTGTCTTTTTTTCACGGCAAAACGGAGCGACGAATTGACGTGATTTTTTAAGTGGAGATAGTTGAAGGGATGGAGAGTAACATAGGCTACTTTTTGTCTCTTTTTAACGCGAGCGAAGCCGCGGGCAAAAGCTAGTTATAGATAAATAACACCCAGACACAGAACAAACAATTATGCCCATTACACAAAGTTTGTCCTGGGTGGGAATCGAACCCACGACCTCTGGCTTATCAGTCAGGGTTATTAACCACTAGACCAACAAGCCCGTCCAACATTTAAATATCTAAGCTGTGTACTTGTAATTCATGGCCGGTGTGGTCATATAAACATTGATCCATACTTCCATACTAATTATACTAATCCATACTTCCATACTAATATCACATAATATTATAAATGCGAAAGTAACTCTGTCTGTCTGTCTCTTCTTTACGCCTAAACCACTAAACCGATTTGAATGATATTTGGTACAGATATAGTCTGGGACCCGAGAAAGGACATAGGATAGTTTTCATCCTGGAAATCCTCCGGGAACGCGGACGAATTCGCGGGCAAAAGTTAGTCATCCATATAATAAAAAATATTCGAATGTTTAATATGCCTGCTACATTATCTTTTTTTAAATTTATGGACAATACAAACTAATTTTGCTAGGTGGCTCGATAAGGAGTCCGGTAGTGTATTTTTTCCTCAAAATAATCCCGACTGTAAACATAAACATTGATATTAACATAAATACTTACTGAAAAACCCTCCCACACAAATGACAAGTCGCTGCCGAACCGGTCTCATGACAACATCTAGCGTGTGTCCGTGTCTGTCTCGCTCTAACACAGTGGTCGCAGCGGAGACAGCGGTACCGTACGGCGTGCAGAGCGGAGTGCGAGCGGAGGACCGCGCCGCTCGCGAAGCGGAGCGAGCATAGCATGCACACGTACTCACCGTTGGACTGTAGAGAGAGAATAGTTTATACGGGGGTTTGCCTACTAATTTTCGCATATATGATATAGCAGCGTTGCTAAAAACTAAGAAGCGATTTTCGGATATTCAACCCCTAACGGGGTATTACTAGCTTTCATCAAAAAAGCCTGCTTTTTAACCGACTTCAAAAAAAAAGTTTTTTTCAAAAAGAAGTAACCGCCTTCAAAAACTAAAAACCCAAAAATAACTAAAATTTCGGAAGTCGGTGGCAACATAAATTCAATGGCAGAAGTGGTGCTAAAATAGGCATAGCTATTTACAAATAAGAAGTGATTGATTGAAAACTATAAAAAGGATTTCATTATCACGACTTCACGACGAGCAATTTTTTTTTCAAAGTGGCAACACTAAATCAATAAAAGTCCACGAAAATCATCAATTAACTTTTCATTTTATTTTACTTTTTTGTCCGGCCTTATTTAATTAATGTAAAAGTTTGAATAAACCTAAAAAAATAATTATTTTTCATTCGTATATATTTCATTTAAGACACTTCAATTTAATTCAAATAAGATTCTGCCATTGTTCTTTCGGAAGTCGGTTGCCACAGACTTCCGAAATTTTAGTTATTTTTGTTTTTTTAGTTTTTGAAGGCGGTTATTATTTTTTTAGAAAAAGTTTTTTATATTTTTAACACCCTTGAAAAACTAACTGTCTCCCGTCGTTTCACCCACGTTGTTGAGTCTTTAGTTACTGCTCCGCTCTCGTGGATCATAGTGTGATGTTACTTTTCAATTTATATGTACTTTCTAAAATGTATCTTGGACATCACAGACATCGCCAGGAAAACATCGTAAGGAAACCGGGACTGTGGTTAATATGAGTCCTAAATCGCCAATTCGCCTTGAGCGATCGTGGCGATCAATGCTCGTGACTTCTCTGTATGAGAAGAGGCCTTTGCCCCGCAGTGGGACAGTAATAGACTAGTATTATAGGCGAGATGACAAAAAAAAAGTAATTAGTCCGTCAGTTAGATAATCAAAAAATTTGGGACACGTATTTTCTCTTTTTTTACCGACTTCACAAAAAGGAGGAGGTACTATGTTCGGCTGTTTGTATGTTTTTTTTTTTTTTTGTATGTTTGTTCATCGATTACTCCGTCAATTGTCAACGGATTTTGATGGTTCTTTTTTTGTTTGATAAGTCATGATTCAGGGGTGGTCCCATATAAATTTTGTGGCGATCGGTTCAGTGCTTCTCGAAAAATTCACCAAGAACAAAAAAAAAATGACGAAATTTTCATAGACGATGTGTGCTTTGTCTTCAAGTTTCTATTTTCGTTTTATAAGATTGTTAGTAGTTTTATTTTGAAAATAAATTACTTTGAAAGATACTATACACAGTCAAACATTGGGAGTCGACACTAAAAAGTAATAAATAAAAAACTTAAAAAAAAAAAACTTTTTCCAAAAAAAAAGAACCGCCTTCAAAAACTAAAAACCCAAAAATAACTAAAATTTCGGAAGTCGGTGGCAACACAAATTAACTGTTAAAAGAGAAGCCACCGACTTCCGAAATTTTAGTTATTTTTGGGTTTTTAGTTTTTGAAGGCGGTTCTTTTTTTTTGGAAAAAGTTTTTTATTTTTTACTTTTTAGTGTCGACTCCCAATGTCTGACTGTGTATTACAGTACTTGAAGAAACGCACACTTCGTCTATGTAATATACATAGACGATGTGTGCGTATCTCAAGTTTTTTGGTTCTTGGTGAATTTTTCGAGAAGCACTGAACCGATCGCCACAAAATTTATATGGGACCACTCCTGAATCATGACCTATCAAACAAAAAAAGAACCATCAAAATCCGTTAACAATTGACGGAGATATCGCGTAACAAACATACAAAAAAAAAAAAAAAAAAAAGAACATACAGACGAATTGAGAACCTCCTCCTTTTTTGAAGTCGGTTAAAAATAACCGCCTTCAAAAACTAAAAACCCAATAATAACTAAAATTTCGGAAGTCGGTGGTTTCTCTTCTGCCATTCAATTTGTGTTGCCACCGACTTCCGAAATTTTAGTTATTATTGGGTTTTTAGTTTTTGAAGGCGACAATTTTTTTTTGAAAAAAGTTTTTTATTTCGTAAACAGAAAATGACGACAATAAAGTGCGTTGAAGTTTCGTGAAAGGTCACACCTTTGTATAATTTTTACTGAGGAGTGACGTCACAAGCTCCCTCTCCGGTTGGAGTATTTAATGCGGCCTACCCAAATGTCCTTACTTTGGTACTGTTCGTCAAGACGTTGGGCTCCTTAGTTTTTAGTTGAGCTAAACGATTACTGACAAATGCTTGCACTGTCTGGACAGGTCCACTCAAATCTGTGTCCTTCTCTCATCAAGAGAGTGCCTCAGACATTAACTTCCATGGTTCTTGCACATTTTTGACCAATACGATTGTATGGACTTTAAAAGAGACTTTGACCTCTGAGTTTGTTTCGGAGGTTTCTTCTCAGAGCAGTCCAGCTACGAAACACCGGCCCCATCGTTCGCTTAAAATAAATAATAAAAAATAACAAAATATTGACGTGTAAAAGTGTTATATATATAACCTATTTACAAAATAAATATGATTTTATGATTTTTTTTTATGAACTTTGATGCTCTTTATCTTTGTATTTTGTTATTAATTTGATCAAGCAAAAAATATGTGTCCAGTATTTTTGGACTGTCTAACAGACAGACTAAATAGAATGTCATTCTTTTGATGTAGTCAACATCCCTATTATTATGTTTTACTTACCTCTTCATGCCTCATCATATGCGTCTGATAAGTATCTTTAAACAGGAATCCCAGCGCACAATTATGACATTTGAACTCTGACTCCAAATATTTCTTACTCTTTCTCTGTGCTTCTAACTCTGCCTTCTGTTCTTCAGAAGACAGAAGAATCTTCTCGAAGCCTTTCTTTTCACTCTTTTTTGTTTTCTTCTTTTTTGCTGTGTCTGGAATGTGTTAAGATTATTCCTTTTAGTACCTAATTTTTTCTCTTAAAATGTCATGATGGCCCAGTGAAAAAAACTGAATTTTTATTTGTGTTAATTTATTTTATTTTACAGTACGATCTTTTATTTAACAACATTGCGAAATGGACAGTAAATTTATTTTTGTTTTGTAAATGGCGTCACAAGGGTTACGGGATAATAGTTTCCGTACATAAAGGGCAACCGAAGGAACATGAGTGGGTTTTAGTCAGTAAAAGTCTGTCACGCCCTCCCGCCGCACCCAGGACGGAAGAAGTAATTTGATGATTTCTCACTCACCAAAAAAAAATCACATTCCAAAGTGCTTTTTTGGTCTAATCGAAATAAATGATTTGATTTTCTACAGTAGAAGAACTGAGTTGCGAGATTTGGTTAATTTACAATTTGTATTTTTTTATGGCCTATTTGTTTACTAAAAGGCTGATAATATAATCTTACTACTGCATGTTAGGTTATTCAAATTGCAGGCCAAAATCTCTCAAACTTAAGTAATAGATAAATATAACAATAGTTACCTAATTTTCCAGCGTCTCCACTTCCAATTTCATTTCTAATTTCATCTAAACATTCATTATATTCTTCTTCATAATTGATTTCATCATCTCCACTTTGTTCTTTTAATTCCGTATCAGCTTCTTTATTCACGGCATCATCAAACTGATTTTCATTAGAATAACAACCATCACCATTTTCTAAACTTTCATCATTTTTTACCAACTCTTCATCATTTTTCGCTAACTCTTCATCATTATTAGCAACTATATCATCATTCTCCTCAACGGTTTCGTCATTCTCCTTAACCATTTCATCATTTACTTTTACAATTTCATTTTTGACAAACATATCATCATTCTTAATTTGTCTATCACTGTGTTCAAAGTCTATTCTGTCAATTTCTTTTTCTTTTACTGTTTCTTCATGAAAATATTCATTATATTCATTATGTCCTCTTTCTAATTTAGTATAATCATTGCTATGGGTACTATGGTCCCTATTGTCGGCGTAAATTTGTGAAATATTGGTTGGTAGACAGTTTTCTTCGTTACAGATAATGACGGCTTCGATTTTGTGGCGTTGTAAGTATATTGTTCCTTTTTCACTGTAAATAATAATTTAATAAATAATATACTACAATACCAAAATATACCTATGCCTACATATTTAATAAGAAAATGATGCCGATTCTCTTATTCACAAACTAACGTAAATTTAAGTTAAGTGCATCTTTCTCTTTCATTTTAATTAAGAAAAGGACAGAAGATAAAATATTAGTTAAGTCCTGTCAAATTTAGACACTCCATAGATAATTTAGACACATTTTTTAGTCTAAATATACGTCAATTTTCTTCAGGAGCTGTCTAATTTGACAGGATTAAACTAAAATGTATCTTCTGTCCTTTTCTTTAGGAAATGGAAAGAGAAAGATGCATTTAACTTAAATTTAGTTAAGTTTGGGAACAAGAGAATCAGCAACAATTTATAACTATATTAACTAAAAATTCATATCTACATAAAAATATAAATAATAAACAAATAGAAGATAAGTAAAGCATCGTCCTCTATTCTACTTGCCGTGCCCTACAGGGCCCACAATGTACCTATAAATAATAGTATCAATTACACCTACAGTATAACATGTGGAGTGCAATAAAGTATTGAATATTGAATATTAATGGACATCAGAGAATTTAGTCGAAAAAAAAAAAAGTATTTTTTTAATCTTTGCTTACCTAAACAGTACCGGATATTCCAAACTCCTTTTTAGACATATAGACTTGAATAGCCACAGTTTATTCAACATATGGTAACAGATATAACATAGGTGGGAGTCCGGACAGAGCTGAAACCAACAAAAATAATATAAATTTGATAAACTAATTAATTTTAGAGGTTGGTGAAAATTAGGGCAAGTCTGGCAGATTTTAAAAGAAAAAGAAAAACCAGCCATATCCATGGCTCCAATCTATTAGTGGTATATTAGAAAAAAAAAATGTTTGTTGCATAACAACCCTCATTAATGTTATTCTGTTCTTTATTATTTGTTTTGTAAAGGGGTAAAAGAAACACATCATCTGTGAAAATTTCAACTGACTATTGCGGTTTATGCGAAACAGCTTGGTGACAAATAGACAGATAGACAGACAAACATACATACATGTTTCAGATGCTCCCCATTTTAATTTTTTATTTGTGTGTAGATTTAAATATTTATTTATAGACTTATTAGTGCAAGCATTAGCTCTTCATTAAGGGTTTTTGTGTAAGAAACACCCAAATGTACTAATATTATGTTGGTAAATACTAAGACGAAAGACGAAGTAGTAGACGATAGAATAAAATAAAAATCTGTATTTACATTCATTCCGACGACTTCTCTATATTTTTCCCGCGTCTCCTCAGTAGTATCCGAATTCACGGTGTTGTGGCAGATAAAACATAGAAATGAGGACATTTTTAGAATAGAATCATTTATTTGCCATAAACATGTGTATACATACATACAAGTATGTATACATTTTTATACATATTTAGTCAAGATTTTTAAGTTTCCAATAGTTATTTACATTACAAATAAAATTCCTGTTTTTGTAAACAATACAATTTGTTTACTTTTGATACGACAGATGACAGCTTTCAAAATCGATCGATCATCTGATTTTTGTAAGAAATATTGGTTATGGTTTTATGGATGCAGTCAAAAAACTGAGTTCAGAATAAACGATCTTAAAGACATATTGTACGTGCTGAAATGGCTGAAAGCGTTTAAAATTTTCACCATACGCCAAAAATATTAACTGCAAAGAAAATTTTGAGTAATAGGTTTTTTATTTAGGTGGTTAACTTTAAACATTAATATTTAATTTTGAACGCGTACGATTTGCGAAACTTGATTTGTCTTTGGAAATTGCGTATTCTAGGGTTGTACCTTTATTAGCATAATTTAGTATGGTTCGAAGTAAAACTCTACTAAATCAATTTATATTAACTATTTAGATTAGAAGAATAACTTATAATTTTGAACTCAGTAATAATAATTAATTGCGATTAGTACAGAAGGGTAACATTGCGAAAGTAAAGAAAACAAGTGAATACATATTTAAGTAAACTTAACTTTAAACAAACATGTGATTAAACAACAACGCCGGATATATGGTTGAATGGTTGTTACATTTGAGAGATTTTTTTAGTAAAATTTTCTTGGTCTTTATAATTTCATTGAGAAAGCAACTACATATTTCCCACTTATCTGGATCAAAAGTCCGAAGGCAGTTAGGTTTTAATTTAATTATAAGATTACTATATTTATAAGCTTAATGTTGTATTTACTACAGTACAATTCCTGGTTATTTTGCAAGTAATAAATATGTCAAATAAATACTGATGGATGGTTTCAAATATTACATAATCGACTAAAAAAACAAACTAACACCGCACACCGCGGCAGCGCCACATACGTCACGTCAGACAGCCAGACAGAATCAGAAAAAGGATAAATTTTGTGCCTTGAAGCATAATTTCAATAAAAATTTACACTATTGCGACACAGTTATAAACAATACGTCTATCGTAATCAGGACAATAAACTGTGCATTCCTTGTAAAATTGTTGTGTTGTGTGTGCGTTCTTTCGTTTTTATCTGTGTTCGTAAATGAGTTTTTAGTGTCCGCTTCAATAATAGCGGTTGTATCGTATGAATTGGTATAGTACTTTATAATTAGCCGTTTGCGTCGCCTACTACATTGTGCGTGCGACAATTGCCGGACGTTTAATTCTCTAGATTGTTATTTATTAGACGAACGTGTACCGAAATGTGTGCCGCGGTGGTTAAAACGATATTTTCGCGTTTCAAAGATATTTGATGAACCTCTGGATAAGCGATACTCACTGTAAGTATTCTTTTTTTAATTAATTGGCTTATTTTTTTTTAGTAATGCGGTAATATTCACGAAGGTTTTTTTTTTAATTCAATTAAGTGAGCACGGGTATTGGGTCATCGGCACTTCGGTTAGCGACCGTTGTATAAGATTCTTATTAGTCTGTGTTTACTATATTTTAAATGGGGCGTATAGGTAATTAATATTACAGTTGCGTAAAGATATTCATTGTAGTGTGTATTCAGCTGTGCTTCCACATTTCCTTACAAATTCGCAATAGTTCGACTCTTATATAAAAAAAAAACAAATGAAAAAAAAATCCTTTTTAATTATTATAATAAAAAAAATTGTGCCTACCAAAAACACCTTGATGTTGACAGAATTTGAAGTAGCAATAGTTATTAGTCTAACTCTACATTTAACACTTACTATATATTGTAGTAGAAAAAGAATTAGAAATTGCTTAAAACTGTCTTCTTCTCTAGATTACTGATGGGCCTGTGGTTAGTGACTACTGAGCCGGACATTGTTGGTTTAATTCCTACCCAGAAAAAACTGTGTGTTTATGATTGTTTGTCTGCGTGTAATTTGTCTATAGAATGTATGTTCAAAATTCAAAGCATTTATTTCACTTAGACCATTTACAGGCACTTATGAATTGTCAAAGAGTCGGTCGGTTAGTCAGAAAAGAAAAGTGACACTAATTGCCTGTTCCACAACGTAGATCTCCATGGAGAAGAACAGGCAAGAAACTCGACGGTCAGTCTTTTAAAAAAAAATTATGTTTTACAAAATCTTGGTTACATTTTCTGTCTGTATGTATGTAATGTATTATATAAGTTTGTTTATCAGTTGTCTGCCCAGGCTCTGCCCAGTTTGCAATCAGATGGCCAAGTGTTAGTAGTCCCAAGATATTTATTTAATCCTACGAACACATGATTCAAGACACCATTGCAGCCTGAGAACCCACTGTTGGTTGGTCATCGAAAGATTAAAAACATTTTGGTGATTTCATAGACTGGATGGAATTTGCTTGATTGCAAGTAATAGCAACACAAACAAAACTAATCTATATATATAAAAGAAAGTCGTGTTAGTTACACATTTTATAACTCAAGAACGGCAGAACTGATTTGGCTGAAAATTGGTGGTGAGGTAGCTTAGAACCAGGGGACGGACATAGAATACTTTTTATCTTCTTTTTTTGTATTTATCCTGTTTCCATGGGACGTGACATAAAACGTGGTTTTGAGTAAAATTAGAGGGGAGTAGTAACCAAAAATCTGATATAACGCGGGTGAAACCTTGGGGACAGCTAGTAATACATATAAAACAGTAGTCTGTAAGTTTTTCTTACCTCATCATAATAAAACCATTAATTACCTAATATTATAATAATCATTTATTCTCAAACTACAGAAGGTCCATTGTTTTAGTAACATTGGAAAAACTCCCACATTATCTACCTGGGCGGCTAACAAATCTATATTAATGGAAAGATTTATATGTATTTTTATGTATGTTACAAAGAAAAAAAAAACTCGAAAACTACTAGACGGATTTCGATAATTCTTTCACCATTAGAATGCTACATTATCCCTGAGTAACAAAGGCTATATAATATCACGCTATGTCCCATGAGAGCAAGGTAAAGCAGATGAAACTGCGAGGAACTTTAAATTCACTTTTTGTTGTTAGTATAAGTGTGTAGAGTAATTTAGACTAAGTATAAATAATTGTCAATACACTATTGCATTAGGTTACCCTGTAATAATAGTTGTATTTTGTGGTAAAATAAATAAATAAAATAATATTTTCTGAAATTTTCTGAAATGTAACTATCAGATAGTCAAAAGTCAATGGTGCCGATTCTCTTGTGCACAAACTAACAAACTTTAAAAACATGGCGTCTAAATATACGTCAATTTTCATCAGGCGCTGTCTAATTTGACAGGATTAAACTAAAATGTATCTTCTGTCTTTTTCTTTAAGAAATGAAAAGAGAAAGATGCACTTAACTTAAATTTACGTTAGTTTGTGCACAAGAGAATCGGCACCAATGTCGAATTCAAAATGTTTAATTCTATGAGACCATGGAGGAACTTCGGAACTTCAATTACAATAAAAAAAAATAGTTGATTCTTTCAAGGAAACTTCTGGAAATTAGCTTTTGCCCACGGCTTCGCTCGTGTTAGAAAGAGTCAAAAAGTAGCCTATGTCACTCTCCATCCCTTCAACTATCTCCACTTAATAAGTCACGTCAATTCGTCGCTCCGTTTTGCCGATTATTTATATTCTTATACTTCAGTTTTTAGGGTTCCGTAGTCAACTAGGAACCCTTATAGTTTCGTCATGTCTGTCTGTCTGTCCGTCCGTCCTCGCTTAATCTCTGTGACCGTTAGCACTAGAAAGCTGAAATTTGGTACCAATATGTATATCAATTACGCCGACAAAGTGGTAAAATAAAAATTCGAAAAAAATGTTTTATTAGGGTAGCCCCCCTATATGTAAAGAGGAAAGTGATTTTTTTTTTAATTTCAACCCCGACGTGTGATATATTGTTGGATAGGTATTTAAAAATGAATACGGGTTTTCAAAATATTTTTTTGATAATGTCAATAATTTCAGAAATAATCGCGCAAAGCGTCCCCCCCCCTCTAACTTTTGACCCGTGGGTTTAAAAAATATGAAAAAAATCTGGAAAGTAGAACTTTATAAGGACTTTCTAGGAAAATTATTTTGAACTTGATAGAAAGAACAGATTTTGTAAAAAAAAAGACAAAAAGATTGTACAAAATAATTTCTGCGTACTTAGTATGTCAACGTAACAAATAGCCTTTTTTTAAACTTATAAGTAGGTACACTTATTGTGACGGACGGGAAACTACGGAACCCTACATTGAGCGTGGCCCGACACGCTCTTGGCCGGTTTTTTTTAATAGATGAGAAATTATCAAATTACTTCTCCCGCCCTGGACGGGGCGGGAGGGACTACAACCCACCCTTGTTCCTTCGGTTGCCCTTTATGTTCCGGGGCCGCGGTAACTATTAGAACTAACTACCAAACTGAATTACGACAATTCGTTCTACGACATGATTTAACTTCGACAACACGGAACCCCGACACGTCTTTATTTCGACACGTTACTCGTTATCCGCAACCTCGCGGGGTTATTACCTATGAAACAGCAATCAGCAATATTTGCGCAGAGATCGCGCGGTCACCGCGCGATCGTCAAAAAAAATCGTATTATGTATGAACCGATTGCTAATCGCTCGCTGATTGTTCTAATGCACTGATTGCTACGATGACGATAAAGTAGCAATCGCTGGAACTAATTAAATATCACCTTTAACAAAAAAAACTTTACTCTTAAAAACCATACTAAATACGAAACCGCCAAACGAAAAATGCATATTTTAGTTGACTGATTGCTCCACAGAGGCAGCACTATCGCTAGATTGCTATTTGACGTGACGTATTTTGAATTAACGTTTATATTGCTAATTTATTGCGAATTGACGTTTATATTGCTAAATTATCGCGATCGCTCGGCTTCTGCAAGATACGTAATCCCAGTGCGGGTCTTATACTTCAGTTACAATATTATATAAGGATTTTTGTTTTAGTTATACTTGGTTGAAATAACTTACCCTAGCATGTGCTCTATCTCACAGAGATGTTGAATTCTGATAACGCAATCTATCTCCGATAAGTATGATAAAATCACACTGTAAAATGAACCGTTAGCTTGAAATATTCAATGTGTTATCTCATTTGAGAATCAATGCTGGTACGATTGTACTACTTATACTAGCCTATTACTGTCCCACTGTAAGCCAAAAGCCTCTTCTCACACAGAGAAGGCACGAGCATTGATCACCATGCGCGCTCAAAGCAGATTTTTTTTTTTTTTTTGGTGAGTGGGAAATCATCCAATGACTGCTCCCGTCCTGGGTGCGGCGGGAGGGCGTGTCAGACTCTTACTGACTAAAACCCACTCATGTTCCTTCGATTGCCCTTTATGTTCCAGGGTCACGGTAACTGTTATAAACATAACATTCCGCAACCCCGGGCTCAAAGCAGATTGGCGATTCATCATCTCCCTATCCTTTTCCCAATTATATTGGGGTTGGCTTCCAGCCTAACCGGATTCAGCTGGATACCAGTGTTTTACGTGAAGCGACTGCCTATCAGACCTCCACAACCCAAATACTGGGTGACGAGATGCCCCTTAGTTAGACCGGTCAGATTTTCTGGCTTCTGAATATTGTAGATTGCCGATTACGGACTTAAATATATTAAAAGTTGTTGCCCGAGATATCACCCACAGTTTTCGTTATGACCCCGCTCCCGTTAATCGTAGCGTGTTATTATATAGCCTATAACTTTCCTCGATAAATCAGCTATTTAACACAAAAAGATTTATTCAATTCGAACCCGTATTTCCTGAGATTAGCGCGTTCAACCAAACATACTTCAGCTTTATAATATTAGTATGTATAGATCTATATTAGTGTTTGTTTTTCAATCTGTGGGGTGACCCCTAAGGTGATCTCGATATGTCTTAGTCGGGGGGTTGCTGGCAGAAGGAAAACGGCAAAGTCATCATCATATTCCTAGCTCTTTCTCAACTATGTTGGGGTTGGCTTCCAGCCTAACCGGATTCAGCTGGATATCAGTGTTTTACGTGAAGCGACTGCCTGCCAGACCTCCACAATCCAGTAACTGGGCGACACGATACCAGAAGGAAAACGGCAAAGTAGATTACAAAAAACACAATTTAGTGACTTTTTCAATTCATTGTACTTTCTAAAGTTTATCTTGAACATCGCTGACATCCCGTGCCTCGGAAAGCACGCAAAGCCGTTGGTCGCGGTTGTTATTCGTAAAACTGACAGTTGTCGGGTAGACAGAAATCTAAGAGTCTGATCAGTCTAACCAACGGGTATCGTGTCGCCCTGTCACTGGGTTGTGGAAGTCTGATAGGCAGTCGCTTCACGTAAAACACTGGTATCCAGCTGAATCCGGTTTAGCTGGAAGTCGACCCCAACACAATTAGGAAGAAAAGGCTAGGGAGATGATGATGGCCTACTTTTTCATAGCATACAGCCCGCCTACTGACGGACCAACAGCCTCTGACTTAGTTATAAAAGTCCTGTTATCTAGTTCGGACTCAAGAAACCCATTCTTTAAAGAAAAGAGGAACATAGTAACCATTTTCAATTAGACGGAATTAGAACGACTCTTAGTCCAATTATGTTAATTGATGACGCGCGCTTCCCTTCATTTTGTGTAGAGTGTTCTGTTCCTGACATAAATCTAATAAAGGTTTGGCTGCCATTATTGGTGCTGATTCTCTTGTTCACAAACTTAACTAAATTTAAGTTAAATGCATCTTTCTCTTTCCATTTCTTAAAGAAAAGGACAGAAGATTCATTTTAGTTTAATCCTGTCAAATTAGACAGCGCCTGACGAAAATTGACATATATTTAGACGCCATGTTTTTAAATCGCGTCTAAATTATCTGTGGAGTGTCTAATTTGACAGGACTTGACAGAACTAATATTTTATCTTCTGTCCTTTTTTAATTAAATGGAAATAGAAAGATGCAGTTAACTTAAATTTACGTTAGTTTGTGATTAAGGGAATCGGCACCATTATAAGTATATAAGGCATACATTTGTATTTGTATGACCTTTAAAAGAGGAACATTTAGCACTGTCATTTACACAAATTAGTAGCCATGAGAACATTTGATCTAGAAAAACAATTAATGTAACTAACACCACAGAGGTACACGTAATTTTCATTGTTTCGTGGTAATTAATTGTTGGCACAAATTCGATGAGAGGAATCTAAGCACTAATGGCGTTACTAAGTACTGACTTTGGCTAAGGCCCGTATTAATAGACGTCACTCAACTCCGAGACGCTCTCAAGTCTCTTGCTGTCCTTGTCATTGTAAAGGGAAAAAATAAGGACAGCAATAAACTTGAGAGCGTCTCAGAATTGAGTAACGTCTATTAATACGGGCCTCAGATATGTTCCGTCTCTATCGTACACTTGACGTTTGACAGTTGTGTAACAGTGATAGGTATAGTGCTTATAGAAAGTACGACTAAGATCCATCGCGAGAACCCCGAGTACTCACATTCAAATAAAAAAAATGCATCCAAATCGGTTCAGCTGTTATAAAGCTACGGTGTCACAAACAGACACACAGCGATGAAACTCATAACCCCTCTTTTGCGCCAAGGGCTAAAAATGATGTTTCTGAAACCCCTGCATAAAAACCTAGCTAGATCGATTTCTCGCCCCCGAAACCCCTTGCATAATGAATTATATGTAAATCGTTGGAACCGTTTCTGAGATTCAGATTATTATATGACATACTAGCTGCTGCCCGCGACGAAGTCTGCTTTGGTTTTGTTATGCATGGCCATAGAAATAAAATTATTGTTCACTATAAGAGCGCCTTCACACTAGCGTTTGTCCAGCGTAGGCGTTAGATAAACGTATGCGCAGCGCAGACGCCGCGCCGCGCTGGAGCTGAATAAATAAATAAATAAAATAAAATATATTTATTTCAGACCCTAAGTGTCCATAACGCTGTTAGTGAGTTAGTAACAGAATGTATTTAATAAACTATATATTAGTGTTGTTATGGCCCAGTGGATAAGGCGCCCGCCTCTCGTGTAAGAGGTTGTGGGTTCGAATCCGGGCAAGTACCAATGTGACTTTTTCAATTCATATGTACTTTCTAAAGTTTATCTTAGACATCACTGACATCCCGTGCCTCGGAAAGCACGTAAAGCCGTTGGTCCCGGTTGTCATTCGTAGAACTTTCAGACAGTCGTTACTGGTAAGCCAGAAACTATGACCAGTCTAACCAAGAGGTATCGTGTCGCCCAGTTACTGGGTTGTGGAGGTCAGGTAGGCAGTCGCTCCACGTAAAACACCGGTATCCAGCTGAATCCGGTTAGGCTGGCAGCCGACCCCAACACGATTGGGAAAAGGCTAGGGAGATGATGATTAGTGTTGTTAGTATTAATTATATAATCCTAAAGCTAATTCCACCCAGTGTCGTTGGATGGGGCAATCTGGTCTACTAGCAATCATTTTCAGGATGCTGTTACGACCGCTACGCAACCGTTGCAGTAAGGAAGCTGCTTTCTTACGCATAATGGCGTGAAAGCCATCCGTGTTAGCTGCAGCAAACATTCCCGATGCACTAAAACGTCGCGGCAGCCGCGACATAAGTCAGCCGCATAATAAGTGTGCGTAGTACCTTATTGTCAGTCAATTCGTCTTGTTTCCGATAAGATTGGGCAAGACAACGGGTCAAGGGAATAAGTGCTGTTTGCTGATAAACGAGATAAATACACAAATTCTGTACACTTGAACGTTAAAAAAACTTTTCATAAGATAACCGCCTTCTCAAACTTAACCTTTCGATGACCAAGCGACAGCCGGCTGTCGCGCGGCTTTTGTCTTTGTTTTGTGTCACGTGTGTTCGAAGGTGTGCGTTGTCCCTAAGTAGGTACTTATCTACTGGGCACGCCGTAATAGCGGCGGCGGCGGTAAGACCCCTCTTTGAGGAGTGGCTGGAGAGGCGCCACGGCGCTCTCACATTTCGCTTGACACAGGTCCTCACCGGACATGGTCAGTTCGGGAGGTTCCTGTGTCGGATTCGGGCGGAAGCGACGCCTGGGTGTCACCACTGCAGTAACGGTCGCCTGGAGGACACTAGTTACCGTAACCCTGGAACATAAAGGGCAATCGAAGGAACATGAGTGGGTTTTAGTCAGTAAAAGTCTGACACGCCCTCCCGCCGCACCCAGGACGGGAGCAGTCATTTGATGATTTCCCACTCACCAAAAAAAAAAGGTACTTATCTACTTTTTCGGGTTGTGAATTCGATTTTTTTACTGGCCTGCTGCTCTAGAGTGGTTAGTGAGACTGCTAAGCCGGTGGTCGTGGTTTTCGTTTCCAGCCAGGACTTGTACACACGGCTACACAATACACATCAAGCTATACAAAACTAGTTTTAAGGCGCGGTAAGTAGCTATTCGCGGTGGTGCATCGAATTAATAGAAATAAGGTCGAAAATATTTTAGCAAATCCGCAAAAATGTAAGCAATTTTGCAATTTTATTTGAATATTTAAATAAATACAGTTCTGTGTTTTTAAATTTTTAGGTATGTCTTTAGTTTATATAATTTTCTTTGTTATAGATATAAAAAATATGATGGTTGTCGCTGAAAAAATTGAGAATTTCGAGACGATAACTTTTTTTCGAGGTCTTTTTGAACTTTTTTTTTTTCGTAGCACTAGACCACATTTGTGAATTGTTTTTGTGTAAGTCTTTTCTTTATATATTAGACTATACACTGTATTTTTTCCGGCTTGTGGTATGTATAGATACGGCTAACTTTGCGACGAAAATCTAGACTTTTACAAGGTGTTTGCTATGGACAGCGCCTTAGCTGACCTCGCATTGTGTATGTTTTTCGTACAATCAGAAGTCAGCCTATACTGGTTAAGTATAGCTTGATGTGTAGCCCACCGTACTATTGCTTATTCTGTGCCCAGGAGTCGATTTATTTTGTGTGATGACGATTGTTTGCGCCATCAAGACGTTTCGATGGAATTATTGTTTACTTTGCCTAAATCTGGATAATCTTTCATGTTTTTATTACTTTTTAAATAGGCTGGCAGTGTCGTAAATATTATCGTTTCGTTGTCCACTTAAAAATATTATGTACGCAATCTTGCTATATACATTTCACCAATAAATGGTATAAGACAAAGTCGCTTTCAGCTATCTAATTGTCCCTCTGTATGTTTTTATTGAGGACTAGCTTCTGCCCGCGGCTTCGCTCGCGTTAGAAAGAGACAAAAAGTAGCCTATGTTACTCTCCATCCCTTCAACTATCTCCACTTAAAAAATCACGTCAATTCGTCGCTCCGTTATGCCGTGAAAGAAAGACAAACAGACAGACAGACAGACAGACAGACACACTTTCCCATTTATAATATTAGTATGGATGAGAAATCATTAAGGCGCTGCGCCAACGTAGACACTTTTGTGTCTTGTGTCGGACACCGAACACTTTTTGATCGTAATTAGTAAGGTGTTAAGTGGAAGCAACTGGACACAACAAATGTAAACCACTTAACACCATACTAATGACGATCAAAAAGTGTTATGTGCCCGACACCAGGAACAAAAGTGTCCACGTTTGCGCAGCGCCTTAATGTTTTCTCCCGCTCTGGGCGGGGCGGGAGGGAGTGTCAGACTTTTACTTTCTAAAACCCACCCATGTTTCTTCGGTTGCCCTTTATGTTCCGGGGCAGCGGTAACTAATAGAACTATTCCGCAACCCCGGCAGACCCTAGAGGGCTCCGTCACGTGTTGATATCTTTAAACTACGGAACGCATTTTGATGCGGTTTTAATAAATAGTGATTCAAGGGGAAGGTGTATATAAATAATAATAAAAAAAGACGGGTTGCACTCCGGGAGTGCCGGCAGAAGTGAAAACTTGATTATTAATACTATCCGTCCTACGCTTTTTCGATCAGGTCACGTGTCCTGACGCGAGTTTAAGATTTTATACCCATTACAGAAAAGTGCTCAACGCCGCTAAAGAAGTTTTCACTTCAATAAAAAATAAAAAATATCCTGGGACAACTCACACACGGTTATCTGATCCTAAACTAAGCAGAGTTTGTACTATGGTAACCAAACAACTGATATACATACTTATATAATTTATAAATACATACTTATTATAGATAAATTACACCCAGACACAGATCAAACAATCATGCTCATCACACAAAGTTTGCCCTGGGTGGGAATCGAACCCACGACCTCTGGCTTAGCAGTCAGGGTCACTAACCACTAGACCAACAGGCCCGTCAAATATGATTGTACATGCATAATATAGTAGAAAAAAGTTATCATATAAAATACTAGCTTTCCCCGCGGTTTCATCCGCGTTGAATCAGATTTTTCGTTAATAAAAAAAAAAATAATAATAATAATAATAAGCTGGCAACACCACGATACCATTGTCTTTCAAAATCTGTAAAATTAAAATTAAATTTAAAATAATAATAACTAATAAAATATCACAAGGATTTCATCATCTAAATACTCAGTGATACATAATAGATATATTAGAATAATATTAAATACCAAGATGATGAACAATAAAATGAAAATATTATGACGAAAAGCAGAGGTGACATGACATATGTCATGTCACAATCATATATGAAATAAATCTAAGAAAGACGATGAGAATAACAAGATCAGCAATCAAAAGAGCACACCCAACACCTCCGGACCCGTCGCTCAGCTCCGCCTCGCCGCCGCCGGAATCCAGCCCCACTGTGAGCGCTGTGACACCGGCCGTGGCAGTTGCGTCGAGCTCGAGCGACGAGTACTTCTCTCCGCCGACGTCGCCACCACCTGTTCGTCGGCGGGGAGGTCGCCGACCGCCGGGGGGCTTGGGACTTCGAGGCCCATCGGCCTCTGATAGGGTCCCCGCTCCCGGTGGAAGTGCGCGCATGAAATGGACACAGCCATTAAATGAAAATGTTATGCGCGCATTCTTTGGGGCTACAGAGGGGGGAAGTAACCTGACTGCGTACCGTGGTCGGATGCTCTCTCTGTTTCAGGTGCTTGAGCCGGCTGTCAATGTTACGGCCCAACGACTGTCGGATCAGGTGCGTGTCATCCAGCGTAATCATATGTTGGATGACACAGTGCTTGATCGACTACGCCTCGAGTCACGGAGTAATCCTGTCACGCCTGCCTCGCCAGTGGGTGCGGTCGCCGTGCAGCCGCAAGATTTAGGTAGTGGTTTGCCGCGACCGTCCTATGCTGGTGAGATGGATGATGATAGGCCTATATCCGTGAGTACCGAGTACGGTGAAAAATTGAGGAGTGCTTTGGAGTGTGCGTTCCGGGAATATCGCTCTACACCGCCTGAGCTTAGACCGCGACTACCTCGTTTGCCCATGCACAAGAAAAATAGGGCGCTGGTGTGTGCTCTGGATTCGCTGCTGTCAAGCTATTTTGATGGCAGCGAAGACCTCGCTGATACCCACTCAATTTTGTACTGCGCAGCTGTAGCAGCGTGTCGTGTGGCTCACGTCAAATTTCCCAACAGTGACGGAGCCACACGACCTAAACCTGCTATACCAGCGTGGCAGTGCAGAATTGAGCGTCGTATTGGTGAGGCTAGAGCACTCATCGGCAAGCTGATCTGCTTCAGGGAGGGCAATACGCGCCCTAGAGTGATGCGCTTTGTGAGGCGGGCGTTTGTGGGGACTGACATTCGTCCCCAAGATTATATAGCCCGCATCACAGAGCGTATCGACTTCCTGAAGCAGAAGATCTTTGCATGGGCAAACCGTATTCGTCGGTACAAGCGAAGAGTGGAGCGCTATACTCTGAATCGCACATTCCAAAGCGATGAGAGGTGGGTGTATAGAGCTTGGGAACGACCAGACCAAGGTGTGATTGACACGCGCCTTCCGGATGATGATGCCATGAGTTCATTCTGGCGCAGCATTTGGTCGGTGCCTGTCAGTCACACTGAGGGCGATTGGATTCGGGAGGTTGAGCGAGCATGTGATATAATACCAGAAATGGGGGCTATTACCATCAGCCCCCAAGATATAGCTTGTGCAGTCCGTCCATTACCTAATTGGAAATCTCCAGGACCGGACGGACTGCACAATTTTTGGATAAAATGGTTTGTGAAATCACATGTTCGCTTGGCATCCCAGTTCCAATCAGCCTTAGAGTCTGGATCGTTACCCCAATTCTTAACAACTGGAATCACCCACCTGCTCCATAAAACAGGTAGTACCACGGAACCCAAGAATTATAGACCAATAACTTGTCTTCCCACGGTCTATAAAGTTCTTACATCTATTTTGAGAGCTAAAATTAATGATCATATTAATAATAATTCTATCATGTCTGCCTCTCAAAATGGATGTAGGAAAGGGTCTCGTGGTACTAAGGAGCTGCTCCTCATTGATATGGCTATTAGTCAGCAGGTTCGTCGTTCTCGAAAGAACCTGTCCACATGTTGGATAGATTATAAGAAGGCCTACGACTCGGTGCCACATACATGGCTCATGAGGGTGCTGGAGTTGTACAAAGTAGATGCAACTCTGCGCACCTTCTTGATGTCGTGTATGGGGCAATGGAGGACGGTCCTTCACTATCCAGGATGTCGACAGATCCAAGAGAACGGCGAACCTATAAAGATCGAGCGAGGTATATTTCAGGGCGATAGTCTGAGTCCGCTGTGGTTCTGTTTGGCCCTGAATCCTTTAAGCACACTGTTGGAGGGTTCAGGGCTAGGCTATCGTTTGCGAAGAGGCGGCCAGGTCATATCTCATCTCCTTTACATGGATGATCTGAAACTCTTTGCCCCCACCGATTTGCAACTGATGAAGCTACTGAAGGTAACAGAAACTTTCAGTAGCGCCATCAGGATGGAATTTGGTGTGGACAAATGTGCAGTCATGCATGTAAAGCGAGGGGAGATTGTGGAATCCGAGGGGACCCAACTCTCGGATTCCATACACCTTAGGTCCCTCTCCTCAACCGAAACTTACAAATATTTGGGTATGTCGGAAGCGTTAGGCATCAATGCTGCCGACATGAAACAGGCGTTGAGGGAGCGCTTCTTGGGCCGCCTGAATAGAGTACTAAATAGTGTTTTATCAGGCGGAAATAAGGTGCGCGCCTTCAACGGTTGGGTCATGCCGGTTTTGATGTACTCTTTCGGCATACTCAAATGGACTCAGGCTGAATTGGACGCCCTGGATAGAAGAGTCCGCAGTCTGTTGACCGCAAATCGGATGCATCACCCACGGTCATCGGTAATGAGACTGTATATCCCGCGGAAGTGTGGTGGTCGAGGCTTCTTGAATGCTAAGACCCTGCACAACCGTGAGATATGCAGTCTCAGGGAGTATTTCTTAAAAGCCGACGTGGGGATGCATCGGGATGTGGTTTCAGTAGATAAGGGCCTCACCCCGCTCTCTTTAGTGAACGAGAACTGGCGCAAACCTGTGGTATTGGATACAACTGACCGCAGGACGGTATGGCAGAGCAAGGAGCTCCACGGACGCTTTTATCGGGTCTTACACGGGCCCGATGTAGATTTCTTGGCGTCCGTAGCCTGGCTACGTTTCGGTGACCTCTTTGGGGAAACCGAAGGTTTTGTCTGTGCGATAATGGACGAAGTTATGATGACGAACAACTACCGGAAATATATTGTGAAGGACGGCACGGTTGACATATGTCGGGCATGCCACCGTCCCGGGGAATCAATCCGTCACATTATTTCTGGGTGTTCTAGTCTGGCTAATGGAGACTATTTGCACAGACACAATCTTGTAGCTAGGATTATTCATCAGCAACTTGCCATGAAATACAGTCTTGTGGAATCGGAGGTACCGTACTACAGGTATGTGCCCGACCCAGTTCTTGAGAATAGCCATATCACACTGTACTGGGATCGATCTATTATCACAGACAGGACTATTGTTGCCAATAAGCCTGACATTGTGGTAATAGATCGATTAGAGCGTCGGACAATGATTGTTGACATAGCCGTTCCACATGACGAGAACCTCGTGAAAGCCGAGAAGGATAAACAGACCAAATACCTTGACTTGGCTCGCGAGGTTGTCGACATGTGGGACGTAGATTCAGCAGTCATTGTGCCGATAGTCGTGACGGCCAATGGCATTATAGCTAAGAGCCTCGATCAACACCTAAGGAGGCTCTCGCTAGGCAGCTGGATCAAGGGCCTGATACAGAAGGCGGTACTCTTGGACACGGCGCGCATTGTCCGGAGGTTCCTCTCTCTAGAGCCCTGACCACCGGTAGCTTGGACCCTGTTCCCGATGCCGGTGGGCTACTATTATTTATATTTTTAAATGTTTTTATTATTTTTATATCAATATTTAAAAATGTAATTAGTATGTATTTTAATGGAATAAATGGAATAATAATAATAATACCAGCCTATTACTGTCCCACTGCAGGGCAAAGGCCTCTTCTCATACAGAGGAGGCACGAGCATTGATCACCACGCTTGCTCAAGGCGGATTGGCGACTTCGGACTAAAAAAGAAGATTAAAAGTATTCTATGTCGGTCCCCTGGTCCTAAGCTACCTCTCCACCAATTTTCAGCCAAATTGGTTCTGCCGTTCTTGAGTTATAAAATGTGTAACTAACACGGCTTTCTTTTATACATATAGGTAAATAGATTTTCAAAGATTTGTTACGTTCGAAGCTGGGGTGAGTCTAGTTATTATAATCCATACTAATATTATAAATGGGAAAGTGTGTGAGTCTGTCTGTGTGTTTGTCCGTCTCACGGCAAAACGGGGACGGATTGTCGTAATTTTTAAGTGGAGATAGTTGAATGGATGGTGATGGTGAGTGACATAGGCTAGTTTTTGTCTCTTTCTAACGCGAGCGAAGCCGTAAGCAAAAGCTGGTATTAGAATAGATTGATAACCTCCTCCTTTTTGAGGTTTTACTGCTTAGTAAAATTCTGGCTATACAAATATGATTTTCAAGGTCATGACCCAGGTAGCTGTTGGGCAGGACCTATCGTTTCATACAGCCTTAAATCACGCTAGTCTAGCCACTTTATTTAGTCTGGATCATCAAGGTTTTAGACTAATGAATCCGTACTAATATTATAAATGCGAAAGTAACTCTGACTGTCTGTCTGTCTCTTCTTCACGCCTAAACCACTGAACCGATTTGAATGATATTTGGTACAGATATAGTCTGGGACCCGGGAAAGGACATAGGATAGTTTTCATCCCGAAAATCCCCCGGGAACGGGAATTATTACTGAATTATTTATTCCACGCGGACGAAGTCGCGGGCAAAAGCTAGTTATTTATAAGGCTTTCTTGTGTACTTATCGATGGTTTGAGCAATAGTCCCTGTGAAACTGTGGAGTTCCAAAGTCGAAGTTAAAATATTTTATTTAATTACTAGCGACTTTCCAAAGAGAATAAACCCTTGTCCCCACTAGGAACATTTGTCGAGCGACTTGGGTCCCCGGTGACTATCAGCTGTTTCTAACAAAAGTTCAATGCCCTCCTGACTATAATGTATGAAACAGCTGATATTTTTTTCGAGATTTCAGAGTTGGTTCCATAATAAAAGTTGTTTGTTTTCGTGGGTAGAATCATCTCCTAGCGGGTTGTGCAGGACCAAAAATACACCTAGTATTTGTGAGGGGCCATCACGAACTTCATATTGAAAAGAAATAAAAATAACATTAATTTTGTCCATGTTGATGCATTATTTCTATGTAGGTTACACATAATAAGTCACAAGATAAGAAACATTGATAACGGACGATATCACGTCTGCATACGAAATGATGTATGGTGTCACGTACAAGTTTTTAACTGTGTAGTGAGTTTTACGTTAAAAAGTGATGTTACAAGAACTCTAAATTGTTATCTAAACTAGTTTTCGCCCGCAGCTTCCCTCCCTCGCGTGGAGGTCATAGCTCATTAGAACCACCCGGCACCCAACCCACACCGCCTCGTCGCACGGCATCCACTCGTTGTCGACAGGTAGTCCACGGGTGGACGGATTATCACCAAAAACGTCCCGCGGTCAACCAGTGGACCCCACGCGGTCAACGAGTGGACGCCGCTTGGTCCTAGTCCACATATTTTACATACATATTTTGAGCAGTGCATTGCTAAGTATCGTCTTCGCGTGTATCAATCGCGGGCAGCGCGCGGTCCACTCGGAACCCGCGAGGCATTCGAGCAGCGAGTTGTCAGTTTGTCACCGAGTGGTCCACCCGCCGTCCGCGCTTGAAAGGCTTATAACCGAGGCGATCTGGTAACGCTACGGAGTTGATAAAGTGAGCGCATGCCCATACAAGTCCATATAAAGAATACTAGCCGCAGGAGGCGAGTCGTTGCGGAGTGGGTGTCGGGTGGCTCTAATGAGCTATGACCGGGGTCGAATACCCCTGCCGGGGCTGCAGGGTGTTCGAAAGGGATACCAGAGCCCCGGACACAAAGGGCTAAGAAGGAACATGGGTGGGTTTTAGTCAGTAGAAGTCTGACACTCCCTTGTGCTCGGCCTATAGCGGGAGAAGTCATTTGATTATTTACCATCCCAAAAAAACCGGCCAAGAGCGTGTCGTTCCACGCTCAGTGTAGGGTACAGTAGTTTCCCACTTATGAGTTTAAAAAATGGTTATTTGCTACGTTGACATACTAAGTACGCAGAAATTATTTTGTACAACCTTTTTGTACAAAAACTGTTCTTTCCACACTTCCCACTTTACATACTACATAGCATACAATTTTTATTTTACCACTTTGTCGCGTGATTGATATACATATTGGTACCAAATTTCAGCTTGCTAGTGCTATCGGTCACAGAGATTAAGCGAGGACGGACAGACAGACAGACAGACATGGCGAAACTATAAGGGTTCTTAGTTGACTACAGAACCCTAAAAAGGGGTCGAAAATACAAATTGCCTTAGTTGATGACAAGTTTCATTGCTCTAGGACCAGCGGTTTGTGCGTTGATATATCAACAGTCAGTCAGTTTACCATTTTACATGTATACATATATTAAGGCGGAACCACATTACCGTGTCGTGGCGCGCCATAATGCTTACTGGCGTGGCGGTGAGTGTGCACACTTACGTGTCGTGTCGTGGCGCATTCTGGCGTTTTTTCTGAACAGTACTTAACGAACCTTTGCAGCGTTCAAACGTACATAATGATTATTTTTGATGAAAACCTTCAATTTCTCTAAGCACTGAAATTTTTTAATAGAAAAAAAATAAACGAAAATACTGGGTCCACCCTATAAACAGAGGATTGTTAATTTTGTATAATTATTCGCTTATCCCTTTTTAAATAAACAATAAAGTAATATACTATTTTATTGACTTTCAACGTTTTAGCAATTTCTTTCCAAACACCATTTACAAGTTTAATAAGATCGTCAGTAATTTTGCTGCAAATATTAATAAATCCAAAAGTGCCCGCCAGATGTTCGGTTCACGCCACGAGCCACGCGCCGGTACAGAAACACATTTTGCCCGTGCGTCGTGTCGCGTCATAAACCACCGCTCTGGCGCAATCGGTGGCGAGCAGTCGGCGACACGGCTGAACGTGTCGCGCCACGACACGCCATACAAGTGTGTCTCTAACCATACTAAATGTATGAAACCGATATGCTTCTGGCGCGCCACGACACGCCACGACACGGTAATGTGGTTCCGCCTTTACTCATCTTTACTACTTGACTCATTCAATCTAAATTTATGGTACAACCTTAACTTAAAAAGAATCAGTTCTTAATAAAATTTTTAACCCCCGATGAAAAAAGTGGGGGTGTTTAACTTAAACCTTTATGTGTGTGTGTCTGTAGCACGGTAGCTCTTAAACGGGGAGACTGATTTAGATGCGGTTTTTATTTGAAAGTAGATTATCTAGCGAATGTTCTTAGACATGTTTCATCGAAATCGGTTCAGCCGTTTCGAAGTTAACAACTCTTTTGTTAACTGAAGTCGTGTTTTTAATAACTTCAAGGACGGGGTTTTTTATATTTTTAATATACACTTGTAATATCACAAAGTTACTTGTAATTGAATGATTCCACGCTGTTACAAAATAAAAAGACGGGTTGCACTCCGGGAGTGCCGGCAGAAGTGAAAACTTGATTATAGCTGTCTACTATCCATCCGTCCTACGCTTTTTCGATCAGGTCACGTGTCCTGACGCGAGTTTAAGATTTTATACCCATTACAGAAAAAGTGCTCAACGCCGCTAAAGAAGTTTTCACTTCAAAAACACATTCGCTCATTTATTTACGAGTGTGCCTTTGGCTCGCCTGCCCCAAGCCATTAGCAGGACCACTATATCTCTCTCTCTCTCTATCTACAGCAAGCTTATATTAAGCTGTTTCGCCAAGATTTTCCAACACTATTACTCCACGGGTTAAAATATAAACAAAGGACATTGCCATGCGTCCATACATTGTTTGCCTAAGAACCGATAGGGATGTGTTTTTTCATTTTTGGTTCTAAATAATATATGTTTTCGATTGAAACTAAATTAAAACTACGGACACTTGAGACTTCTAAAAGCCATCAAAATACTTAAATAACAACATCATGTCACATCAAAAGTATCATCTATATTTTCGACCAATATATTTGCAGCGGCAGAAGTCTTTCCAAGACACTTATTGATGTTCCCTTTCTCTTTTACATGGAGCCAGAAGCTGATCCGCAATTTACACAAAATATAGGATAATTTTGGGAATCCATGTTAAATCTGCAATGTCCGTTTAATCTCTTGACACCCACCGCCATGCCAGGTCGTCGTTCTTAGTAGGTCCGTACATCAGTCAATCACAGCCGGAGGTCGCTATTTCAAGAGGAAATCACAGTCCGTAGTTTAAGCGAAGTGGGTAGATAAAATCGGAAAGGAATAATAATAAAATGCAAACAACCAGATTACACAGAACCTGGTCAAATGTTGGCATCTGTCAATTCAATTGACGAAAAACAATAGACTAATATGTTGATCTTTTTTTCTAAACAAATGGCTTGTTCATTTGACACAGCGCTTTCAATCGCTTTAATGCCCATTTCACACGAGGGCAGAACAGTGGGCAGAACAGTACTGCTACTGTGTGAACGCACAAAACAGTACTGTTCTGTGCCAGCTTCTTAAAACGATGACTCGTAAATATTATATGTTTCCCACAACCAAACTATATGACGAATGTAAAGTTTTAACCGTGAGGCAACTCTTTATCCTCCTACCTTTCTACAGAAAACCTTCTCATATATGGCTATTAAGCTGTACACATGCAATGGATTACTGTTACTTACCAATTTTTACATATATAACACCTAATATACACACACTGACAATCACAAACATGCACACAACACACATACACACACATGCACGCACTCATGACTCGAGAGTTTATATGAATATAATAATTCAACTCGACACTGTTCTCACTTGTTAAATCTTATTATATAATCAATTTAGTTTAAACCAATGGCTGAACCCTGTCTCTTAAGATACAGGCTAGACATAGTTTAAGGCAGTCTTTCCCAAAGTGGGCGATAACGCCCCCTTGTGGGCGCTGCAGGTCTCAAGGGGGGCGGTAAGAGACCCAGAAAGAAAATAGGGGTGTGTAGAGGCTGGGGGGGGGGGGGGTGATTTGTAATTTTATTTAGCTAGGAGGCCTCTTAGACAACAAAAATTTAATTTGCAGTTATAGTGGTTTTTTTTTAAATACGTGAAAAAATGGGGGCGCTAAAAAATGTTTATTCTCAAAGTGGGCAGTAGACAAAATAAGTTTGGGAACCACTGGTTTAAGGGATAGAGTCCAATAATGTAGTTCTACATAATTATACAATATAATTCTAAACTGTTTAGTGTAAGCCTTTATGTATAGGTGCACTGTTCCATGTTTTTATGAAATAAATACTTATTATTATTATAACTGTTCTGCCTCACTGTTCTGCCCTCGTGTGAAATGGGCATTATATATTCGTATTAAAACCTTATTCATAGATCAAGCGCTGAGAATATTGAGTTTTTCAATTTCGGTATACATACTTATTTTAATACTTGGCTGCATGAGCTACGATACCTTAGTCTACTACTAACTTCAAATTAAATCAAAATATCTGACACCGGAGATTGAAACGAAATTGAGTTACTTTTTATAATGTTTCTGAAATTAACACCTGTCCATTGTATTGTAATACTCGTAAAGTACTTTATAAAAAAAAAAAAACTACTATGACTATGACTATGACTATGACTACGACTACGACTACGACTACGACTACGACTACGACTACGACTACGACTACGACTACGACTACGACCACGACCACGACTACGACTACGACTACGACTACGTAGACACGATAAAAATCTCACACACACTGATACAAGGTACAATTTTCCCGAAAATTCTACCTTGTATCAGTGTGTGTGAGATTTTTATCGCGCGTTCAATTGTTATCCGTCCTACGCTTTTTCGATCAGGGTCACGTGTCCTGACGCGAGTTTAAGATTTTATACCCATTACAGAAAAAGTGCTCAACGCCGCTAAAGAAGTTTTCACTTCAAAAAAAAAACTGAAGTGGAAAATTCAATTTACCGAACATATCTCTTATCATATCAGTTATATGAGTAAACCGTATTCCTCTCCATAGATAACTCATTATCGCATTTGTCCAACAAATTGCTAATTTATAAGCATTTGGCGGCAAATAAGCCGGTCCATCTGATGTTAACCTTTCAACGACCAAGCTACAGCCGGCTGTCGGGCTGCTATTGTGTCTCGGATCACGTGTGTTCTAAGGTTTAAATTATTTCTGCCCCCTTTTTGGTAAAGTCTCACCACACTCCCCAACCATTGCAACTCCTGGAAAGCCAGAATCAACAGTTGAGTCCACCAGAAAAGCGCTGAGTGATAAAACTCGACGAGTCTCGGAGAAATAACGGTAGTGGTGGACTCACAACCTTTAAGGTCATAGCTCATTAGAGCCACCCGGCACCAACTCCGCACCGACTCGCCTCCTGCGGCTAGTATTCTTTATATGGATTTGTATGGGCATGCGCTCACTATATCAACTCCGTAGCGTCACCGGATCTCCTCGGTTATAAGCCCTTCGCGCGCGGTCGGCGGGTGGGCCACTCGGTGACAACTCGCTGCTCGAATGCCTGCCTTGCGTTGACAACGTGCGGGCCACGAGGGGGCCGCGCGCTGCCCGCGATTGATTTTATTAACAAACTACTCGAAAATTTGTGGACCAAGCGGCGTCAACTCGTTGACGCCTCGGCGTTCACTCGTTGACCGCGGGTGGTCTACCCATCGACAACGAGTTGACGCCGTGCGTCGAGGCGGTGCGGGGTGGCTGCCGGGTGGCTCTAATGAGCTATGACCTTTAAGGTGGCCATTGACGGTCATTTTGGCGCGTCAGTTGAACTGACTTAGCGCCAGGCCACACGGTGCGGTGCGGCTCCGGCGCGGCGCCTGAGCGGTGCCGCAACGGTTTGCTACATATAAAATTGGATGGTATGCCACACGGTACGTCCGGCACCGCTCCGGCGCCGCACCGCAGGCTCACCGGACAACGGCGCGAGGCAGACGAGGCGGGGAGGGGTGCAAGCAGTGCGGTGCCGCAGCGGCGCCGCTCAGTTCATGGGGATGTTCATGATTGTCGTCAACTGACTAGTAGGCAAGCCGCCAAGCTTGTTGCGGTCCGCAGCGGCGCCGTAAGAACATTGCGGTGCCGCAGCGGCGCCGCAATGCTCGTATGGCCGCCAGTGCGGTGCGGAGTAATGCGGTGCGGCGCGTTGCCGCACCGTGTGGCCTGGCACATACGTCCAAAATTTGATCGTGAGAGTCGAATCGCTATGCAAGAGAGAGTTGGTTGGTCGCCTAAACCATTTGGAGTGACGCCACAGTTTTACGACAAGCCTGACGCGAAAAATGACCGTCAATGGCCACCTTTACTGTGCAAGCCAATTCGTTAGAAATATTTTTTAAGGTGTGGAACACAATTCGTAATAGTATGTTGTTGTGAACGATGAGCAGTGTTCTGATTATATTGATAACGGGCGTCAATTGATTGTTATCAATGAGCTTGATAACGGATGATTGGTTTATCCATATCACTTACTTAACGGATCATTTGTGGTATTGACACTATATACCCATCAATCTTATCGAATTTATAACTTCAATTCGTTGCGACATCTCAAACTGTCGTCTTAACTAATTTAAGTATATTTAAGTTAATTGCATCTTTCTCTTTCCATTTCATTAAGAAAAGGACAGAAGATAAAATATTAGTTTAGACCTGCCAAATTAAGACACTCCATAGATAGTTTAGACGCGATTAAAAACATGGCAATTAAAAATATGACGATTTTCTTTAGGCGCTGTCTAATTTGACAGGGCTAAACTTATTTGTATCTTCTGTCCTTTTCATAATGAAATGGAAAGAGAAAGATGCACTTAACTTCAATTTAGGTACGTTAGTTTGTGAACAAGAGAATAAGCACCATTGTCTGTCTATTGTGTTTAGAATCACGCGTGTTAGAAGGTTTAAACGACCCCCAAGTTCGATGCATGTGGAGATCTTTGGAAGAGGTCTTTGTCCAGCTGTGGACGTCTTTCGGCTGATGAATTAATTTGAAATTTTCTCGTATTCCGGCGAGCATTGTGATCAATGCTCGTGCCCTTCATCTGGCCATTGGTATTGTTTGTCGACCAGTGCCAGTTGAGTGAACCACAACCGTATCACAGATAAAACAATAAAATGACAGTGATCATAAGAGTCAATTTCGCGTGGCAGTAATGACGTCTGACATTAATGACAGTTGTCAAATTGACTTTTTGCCAGACCACAGGCTATATGAGAAGAGGTTATTGCCTTACAGTAGGGCAATATAAGCTTGATTTTATGTATGAGGAAAAAGAGTTACCAAAAGATGTTTTTTTTGTTTATGGAAATTGTTATCGAGCCATTTATAGACTGTAGATTATGTAATCATTGTTTTCCTTAATTTATTTCCTGGTTTTATGATTAAACTAAAAATAGACTTTGTGTGATTCCTGTCACGGTCAGTTCGGGAGGTTCCTGTGTCGGATTCGGGCAGAAGCGACGCCTGGGTGACACCACTGCAGCAGCGATCGCCTGGAGGACACGGTCGAACACACGGTGGAGGTGTGCCGCGCATGGGCGGACCATCGACGTGTCCTCGTAGAGGCGATCGGCGGCGGTGACCTCTCGCGCTCGGCGCTGGTCCAGGCTATGCTTCGGGGCGAGACGGAATGGGATGTCGTCGCCCCCTTCTGCGAAGCAGTTATGCTAGTGAAGGAAGTAGCGCGGCGGCGCACGAGTCAACGACGAGCCTCTCGCCCCGGAGTAAGACCCAGGCGAAGACGTCGAGAGACGCAAGTCGACTACCGGCCACCGTAGGCGCGGTTCTGCGGATGGCAAGCGATGGGTAGCTCGCCGCCCAGCTAGGACCAGGACCGCGTCGACGGCGCGTTAGTGTTCCACGCGCGCCTCAAAGAGAAGTCAGCACGGGAAGGGGCCCAATAGGGCCAACGCCTGCCGGGGTTGCGGAATGTTTATAATAGTTACCGTGACCCTGGATCATAAAGATAAATCGAAGGAACCTGAACATCCCGCCGCACCCATCAGGACGGAAGCAGTCATTTGATGACTTTCCACTCACCAAAAAAAAAAAAAAGACTGTGTGATGAACATTATTGTTTGTTGTGTCTATGAATGAAATTATAAATAACATAAGTATGTTTATCAGTTGTCTGGTTACTATAGCTTATAGCACAAGCTCTGCTTAGTTTGGGATCAGATTGATGTGTGCGTTGTCCCAGAAGATTTATTATTTTTAAAGTATTTCGTACTTCCTATAGCAACAACTGAAGTAGTAAATTTTATAGTCTGTGGAATATTGTCTTGCTCCTTTAGATGGATGTTACGCACGTAGTGATGTAAAGTGCGGATATAGTCTAGGAGCTAGCTTTAGGATTAGGGTTTTTTACATGACTTTGTCTGCGTAAATGGTGGTTCGAAAACCGCGTATTAAAAACCGATCATTTGTTCATCCAACATTTATCACTCATTTTTGAGTAATATATTTAAATCTAATCGCCCAGAGAGAGAGAGAGAGAGTGGAATAGAAATTTCAAACTTAATAAAAATAAGTTTTTTTTTATAATGTTTTGTATTGTTTACATATTGACGCCGATTTCCTTTTTCAAACAATAAATTAAATTTAAGTTTAGTGCATCTTTCTCGTTCCATTTCATTAAGAAAAAGACAGAAAATAAAATATTAATTTAGTCCTGTCAAATGTGAGGATATACCCTTCATGAAAATTTGTTACAAACTAATTGATTAAAAACATGGCCGCTAAAAATAAATCAATTTGCTTCAGGCGCTGGTTTCTTTGTCAGGACCAAACTAAATATGTGTCTTCTGTCCTTTTCTTAATAAAATAAAACTCTTTCTTAATAAATTTAATTTAAATCCATACTAATATTATGAATGGGAAAGTGTGTCTGTCTGTTTGTCTTTCTTTCACGGCAAAACGGAGCGATGAATTGACGTGATTTTTTGAGTAGGTAGGAGATAGTTGAAGGGATGGAGAGTAACATAGGCTACTTTTTGTCTCTTTCTAACGCGAGCGAAGCCGCGGGCAAAAGCTAGTTTAGTATATTTTTGAACAAGGAAACAAGTATTTGATAGACTATTATTTTTTAACTTGTAAAATTTGGTTAGCGGAGTTAGTTTTCCTTCAGATTCCATTATAATGCATACTAATTTATACCTAAATCGTTTATTCTCAGACAACAGAAGGTCCATTGTGTGAGAAAATGTATTACATAATAATTATGTAAGTACCTACTATTGCTATAATTATATCTCTAAAAACAACCATGTAGTCGAGATATACACACATCAAAAGTGTCTAGGGATATTTCAATTAAACCTAAACCTAAAATTCTATTAACTTTTTGTTAAGACACCTACACATTAAAATAAACCTTGTTTAATAGCCTATCTAATCTGATAATAAACATTTAGATAAAGTTAAATTAAAAAAAATTTAGAAGAAGAGGAAAAACTCAGACAAAATTTCAATCTTAACTTTATTTTTGAAACATCACATCCTAAACAAAAAAACTATTTTTTTTACAAAAATTGTTGAAAACATAAAATTAATAATCCGTGGATCTACTTAAGACTCTCCTGACACATCTGCAGCGGTTCTGCATACTCAAAACAAGGTGTCAATATCCTGTTGTGGAATACTGTCCCAAATTGCGATTTCTGAAGCCATGAGGACCAGTCAGAGCGTTATATCCAGACTTTGGTCACGTTATCGTGTCACAGGGGAAGTGGTGGAACGGCACCGAGGACCTTAACGCATTAAAACACATGTACAGGACCGATTCATAGTAAATGCTGCATGAAGTCAACTAAACGTAACGGCAATGCAATTGGTTCAAAGGCTACAGAGAGAGTATGGTTTGCTGGTAAGCGGTCAAACTTTGAGAAGACAATTGCATGAAGTCAACCTACGTACTCGTAGGCCACCTCGGGTACCAGCGCTAAGGAGAGGCAATCGATGAAGAAGATTACAATGGGCTATTGCACACGAAAACTGGAACCATTCTCAATGGTCACTTGTGCTTTTCACTAATGAATCCAGGTTTGGATTTCATCCTGATTCGCGAAGAGTACGCGTTTGGAGAGAACCCGGACGTTGGAATCGACTGCAGCACCTACAACAAGTTCATGCATATCAAGGTGGCACGATTATGGTTTGGGCAGGAATTCGTCTTGGCGGTAGAACGGACCTCGTTTGGGTACAAGGCAATATGACTGGTCTAAAATACCGAGATGAGGTGCTAGAGCCTGTAATCTTGCCCCACAGACAACAAATGGGACAAAATTTCCAGCTAATGCACGACAATGCCCGTCCACATACGGCGCGTATCGTCACAAGTTGGTTACAACAGCATGATATCCAAGCTTTAGACTGGCCTGCACAATCCCCTAAATTAAATCCTATGAGCATGCCTGGGATATGCTTCTGAGAAGAGCTCTTAGGAATTTCCCTGAAGATATTGAGGATGAAAACCAGCTTTTCTTGCATCTTAAAAGGACTTGGGACAGTATTCCACAACAGGATATTGACACCTTGTTTTGAGTATGCAGAACCGCTGCAGATGTGTCAGGAGAGTCTTAAGTGGATCCACGGATTATTAATTTTATGTTTTCAACAATTTTTGTAAAAAAATAGTTTTTTTGTTTAGGATGTGATGTTTCAAAAATAAAGTTAAGATTGAAATTTTGTCTGAGTTTTTCCTCTTCTTCTAATTTTTTTATTAAATTTAACTTAATCAAATTGTTTATTATCAGAATAGATAGGCTATTAAACAAGGTTTATTTTAATGTGTTGGTGTCTTAACAAAAAGTTAATAGAATTTTAGGTTTAGGTTTAATTGAAATATCCCTAGACACTTTTGATGTGTGTATTTTACTGTAACAAGAACTAAAATTGAGTCTTTAAAACGTTTTTAAAATTTTATCTTGGATAACCCTATGTTTTGGAAACCTATCCCATGATTTTTTTTGTTTGTTGTTTTACATTGCAACCGATTTTCTTATATATAAAATTCTCGTGTCACCATGTTTGTTACTTTACTCCTCAGAAACGGCTTTACCGATTTTTACCAATTTTTATTTGCATTCTAGCTTTTGCCTGCGACTTCGTCCGTGTGGAATAATAGTTCCCGTTCCGGGGGATTTCCGGGATGAAAACTATCCTATGTCCTTTCTCGGGTCCCAGACTATATCTGTACCAAATTTCATTCAAATCGGTTCAGTGGTTTAGGCGTGAAGAAGAGACAGACAGACAGAAAGACAGACAGACAGACAGAGTTACTTTCGCATTTATAATATTAGTATGGATTCAGTAGGTCTGAGAATCGGCTGCTATCTATTTTTCATACCCCTAAGTGATAAGGGTTGTTCACCTTCACCATTTTTAACGCGAGTGAAGCATGGGAGGCAGCTTGTAGTTATATAAAATACTAGCTGTTCCCTGCGGTTTCACCCGCATTTTTCGTTACTGCTCTGCTCCCGTGGGTTGTAGCGCAATGTTATATAGCCTTTAGCATTCCTCGATAAATGGGCTATCTAACACTGAATTTTTTTTTCAAATCGGACCAGTAGTTCCAGAGATTACCCCCTACATACAAACTTACAAACCTACAAACTTACAAATTTTACCTCTTTATAATATTAGTATAGATTAAACTGACCGACTGTTAATACTAATAAACTGACGCACAGACCACTGGTCCTACAAACATGACACTTGCAGGGTTTTTTGTAAAGAGTAGGTAACAACTAAGGCCGTATACAGAAAGAAAGCTGGAAACATATAAGCGCTTGCCGGCGCTTGTCAGCGCTGCGCTGGTAATCCGCGCAGGAAAATATATGAACACGCGCCGATAAGCACTGAACGGTGCCGACAAGCTTCAACACGCGCTTGTCAGCGCTGGGCGTTGCCATAACAACTGCAAGCAAATCATCCCGACATTTTGCTTAGTCTGCTTCAACCTGCTTCCTTTGTGTAGAACGGACCAGCACTGACAAGCGCCGGTAAGCGCTTATAAGTTTCCAGCTTTCTTTCTGTATACGGCCTAACAAAGGTTTTTTTGGGAATTCCGACCCTAAAGACACTTAGGGCTAAGAAGGATGGGTGGGTTTTAGTCAGTAGAAGTCTGACACTCCCTTCCGCTCCGCCCAGAGCGGGAGGAGTCATTTGATGATTTGCCACCCACCAAAAACAAGTCTAAACACAGAAATCCTAACATCCATACTAATATTATAAATGGAAAAGTGTGTCTGTCTGTCTGTCTGTCTGTATGTTTGTCTTTCTTTCACGGCAAAACGAAACGACGAATTGACGTGATTTTTTAAGTGGAGATAGTTGAAAGGATGGAGAGTAACATAGGCTACTTTTTGTCTCTTTCTAACGCGAGTAAAGCCGCGGGCAGAAGCTAGTAATAAATAAAATAAATGATTTATTTTTGTAAATAGTTAAATATCGTAAATAGAACATTTTACTGAAAGAAGACATTATTTGAATTTTGAAATCATTTTAAACTTTACTCATAGATATTTAAATAAATAAATAGTTGAACCGGGAATCAAACCTGTTACTAGAGAAAATTAATCAGCCTGTAGTTTTATCCTACCAATCGAAAGGTTTCATCACAAGGATTATTTTTTGCTAAATACCATAGTGTCAAAAATAAAAGAAAGGCCACGAATTTTAACATTTTCAATACAGAATTAGTAAATTTTTCAAATGCTCAAATTGAGTCCCGTCTTCTTGAATACAAAGTGTTGACTTTAAATTATTTCGTTCCCTGCCGATTTTTTGGTCTTGTTGTGGTGGATATTTATTTATTTAAATAATGCGTTCACTCAAGTGAGTAGATTAATTAGTAAAAAGTAATTATGATTGTCAATTGTATGCCCTTACGGCAATCGGGCAATGTAAGCTTTTAACTTTTCTGAACAAAATTTTACATCAAATGTTAAAATTCACGGTCTTCCTTTTATTTGTGACACAATGTTATTTAGCAAAAAATAATCCTCATGATGTAACCTTTCGATCGGTATGATAAAACTACAGGGTGATTATTTCTTCTCGTGGAACAAGTTCGATTCCCGGCCCAACCATTTAATTATTTAAATATCTATGAATGCAGTTTAAATTGTTTTTAAAATTCATATAATGTCTTCTTTCAGTATAATGCTCTATCTACAATATTTAAGGTACTTTCCCTTCATGTGGCATAGCCGTGGGACACCCTGTATATATAAAAGTCTCGTGTCACCATGTTAGTAACCTTACTCCTCAGAAACGGCTTTACCGATTTTTGCCAAATTTTATTTGCATACTAGCTTCTGCCCGCGACTTAGTCCGCGTGAATTAATAGTTCCCGTTCCAGGGGAATTTCCGGGATGAAAACTATCCTATGTCCTTTCTCGGGCCCAGACTATACCAAAATTAATTCAAATCGGTTCAGTGGTTTAGGCGTGAAGAAGAGACAGACAGACAGAGTTACTTTCGCATTTATAATATTAGTATGGATTCAGTAGGTCTGAGAATCGGCTACTATCTATTTTTCATACCCCTAAGTGATAAGGCTTGTTCACCCTTAACATTTTCAACGCGGGTGAAACCGCGGGAGGCAGCTAGTAGTTATATAAAATATTATACTGACTGACTGTTAATATTAATAAACTGACGCACAGACCACTGGTCCTAGAAACATGACACTTGCAGGGTTTTTTGCAAAGAGTAGGTAACAACTAAGGCCGTATACAGAAAGAAAGCTAGAAACTTATAAGCGCTTGCCGGCGCTTGTCAGCGCTGGTAATCTGCGCAGGAAAATATATGAACACGCGCTGATAGGCACAGAACGGTGCCGACAAGCATCAACACTCGCTTGTTAGCGCTGGGCGTTGCCATAACAACTACAAGCAAATCATCCCGACATTTTGCTTAGTCTGCTTCAACCTGCTTCCTTTGTGTAGAACGGACTAGCGCTGACAAGCGCTGGTAAGCACTTATAAGTTTCCAGCTTTCTTTCTGTATACGGCCTAACAAAGGTCGTTTGGGAATTCCGACCCTAAAGACACAGGGCTAAGAAGGAACATGAGTGGGTTTTAGTCAGCACAAGTCTGACACTCCCTTCCGCTCCGCCCAGAGCAGGGGGAGGCATTTGATGATTTTCCACCCACCAAAAACAAGTCTAAACACAGAAATCCTAACATAATAAATAAAATAAATGATTTATTTTTGTAAATAGTTAAAAAATTACACTTTTACACGTAATTTTTTTCTTATTTTAATCAAACGATGGGGCCGGTGTTTCTTAGCTGGACTACTCTGAGAAGAAACAACCGAAACAAACTCAGAGGTCAAAGTCTCTTTTAAAGTCCATTCAATATTGTATTGGTCAAATTATGCGAGGACCATGAAGGTAATAACTGAAGTGATCTCTTGATGAGAGAAGCACACAGATTTGTGTGGACCTGTCCAAACAGTGCAAGCATTTGTCAAAAGTAGTTTAGCTCAGCTAGAACGTAAGGAACCTAACATAGTTGTGGTAAGGCTAGGTATTATGTTATAACCTTAGTGCTTATGGATTCTTGTAGTTGTGGAAATTGAAGGTCACGAGACCTTCAAGGACGTGTCCTGACCTTCGACAGGGCCAGCTGGTTATAGTCGCAATGGGCGTGCGATCTTTATCAGCTGTTTTAAGTAATGTCTGCTAGGGTTCCGTAGAAGGGTGCTCAAAGAAACTGTGTTTTGATTTGAGATCATTTGACGGGCCTCTTGGTCTAGTGGTTAGTAACCCTGACTGCTAAGCCGGAGGTCGTGGGTTCGATTCCCACCCAGGACAAACTTTGTGTGATGAGTACGAATGTTTGTTCTGTGTCTGAGTGTGGTTTATCTATAATATGTATGTATTAAAAAAATATATAAGTATGTTTATCAGTTGTCTGGTTACTACAGCACAAGCTCTGCTTCGTATGGGATCAGATGGCCGTGTGTGAGTTGTCCCAGGATATTTATTTATTTGTTCGCATTCAAAAACTTTTTTGAGGTCTGTTAAAAATCATACCTAAGCTATGCTCGTATTTTAAAGCTGAGCAGTTGGTTTGGTTACTTTGGTTTAACCTCCGAGTTATTTATTTTGTTCTATGTTTTCACTTAAGCTGGGCATTTTTTTGTGGATGGGAAACCATCAAATGATTTCTCCCACCCTGGGCAGGGCGGAAGGTAGAGTCAGTCTTTTACTGACTAAAACCCACCCATGTTCCTATGGTTGCTCTTTATGTTCCGGGGCCGCGGTAACTATTAGAACTATTCCGCAACAACGTCAGGACTATACCGCAACCCCGGCTGGGTAATTCCCTTGACTTTGATCGTTTGTTTTGCGTATTTCCCTCGATTTTGTCATTGTATGGTGGTCGTAGTACACACGGCTACACATCAAGCTATACAAAACCAGTTTTAGCTGACCTCCCATTGTGTATGTTTTTCGTACAATCAGAAGTCAGCTTATACTGGTTTTGTATAGCTTGATGTGTTGCCCGCCGCGCCGTACAGAACCCTTCGTGTACTTGTCCGACTCGCGCTTGACCTTTAATATTGTTGTCAACTAAACAGCTGCTTTGAATATTATGTTGAGTAATGTGAACATAAATGTATGGGGCAGCTGTTTTTTTTGTTCAATTATTAAGTTAGGTAGAAAACAATAGTTGTTGTTTATTGGTACCAGTAATAAGCCTTAATATTTTAAAAATGTTGCGGAATGTTTATAATAGTTACCGTGACCCTGGAACATAAAGGGCAATCGAAGGAACATGAGTGGGTTTTAGTCAGTAAGAGTCTGTCACGCCCTCCCGCCGCACCCAGGACGGGAGCAGTCATTTGATGATTTCCAACTCATCAAAAAAAAAAGTATTTTAAAAATAATCTGGTATAGAGAACTTTCTAAAGTTTATCTTGGACATCACAGACATCGGTGAAGGGAAACATCGTGAGGAAACCTGGACTTGTAGTGAATATAAGTTCGAAATCGCCAATCCGCCTTGAGCGCGCGTGGTGATCAATGCTCGTGCCTTCTCTGTATGAGAACAGGCCTTTGCCCTGCAGTACGACATAAAAAACTCGACGGGCCTGTTGGTCTAGTAATTAGTGACCCTGACTGCTAAGCCAGAGGCCGTGGGTTCGATTCCGACCCAGGACGAACTTTGTGTGATGAGCATGATAGTTTGTTCTGTTTTAATTTACCGATGATATGTATGTATTTATAAATTATTTAAGCGTGTATATCAGTTATCTGGTTACATTTTTTTTCATAGAGAGACTGTCTATTGCCAAAGGCCTCGTTTGGGAGGATTTTCAAATTTCGTCTAATCAAGACATATCTTTGTGTTATGTATGAGCTTAATTTGTTTGTTCTGTGTATGAGACTAATTTATTTCTAACTAGCTTTTGCCCGCGACTTCGTCCGCGTGGAATAATAGCTCCCGTTCCCGGAGGATTTCCGGAATGAAAACTATCCTATGTCCTTTCTCGGGTCCAGACAATGTCTGTACCAAATTTTTACTTTACTTAACTGTACTATTATACGTAAAGCTGTCCTCATTAGAAATCCGCATCAAAATCCGTTGCGTAGTTTTAAAGATCCAAGCATCCATGTGTAACTACAGACAGACAGGAAAGCGTTTCTGTTTTGTGTTATTTAATGATGTACATGTGTAAACTACTTAATATTAATATTAGTGTAAATTAATGACCACTCGCCTACCACTTCTTGTAAAGCTAATGATATTATAAGTATAAGGGTGCGTCTACATCTGGCGAATGTGCCGCGAATGTGCAGCTCGCGAGACGTTTGCGAGCTGCGCGCGTGCATTTTTGTTCGTGCGTCGCTGCTGCGCCGTCCGCGCGCAGTTCGCGCGTGTTCTAAGCGCCGCCGTGCGCGACCAGCGCGCTAGCGGCTCGCGTCTTTCTTCCGACCGCGCTTTAAGCACGTATGAACTGAGCCAGTAAACTGAACTGTAAGTGCGAGAATGGAGTGCGCGCAGATCGCGCGCCGCACGCACGCCTTTAACGAGCCTTGCATGAGTTTTCTTTTTCTTTCTTTCTTTCTAAAGAGTCACCGAACCAATGCCGTGGCTTCATGCGCGCAGCTTGCGAGCTCGCATACGGCTCGCGAGCTACACATTCGGTGCGCATTCGCCAGATGTGGACGCACCCTAAAGGTGTAGATAAGTTACAGGCAGTCAGCCAGTGGCATTTTAAAATGTGGCTACTTCACTCCATTGACCTCAGTCGCAAATTATATTTGCCTCTTTCTCACTTGCAGTACTTGAATCATGCCATCCTACTTTGACGTCTAAAGGTCATAGCTCATTACAGCCACCCGGCAGCCACTCCGCACTGACTCGCCTTATAACCGAGGCGATCCGGTGACGTTACGGAGTTGATATTGTGAGCGCATGGCCATATAAGTCCATATAAACAATACTAGCAGCAGGAGGCGAGTCGGTGCGGAGTGGCTGCCGGGTGGCTGTAATGAGCTATGACCTTAATTGCATGTGTGCGTTAGTGTGCCGTTTTTAAAGAATTAAAGATAGAATGTCGTATAAGTAACCTATCTACAATTTTTTGATTATAATATCACTGTGTAAAACCACATTATTTTTAACCAGTAAAGCAAACATAACCTAATTTATTACGTATTAAGATAACGTTATTTTTAACCCACCTGCCTCCTAGACTATACTACAATGACAATGTCATAAACAGCGGGTGATATATCACATGCTAATTAAATCACCTTGAATCGCTTCAGTTTTTGTTTAGTCACCGCTCAGTAAACTACCATGGAAGATTTTCCATAAAAAAAGTCGTACTTGGTGTAGTTTTAAATATAGGGTAGTTTTTTGGTCGGAATAGGTAGTGTGGTTTGAGTGAAAAAGTGATATAGAGTGGATAATACCTCCTTGGTTGCGGAATGTTTATTATTAATGTTTTGTTACCGTGACCCCGGAACATAAAGGGCAACCGAAGGAACGTGAGTCGGTTTTAGTCAGTAAAACTCTGACACGCCCGCACCCAGGACGGGAGACGTCATTTGATGATTTCCTACTCCCCAAAAAAAAAGCCTCCTTTAAAATTTCCGATTTATTAAGTGACGATTTAACCTTTTCCTCGACCAAGAGACAGCCGGCTGTCGTGCTGCTATTGTCTTTCTATTGTGTCTCGAATCACGTGTGTTCGAAGGTTTATTATTATTCAGTGATATAATTCAGATCATTAATAAAACAAATAAACCGTTAGTAACAGCCAGTAGTTTGGAACTATAAAAGAGAGAAAAAAGGGTGTCCATGGAGTTTCTTGCTTGTTATCTATCTATAATATACAAGAAAGTCGTGTTAGTTACACATTTTATAACTCAAGAACGGCAGAACCGATTTGGCTGAAAATTGGTGGGGAGGTAGCTTAGGACCAGGGGACGGACATAGAATACTTTTTATCTTCTTTTTTTAGTAACCAAACATCTGATGCGCCGCGGGTGAAACCGCGGGGGACAGCTAGTTTTCCATAAATACCAACCGTTTTCAATCAGCCTTAAGTAATTGTTGTGATCAATGCTTGTGCCTTCTCTGTATAAGGGGAGGCTTTGCCTGAAGTGGAATAGTAATAGACTGGTTAGGTTTTAGTATTATATTCGTAATTCCCGAGATTTCATCGTCAATTTAAGATTCCCGGATAAGGGAGGTATTATCCACTCTGTGTTATAACCTTCGAAGTTAAGATAAATTTACGCTACCTATTCCGATGACCCGTCGAAGTTAAGATGAATTTACCGTACCTATTCCGAAGACTAGTAATTACAAAAATTAGTATCGTAATAATTAATTTAGGAAGTTTCCTTGGTGTGTGAAAGTGTTAAATAGAAACTGTTAATTTGACTGTTTTTCGAAAATAATATCTAATTGAACTAATTAAGAACGGTTTTACCTTGAAGACTGTGAAAAATCTGGGTCAATTTACTCAATAGAAACACTTGAATATCTAGAGACAAAGCTGTGATTAAATCTTATAGTTTTGGTCTTAAAATTACCTATAAGAAGGTCGTCAAATTCTGCTGTATAACAACAACAATTGCATCACGCATCTCAGTCACAATCAAAGACCGTTTTAGAAGACGAACAGCACATTTATCTATATTTCTCAACCAAGAAGGATCTACAAGAAATGACCAAAATCTTCAACCGCCTTGCCCAAATAAGTGCTGGCTTAGCCCTAGTGGGTGGAGTGACCAACAACGCTTTATACAATGTCGACGGAGGCCAAAGAGCTGTTATATTCGACAGGTTCACTGGAATCAAGAAGCAAGTCGTCGGAGAAGGCACTCATTTCATCATACCCTGGGTCCAAAAACCCATAATATTTGACATAAAGTCCAACCCACGGAATGTCTCCACCGTTACTGGGAGCAAGGACCTTCAAAGAGTCGAAGTCACACTACGGATTCTGTTCAGACCAATTGCAGATGAGCTCCCGAAGATATATACAACGTTAGGTGAAGATTATGACTTAAGAGTTTTACCATCGATCACAGGAGAAGTTTTAAAGGCAGTTGTAGCCCAATTTGATGCTAGTGAGCTAATAACGCAACGAGAAATGGTGTCATTCAAGGTCAATGAAAGTCTAACAGAACGGGCGAGGCAATTCGGTCTGATACTTGACGATATAGCAATAGTACATATCACTTTTGGCAGAGAGTTTCTCCAAGCGGTAGAATTGAAACAGATTGCGCAGTTAGAAGCTGAAAAAGCCAGGTTTATGGTGGAAAAGGCAGAGCAAAAGAAGAAAGCGGCGGTTATTTCTGCTGAAGGAGATACACAGCAAGCTGTTCTTCTAGCAAAGGCTTTTGGGAATGCTGGCGAAGGATTGGTGGAGTTGAGACGTATTGAAGCGGCTGAGGATATTGCTTACCAGCTTTCGAAATCGAAGAATGTGACGTATCTGCCTGATGAGGGTGGATTCGTTAAGATTCAGTAGTTCAGGTAATGGCATTTTGATTACCAAGGAACAGCCGGCGGTTGCGCTGCTATTGTCTTTCTATTGTGTCTAGTATCACGTGTGTACGAAGGTTTGAAATGAATGTGGACAGTTCTTACTATCTGATCTCAAACTGGGGTTGCGGGTTGTTCGAAAGGGACACCGCGGCCCAGACACAATAGCCTAAGAAGGAACATGGATGGGTATTAGTCAGTACAAGACTGACACTCCCTTCCGCTCCGCCCAGAGCAGGAGTCATTTAATGATTTTCCTTCCCAAAAAGCTAGAGCTTGTTGTACTAACCTGACAACTGATATACATACAAACAATGATGTTATAAGTAAAAAAGTGTAGATAGATAACGAAATTCTATCTTCAAAAACGGCACTCTAACGCACACATACATTACACAAAGTAGGATGACATGATTAAAGTAGTGCGAGTGAAAAAGAGATATTTAAACATCAAATGTCAACGCGATACTCAGTATCATGTTGGTCAATTGGCAAACTTTTAATGTGCCACTTTTTGACTGCATATAACCTATGTACAATTTTTTACTTATAACATCATTGCATACAAATGTATTTTTTTAAATACATACATCTATACTCTATCTATACTTCTAAACTAACATTATAAAGAGGTAAAATTTGTTTGTATGTAAGGGTTAATCTCCGGTAGTAATGAACCAATTTAAAAATTGTTTCACTGGTAGAAAGATACATTATTCGTGAGTGCTATCCATACTAATATTATAAATGGGAAGGTGTGTCTGTCTGTCTGTATGCTTGTCTTTCTTTCACGGCAAAACGGAGCGACGAATTGACGTGATTTTTTAAGTGGAGATAGTTGAAGGGATGGAGAGTCATAGGCTACTTTTTGTCTCTTTCTAACGCGAGCAAAGCCGCGGGCAAAAGCTAGTAGGCTATAAATTATAAATATTTCATGCAAATAAGCCGAACTATCTCAGTTTCTGTCTAGCCAGGCGAATGTTTACCGCCTAACGAAGTGGGCACGGGTCAGCTATTATTGTATATAATTGCACCAAGACACAGAACAAACAATCATGCTCACTACACAAAGACTTTCTAGCTAAGCAGCCAGGGTCACTAACCATCATTCATTCATATTTTGACCATTCCATTTTTATTAGGTTTCTTTGATGTGTTGACAATAATATTTTTTATCATTGTAATACTTCCGTATCTGCGATTAACATAGCATTTGCGATAGTGGCTTATTATGCAGTCGTAAAAACGCATAAACTGTACTTATCTTTTTGCATACAATTTGAAAATGGCTTTACTGGCTGGAAACGTTGCAGAAAGGGTTAGACTACCTTCGCAGTTGTAGCTACATCTACATTCATATGGTCTTAGGAGTAAAATATATACATATATATATTAAATAAATAAATAAATATAAATATTCTTGGACAACTTACACACGGCTGTCTGATCCCAAACTAAGCAGAGCTTGTACTATGGTAACCAGATAACTGATGATTGTACTATACCAATAAGTATATCCAATTAAAACCACTGAAAGTTTAGATTCATCGCCTACACTTGCTGCTGATTTACTTAGAACGAATGTTTCGGCCTGCCCAATAGAATTTAATTTTAAACATATTAATCCTGTGGTGGTTGTAAAGGCTTTTAAACAACTAAAAATCAAGTCAACTGAAGATTTATGGGGCATGTCAACTAATGTTTGCAAATCAATTATTGAGACAATTTCGCCCTATTTAGCTTTTATATTTAATTTATGTATAGACCAAGGGGTCTTCCCGGATTTAATGAAACATAGCAAGGTCATACCGCTTTTCAAATCCGGGGATAGTAAGGATACCAATAACTATAGACCTGTTTCTGTTTTGCCGGTTTTGAGCAAGGTGTTTGAAAAAGTGATGCTAAATCAAATGCTCAATCATTTCAACTGTAACAAGATTTTACACAATCAGCAGTACGGTTTCACCAAAGGACGTTGCACAACTGACGCCGGGATTACTTTAATTAAACATATATTTAAAGCATGGGAAGAGTCGCAGGATGCCATTGGCATTTTCTGCGACCTCTCCAAAGCATTTGATTGCGTCGATCACGAAACATTGCTTTTAAAACTTGAACATTACGGTCTCAGTGAGGTAGCTCTAAATTTCATAAAATCATATTTAAATGATAGATTGCAGCAAGTACAAATAAACGGTGTAAATTCTTCTAGTTTAAAAGTAAAAATGGGTGTACCACAGGGATCAATATTGGGTCCGTTCCTATTTTTAGTATATATAAATGATTTACCGAGTATACTGGAAAGCCAACCTCAAATGGTGTTATTTGCTGATGATACTTCACTGATTTTTAAAGTGAACCGACGTGCACAACACCTTGTCACCGTCAGGATGAACGGTCACTAGGCGTATTGAACGTTGACTTTGTGCCCAACAATTGGTTCCCTATTGCTTCCATTTGCTTCCTATTCTCAAACGATTGCTTCCATCGTATTTTAGAAGATTTAAAACATTTTAAGGGTGACCGTTCATTCTGATGTCTGGACGGCCGGTCACCGAGTCGTACTTGTCCCTGATGAATAGAAAAAATGAAATTCACGTGGCCATTAATTACTTCCCGTTTGCTTCTCTGAATGTTTTACAACTATAAGACTGTAACTATCACGGCAATAAAGATACCGACAAGTGTCAATTACCAATATTTTTGGTGCCTGACGTAAAAATAAAGCAAAACTCTTATTCAACGAATGAATTTTCTTATAGGCGCTTGCCACTCTATATTAATTTTACCGACGGTATGTTCTGTTTTTGCTACAAGCAGTAGTCAATGCTATAGTAAAAATAAACTCATGAAACAACAGTTTATTCAGTTATTTTTTTAATATACTAACATTTTGCAATGTGGTACTACGTTTTTGTTACTTCTTACAACTGTCTTATATAAATCATCATAACATTCCCATACGTTTCCACGCCTACAATGAGCTTTATAGTGACCCATCGTACCAATAGCAGGCGGAACAAATTCAATTATTGATAGCAGTTCATATTCGATATTTTGTAAAACCAACCCCGAAGGCACTTCATGAACAAACATCAGTTCATCCGGTACTTCAAAACTTATAAGATGGTTTAACTTTAATACAAACGACATGACACCATCACATGAAAATCGACGGCACCGCTGTTTTTGTCCCGCATTGTTCTGTCGGTTCCGCAAAGTGTCTGTCTTACGTTTGCACGATAAAAGTGTAGCTGATATCCAAGAAGCTGCAAGTTCACTGATCGACAATATGATGGATATGACTTGATTTTTTTCATAAGTTTTTTTTTACTATAGCATTGACTACTGCTTGTAGCAAAAACAGAACATACCGTCGGTAAAATTAATATAGAGTGGCAAGCGCCTATAAGAAAATTCATTCGTTGAATAAGAGTTTTGCTTTATTTTTACGTCAGGCACCAAAAATATTGGTAATCGACACTTGTCATCTTTATTACCGTGATAGTTACAGTCTTATAGTTGTAAAACATTCAGAGAAGCAAACGGGAAGTAATTAATGGCCACGTGAATTTTATTTTTTCTATTCATCAGGGACAAGTACGACTCGGTGACCGGCCGTCCAGACATCAGAATGAACGGTCACCCTTAAAATGTTTTAAATCTTCTAAAATACGATGGAAGCAATTGTTTGAGAATAGGAAGCAAATGGAAGCAATAGGGAACCAATTGTTGGGCACAAAGTCAACGTTCAATACGCCTAGTGACCGTTCATCCTGACGGTGACAACACCTTGACGAAGTAAATAACGCCATGAATAAGGTTCATAATTGGTTTACAGTAAACAATTTAGTATTAAATGAAAAGAAAACCAAATGTATAAGATTCAATTTGCCAAATGTTAGAAATAATGAATGTAGTGTTGTATTGAATAGGGATGTGCTAGAATTCGTCGAAAAAACTGTTTTCTTGGGGATTACGCTTGACTCTAAGCTGCAGTGGGGTCCTCACATAACATCTCTAGCAGGGCGGTTAAGTTCAGCTGCATTCGCAGTCAGGAAAATCCGACAATTAACCGACGTAGATACCGCGAGACTGGTATATTTTAGTTACTTTCATAGCATCATGTCTTACGGTATTTTGCTTTGGGGACGCGCTGCAGATATAGATACTATCTTCATTCTGCAAAAGAGGGCTGTCAGAGCTATCTATAACCTCAGCAGACGCGAATCACTGAGGGAGTTGTTTAAACAAATAAACATCATGACGGTTCCCTGCCAATACATTTATGAAAATATTATGTATGTCCGTAAAAATCTTCAGCTCTTTAGTAAAATAAGTGACAGGCATAATATCAATACAAGAAACAGGAACAAATTAGACCAGCCAAGTTTCAGATTGTCCAAGGTACATACTTCTTTTATGGGGTATTGCGTTAAATGTTACAATAAAATACCACTTAATATTCTTCAATTAAATGAAAAACAATTTAAAACATGTATTAAGCGCACACTATGTAGTCAAGCATACTATAAATTAGAGGATTATATTATAGATAAAAATGCTTGGTTGGGTGCTGGTCCTGCTCCACAGCCACCTAGTCTCACAAATTAGGAATGTTTGGAAGAGAAATATGCTAAATAGCCCTAAATTGACATAAATAACTTATACTGTTATACTTATTTTTAGATTTCAGATTAAAACTTTTGTTTTATATATAATTTAAAAGCATTATTTCCAAAATTAGACATTTTAATCATTGGAAGATAGAAAATGTTTGTTATTCCCTTAATTATTGACATGAATATTCAAGATCGTTATTATTATTATTTTATGGGTAATTAAACTTCAACCATTTATATTTATTTACAGTACAAAACTTTGGTTTGTGTAATTTAAATGCATATTTTAATTCTTGTAAATGTGAGTACGATGTAGTGATTTATTACGATAGTTCGCTACTGACACAAAACACAAATAGACATGGCGGTTAGGAGCATTGTCATGCTCGCTCAAAAAGTCTCGCTGATGGTGGCGAGTGCGTTGGATCATTCGGTTCCCTTCAAAATGGTTGAGCTAAATGGTGCTGATGCCACGCGTCATGCTCGTGAACGGGCGCTGTCAGTTGAGATGGGTCATCTCTTAACTGCCATGACTTTTTATATTTGACTTTGTAATTTAATTTTGAATTTAATTATTTTGTTACATACTTACATTGTTTTCACATGTAGAAGCAACAAAAAGAAAATGTAACCAAGATTTTGTAAAACATGATTTTTTTTAAAAGAGTGTCCGTGGAGTTTCTTGCCTGTTCTTCTCCATAGAGATCTACGTTTTGGAACAGGCAATTAGCGTCACTTTTCTTTTCTGACAAACCGACCGACTCTTTTGACAATTCATAAGTACCTGTAAATGGTCTAAGTGAAATAAATGCTTTGAATTTTGAATTTTTGAATTTTGAATACACCCAGCGCAGAACAATCATATTAAGTACTTAATCAAAAAACCCAACTGCAATTTAGGAAGCTGGTGGCTTTGTTTCTGCTTAATGTAATTGCTACCAACTTCTGAAATTGAGGGTTTTGATTATTTATTTATTATTTTTTTATTTCTCCTCTTTTTTAAAATTAATATACCCTATGTCGCTCCCATAATTGAGACGAAATCAATGACCCCTCATGTCGAAATCCGTTAAACGGTATAAGCTGTAGAGCGTACTCAAAATATATAAATCCTTTATTATGAGCACCGCAAAGGAATGGAATTCTCTGCCGGCGTCTGTGTTTCCAAAAGCATATACCCCGGATGTATTCAAGAGAAGAGTGCATAGGCATCTTTTGGGTGAGCTTGCTCCATCGTAGGCCCCGTCTATGCCCTCGGACTAGTCTGGGACCAAGAGCAAGCCCATAAGTTATAAAAAAAAATATGAGTCTCTTTTGGAGCAAATCTAATCTACCCATTTATGAGCTAGTATTCCCGTATTTTTTTAAGCTGCGGTATGTTTAGACAAGCGGTCGTTCGGTTGTTCGAGGTTCAGATAAAATCGACGCTCCACTATAATAAGTAACTGCCCTTTTATTACTAGTAAAATAATGGTTGCATATACTTTTAGGTAGTAATAAAAAAATACATCTTTATTATCGACACGACTTTATTTTTATTACTTTTATAGCACGATTAAGTGAACGTTACTCCAGCAAGAAAGTATCTCCTAGAGTTATATGAGTAGAAGGTATAGTTGGTGCCTTATGTGCTGTAAATGTGCCCCCTCATAACAAATGTGTGCCCGTCCGTCCGTTTTTTCCGTTCCGTTCCGTTATTTCTTCGAAACGGCAGGGGGCACACATTTTTTATGAGGGGGCACATTTACAGCCCATAAGGTACCAACTATACGTGCTACTCTTATAACAGTTATAACTCTAGGAGATACTTTCTTGCTGGAGTAACGTACACCACGATTAAGCAGTTACTGAAGGATCGACCTGTGTTGCTTGTCGCGTTTTCGATTCTCGTACGGACAAATACCCGTACGGCTGAACTGTGCACCTCACGTTGTGACGTAACGCTGTCGGAATGCTATCGCTACTAAACGAACGAGGCGAACACGGCGCGCGAGCGGGGAAGCGGGGGAGGGCGAGCATTCCACCGAGGTGCACACTACACGAGTACGGGTTGTAAAGCCTCTGTAGTAGTGATCTTATAAATTATTTAGTTACTAATGTGTTATTTCATAAGTACAAACGCAACCGCAATACAGGAAAAAATCCTAAAACTATTGAGACTAATAAAATATTTTTTGTTACAGGAAAGCCCTATCATAATTCCATTTCCTAACTATACTTCCTTATCCATTCCAAATATTAATAATAATAGTAGTGAAAACTTCCACAATTAAAATAATTAAATATTCATCCATATTACTTTATTCATTCCAATTTTATTTAAAAACGTTGAACGAATGAATTTTAACAACAATACATTTAACACTAGAATCTATTTCTAATCACAAAACTTGCCTTATTAAATACATAAAAGTAAAAAAATAACAACGAATAATTTATCATTCACATTGAACAACAACGATTGCTTTAAAAAAAAAAGATTTCCACTGCTCGCTTCGAGCCGCACCGCTCGCTTCGAGCCGGCTTACTCCTAATGTCCCTCTAGCACATGGTCCTTCGAGCCATGTTAACCGCAATGTTCTGACCCCCTCTCACGATGTCGTCATCCCCAGCTGTGGAGCCTTCTTCCCCATCCACGACCCCGTCCTCCCCCGCCTTAAGAGTTGACTGCACACAGTTCCAGACTTCGACCCCCTACTTTACCGGACGGGTGAGTAAATTTTTTTGGATATTCAGCAAAGATATACTTACAAAAAAAAAATTACAAAATGAGCAGTTCAAATTTAACAACGCAATTTTGTAAATTGATTAATAGTAATAATACATAACGTTACCTGGCAGTGTTTCGGAATAGTTATAATAGTTACCGCGGCTCCGGAACTTAAAAGGCAACCGAAGGAACAAGGGTGGGTTTTAGTCAGTAAAAGTCTGACAATCCTTCCCGCCCCACCTAGGGCGGGAGAAGTCATTTGATGATTTCTCATCCAGAAAAAACTTAATCTATTGAACTGTTCTTAGTTTAATTTACATTATAAAATTGTTTTTATTAAAACACCCATAAGTCCGCATCGTAGTCCACAGCGACCGCTCTTCTACCTGGCTAGTGCTGCACGCAATCAGCAACTCTGTTTCTATAGCATTAAGAGCATATTCCTATCACGCAGTCTAGCTAGGCACTGCATGATAGAGTGTCAAAACTTCATGTCTTCTTTCTTTCAGAAGGCGCCACAACCGCCCCTGAACGTGATTTTACCAGTCACAGCGCCAGCCACCCCACCTAGTTACGGTAAGTAACAGGGGGAGGGGATACAGGGTTAACCTCTTTTGTTATGGGGGAAGTTTCACGGTAGCCCGTGAAATTCATTTTTTTAACGTTTTTTTGCAATTTGCTGCTCAGTGTCTGGGTGTGTTGATATAGGCGACTGTAATAATTATTTAGTTACAGAATCATAATCATTTAAATCATCAAAACAGCTCTCAAAGTGCAACTCAATTGATTGTCTATTTCATGAAAAAGTCATTGAATCGAGTTGTATGCACTGTGAGAGTTGTATTGATAGGAAGGGGCCCAACAGGGCCAATGCCTGCCGGGGTTGCGGAATGTTTATAATAGTTACCGTGACCCTGGAACATAAAGGGCAATCGAAGGAACATGAGTGGGTTTTAGTCAGTAAGAGTCTGACACGCCCTCCCGCCGCACCCAGGACGGGAGCAGTCATTGGATGATTTCCCACTCACCAAAAAAAAAGGGGTTGTATTGATGATATTAATGATATAATTCTGTGACTTAAATACCTATTACAGCCGCGAATCAATTTTGTTCAATGTACAGCCTGACAATGACCGACAAATTGCAAAAAAACGTACGAAAAAAGCTTTCCCCTTAAACATTTACTATCATCTTCAGTTTTAAAGTAGTATGATGTACACAAGATTCTGTTCACAGTATATATTTACTATGTATTTAGTACTGACTCTAAAACGAGATTGTTTAGTTCTTGTGTGTAAATTGGTTTTTGTATGGATCAAATAAATAAATTTATTATTATTATTCCATTCATTTATTTTCTAACATATTAATTACATTTTTAAATATTAATATAAAAAAGAAAAATAACATTTAAAAATATAAAAAATAGTATCCCACCGGCATCGGGAACAGGATCCATTATTATTATTATTATTATTTTTTACGTTTTCGTATCTCGGGACCCTGAGGTCCCGGACCTTTGGAAGGCGTACGAGGGGCCGAAGCCAACTCGCAGAGGCCCCTTGAGAAAAACTTTATGTGGAATGGGACACCAACCGGCGATTATCCCTATATGCACCACTCAAGTGCACCTAAGGTCAACCCCCGGTTGGTGGTGGTCTATTGCAGGTCATGGAATAAAGAAAGTATTGGACTATGGGTTTGGGTTGCTAAGATGGATCACTTATCTGAAACTATTGAATGGCTATGGCCCCTGCCTAACCAATGCTTGTATACACGGATAAAAAGGCAGGGGGTGACTTGCACACTCAGTAAATGGGCCCCCGAAAACGGCCGCTAGCACATAGTGACGTAGCGACAAAGGGGCAACATATATCGAGGTGCTGGAGGAGTGGAGAGGTATTCCACGGCTATCAGGACAATCCCGGAAGTACGGTCAAGATCCCTACCAGCATCTTACTGGAATACTTCCTTCCCCCGAGCAAATTTGCTCTTGCGAATCTCCACTCAAACCAGCCAATTAAGGCAAGAATGAGGTGGGAGCCTTGTTCCTCATCAGTGCTCACTCTGGCCGGCCAGTTAAGGCAAGCCAGAGATGAAGAACAAAGGGTCTCCCAGGAGGTCAGGTCCACGGGGTCGCTACTGCCCGACAGCTCGCCACAAGCTGCCCTGCGGGTTTATTATTATTATTATTATTAGTACCCAGTACCGTAAATGCTGAGCCCAGGTTAAGGTGGTACGGGCATGTTGTGAGATGACTCGTTTAATAGTAAAAAGTATAGCTATTAGATGAATGTCACAGTGACTTGAGGTTTTTCTTTCGGGCTGATAGTCATTTCGACCCTGGATCCTGAAGACTGGATCATTTAGGCCGCTTTCACATTAGGACGTTAGCAGCGCGACAGCAGCGCGGCACAAGCACATTCCTCCACATTATAAGAACATGCCGTAGTTTTAGTTCAGTGTGGCGCTCTTCATTGCAAAAATGGATTCCGACGCGCGACGGGAAAACATTTATGGTCCTGCGCAAGCGCCGCGACAGCGCGCGACCGCCGCGCTTCTGTTTAAAGAATGAAATTCTGACAGCGCTGCTAAAGTCGCCTAAGTGTGAAAGCGCTCTTAATCACTCCTTTCTTCTTCATGTTCTTCTTCACACAATCCATCTATCTTTTCCTCATCCTTTCCCTTCATCCCTCATTCACATTCGTAAATCTCTTAGGGCATCATTCATCATACTATCATTGACTATATTGATCATTTTACCATGTACTTATAATATTTTCCTATAAATTTCAGGCGAGGCCACATTGACTCCCCCGCCGCGGTCCCCGGGCGTTTCTACTGTCGCCAGCCCCCTTTCTGCTTCAGGAGACGCCAGGTCCCACCCCCCGGACGGAACATCTTCAGATAAGGTGAGCAGTCTACTTAATCTATTCTGTTTATTTTAACTTTATGCACGTATGTACAATGGCGGACTTAATACCTTACGCGGTGTCCTGCGTGAGCGACGAACGCGACGCGACGCGACCACAGTTTAACGATCCATACAGTTGGTAAACGCCTTTGATGTCGGACGACACCGCCGCCGCCCGCCGCCCGTGTAGGTATTTACGCTACCGCGTGCAAATGTGCAAGGGTTGTCAAAAAAGACAAACTTTATTTTTTTCATAATTGAATATTACCTGCATGTGAGAATTACGCGGCTGTGGGGTTTTATAAAGGGGGGCAAATTTTTCATTATTTTTGCGATAGGACACACCGTTTTCGAGATACAAGCTTTAGAATTAGAAGAAAAAAGACAGGTCACAGCGGCATGCGACTACGGTCATAACCTGGAAACAGACTGGTACACAGGACAGAAGGTACCTAAGTACCTTTGCTTATTGTTTTATCCGGGTTTTTCGTAGTCAGGTTTTAGTTTTTTTTTAACTTTTGTATAAATAAATAAATAACCTAACATTGCGTGAACAGTGTCCAAGTGCCTGAGATAGCCGCCCGTTCGCAAAGCGTATATACCTACAATACGAAATATAAATGATGCCGATTGAAATGTTTTTCCGATTGTAATAATATAACGTATACGAATACGTGTATAACTTAACTTTACTCGTACCTACTATAATTATTATATACGTAACTATAAACACGACGAGTTTATACAAAATAAATATTAGTAGATACCCACCTGTTTAATACGAATTTATAAGAATAAACTTACCTCGCGTCACGGGGAAATCTATGAAATCTTAAATCCTTATTGTGTCTCGTTGTCGAGATACATACGTACACAGAACAAGAAGTGTGCACCATTATAATAAGCTTATTCAATGATTCTTGAAAACTCGCTCGCGATTTACACGGATGCGTTAGCCCCAGAGTTTGGTCCCCCCAACTACGCGCACTCGTGGGCAGCGATCCGCGCCGCCCACTTCCCCTCGAGATCCCCGCCGTTGCTCTATGCAAGTACATTCGTTTTACAACTGTATGGATCGTAAAACTGTGACGCGACGCTGCAAACGCGACGAACGCGATCAACTCAACGGCATACCCTACATGCGGCCTATATGACAGCCTGCGGCAAGATGCGACGTAACGCGCACTTGTTTTGAGTGCGACCAGATGCGACACCACGAACTTTCAAGCAAAATTGTACTGTACTTCTCCATGATTCGAGTAGTAATGACCAAAATCACGTAGGACTTAGGACATTTGTCGCGTATAGCATCGCGTCGCATTACGTCGCGTCGTGTTGCGTCGCGTCGCGTTCGTCGCTCACGCAGGACATCGCGTTAGGCATTCTCTACCAGTCTACCCAGGGTAGTGCAGAGATTACATAGTTTACTGTCTGAAATAAAGCAGGGTCTGGATAGTCTGAGTCCCGGATAATCCAAACGCCTGCATAATCCGAACGAGGTCATATGCTCGATTTTCCTCTAGTTTATGGTGTATCATAGCGCCATTCAGGTCATTACCTTTAGAAAAAATGTTATATCGTAATTGTAGGAATTAGGTGTTTCCTTCACTACAAATTGCACACAGTTTTCAACACTAGCCTCAAACTAGAAAAGCCAGTATTTTGGGTAAAATTAAGAAGAAAAAGAACAGCGGAGCAGTAAGAAAAATGTAATTTCCACTTTCATCTAAATCAAGTAGAAGACAAAATAGAATGAGGCAGAGGCTAAGGCCGCGTTTCCACTGACGCGGAGCTGGGCGGAGAGGAGCTTAGCGGTGCACAAATTGACCAATGACTATGCTTGAAATCTCCGCTCCGCTTCAATGGAAACAGTTCGAGCGGGGTGGAGCAGAGCAGAGCGGATATTCATACATCGAGGCGGTGCAGTGCGGAGGACAGCGAGCATTGGGGTGCAGAGCGGAGAACAGCGGGGCGGTGCGAAGCAGGGCGGTGCGTGACTCGCGCGGAGCGCGCAGTGTGTCAGTTGTCTTCGTTACGTCATTAGGTGCATGCATACGTATCAAAATGGATGAGAAGTTCATTGAAACTGTTAGACATTTTCCGTGTTTATGGGATACGCGAACGAATACCTACAAATGCAACGAAACCGCTCCGCTCTACTCCGCTCACTGACCATTCACCGCTCCTCTCCGCCCAGCTCCGCTTCAGTGGAAACACTGACCACTTTTCACCGCTCTTCTCCGCTCCTCTCCGCCCAGCTCCGCGTCAGTGGAAACGCGGCCTAACAGTCACGAGTGGAGAAAAGTGGGAAAAGCACAAATTGTTTAGTACCACGAATTATAATCAACCAAATCATTGGATACTTTTCTGATTAATTTCGTTGCGGGATCCAAGACAAGTTGAATCGTTTCTTCGGGACTCGCCGAGCTTCATTGCTCGGCGCTTTTCTGGTGGACTCCACTGTTGATTCTAGCTTTCAGGAGGGTTGGGAATAGTGTAGCGAGGTATCTTTTCATTATTAAACATGAATTATTATTGATAAAACTCTTTGAGTGTACTTTTATAGACACTTCTTCGTTCGGTGACTGCTCCGCTACTGTAGGTCAAAGCGTGAAGCCTATAAGCCCCCTTACCATGACGTTTAAAGTAAGATTGTTTTAGTCCTGTTGCAGGAGTGTGCAAGTGACAGCGTTAGACACGTTGTCTAGCGCCGTCTCTTTCCCACTGAAAGTAATATCAAAGTAATACTGATATAAGGGCTTGTGGTACGCCCCCAGTTATTTTAATGTATAAGCTACTAGATTTTGCCCGCGACTTCGTCCGCGTGTAATAATAGCTCCCGTTCCCGCCCGGGGGATTTCCGGGATGAAAACTATCCTATGTCCTTTCTCGGGTCCCAGACCATATCTGTACCAAATTTCATTCAAATCGGTTCAGTGGTTTAGACGTGAAGAAGAGACAGACAGAGTTACTTTCGCATTTATAATATTAGTACGGATATTACTGTAAAGTTTCAACAAAATTCGCGTGAAAGACTAATTACATTCATTCTTACTCCGAAACATGCACATTTATAATATTTATTAGTAGGATTCTGTGCGCATATTTTAACATGTCATTTTATCTAGTGGCCACTCTGTATCTCTTATCTGAATGTTATCATTCCGACAATACCTTCCGTTGCGCTGCGGGAAACCAGAAATGAAATATTACAAAGAGAAAGCAATATTATAAAGAGTGTATTACACAAACAATATTATAATTAGTGTACGATGTAGTCAATCTATATGGAATCTATACTTATATTGGTGCCGATTCTCTTGTGCACAAACTAACGTAAATTTAAGTTAAGTGCATCTTTCTCTTTCCTTTTAATTAAGAAAAGGACAGAAGATCAAATATTAGTTAAGTCCTGTCAAATTTAGACACTCCATAGATAATTTAGACGCAATTTAAAAACATGGCGTCTAAATATACGTCAATTTTCATCAGGCGCTGTCTTATTTGACAGGATTAAACTAAAATGTATCTTCTGTCCTTTTCTTTAAGAACAAATGCATAACGTTAGTTAACACAGTTTTTGTGCACAAGAGAATCGGCACCATTATAAAGAGTAAAGATTTAATTGTTTGTTTACATTGTTTATGCTTACTTGATTACTGAAGCGATTTAAAAAATTCTTTCACCAATATTAACCTATGTTGATGATCAATAGGACCGGAGTTAAAACGCAAAAAGTGGTAAAATTAAAAAAAAATCCTATTGTCATATCCCGCTATGATTCGCGTGGAACACCTAGTGTGTTAAATAATGTTACACTGGCAACCAGCCCCTGTTTCGCACGGGTGCAATGCTGTTGTATAAAGGTACTAGCTTTTGCCCGCGGCTTCGCTCGCGTTAGAAAGAGACAAAAAGTAGCCTATGTTACTCTCCATCCCTTCAACTATCTCCACTTAAAAAAACACGTCAATTCGTCGCTCCGTTTTGCCGTGAAAGAAAGACAAACATACAGACAGACACACTTTCCCATTTATAATGTTAGTATGGATTACATTAATATAATGATTACAATAAACACTTCCTTAGCTTTCATCTCTCTTAAATTTGCTGTGCCATCATGGTCTTGACATTTTATACCACCTTTGTTCATAATATGAAACGCAATAAAGTATTGTGTATAGAGTATTGTTTAAACTCTTTAACTGTATAATGATTTAGATGGAGTCATTTCGTGTTCTTGGTTATAAGAACACGTGTATGATCTCCATACTATACTTTAATAACCGTACAATTGTCATCTAAACTGAAATATTATTTTCAAACTGGACATCGGCAGAAATCATCGAAAACTCGGTGGATTGCCATAACTAATATAAAAGTTGAAGTTGAAGTTGATTTAGATTATTACTAGCCCCGGGAACCTAAATTCCCCGGGAACGCGGACGAAGTCGCGGGCAAAAGCGACTTCGTCCGCGTTCCCGGGGGATTTCTGGGATGAAAACTATCCTATGTCCTTTATATTTATTTACTGATTTAGGACAACCAACAAATCTTACACTAGTTACATTTATATATTACAATAATATAAAATCCTATGTCTATGTAGACTTAATTATAGGTTGCCACAGCATGCATCATCATCTTTCTCGGGTCTCAGACTATTTCTGTACCAAATTTCATTCAAATCGGTTCAGTGGTTTAGTCGTTAAGAAGAGACAGACAGACCGACAGACAGACAGAATTACTTTCGCATTTATAATATTAGTATAGAGTACAGATTCATAGTCAGATTTATTTATTAATCCTGAACATCTTTTTACCCACAGTCTTCAGAAACCGCTGTGGGCGGCATAACCCGGACGGCAAGCACGGCCCTCTCCCGAAAAGAGAGTTATAAAGCACAAAGACAGCACTACAGAAGAGAAAAGAAGAGAGCAGCGTCTGCTTTGCTACACTCTATAGAAGATCCTTCTGTGGTTGTGCTTGCTGATTGGCTGAAGGTGAGTTTGTGCTGACTGGGACCGCTGTGCAACGCGCAACGTTGCAACGCGGTCCCAGACGTTGCACCACGGTCCCAGTCAAAAATTAGAGTTATAAAGATATAGAGTTATGTTAGAGTTATAAAACACAAAGACAGCACTACAGAAGAGAAAAGAAGAGAGCGGCGTCTGCTTTGTTACACTCTATAGAAGATCCTTCTGTGGTTGTGCTTGCTGATTGGCTAAAGGTAAGAATTTGTGCTGACTGGGACCGCTGTGTAACGCGCAACGTTGCAACGCGGTCCTAGACGTTGCGTCGCGGTCCCAGAAAGTTGCATCGCGGTCCCAGATGTTGCACCGTGGTCCCGAACCGAACGTTGCATCACGGTCCCAGACGTTCAGCGGTTCTCAAGTTCACATGAGATTAATAACAGATGTCGAACAGATCTTCAGATGTAGCCTTACGATAGTCAATAGTCAAATCATTTATTTTCATTAGACCAAAAAAAGACACTTTGAAACCCATTCCAAAATGTTGTTTCGTATGGAGAAGAAAGATAGCTGTCTTTGTCACTCTAACAAATAAAGTAAGGACAGCAACAAATTTAAGAGCGTCTTAAAATTAAGTAACGTTTAAGTATTCGGGGGTAGTTTTGTAGATTGTTGGAAGTCATAAAGTGATATCTATTTTGTAAAATTTACCTTTTAAATATTTTGTTCTGACAAATATATTTTATAATCTTTTTTTAATTAGTAATGTTTGGTTACAGGTTCGAGGTTCACTCAAATCATGGACAAAGCTATGGTGTGTTCTGAAGCCAGGGCTTTTGCTCCTCTATAAGAGTCCTAAAGCGAAGGTAAGCATTATTTAAATACTGACTGGTTTTACCTGCATTTTGGCTCCTACACCGCTCCCTTGGTCGTAGCGTGGTGTTATATGACTTACTAGCGACCCGTCCCGGCTTCGCACGTGGACAAATGATATAGGTACCTAAGCCTTCCTCAAGAAACGGCGGCGGTGACCTCTCGCGCCCGGCGCTGGTTCAGGCCATGCTTCGGGGCGAGACGGAATGGGATGCCGTCGCCTCCTTCTGCGAAGCAGTTATGCTAGTGAAGGAAGCGGCGGCGCGCGAGAGGCAGCGACGAGCCTCTCGCCCCGGACTAAGACCCAGGCGAAGACGTCGAGAGTCGCAAGACGACTACCGGCCACCGTAGGCGCGGTTCTGCGGATGGCGAGCGATGGGTAGCTCGCCGCCCGGCTAGGACCAGGACCGCGTCGACGGCGCGTTAGTGTTCCACGCGCGCCTCAAAGAGAAGGAGTCAGCACAGGAAGGGGCCTAACAGGGCCAACGCCTGCCGGGGTTGCGGAATGTTTATAGTAGTCACCGTGACCCTGGAACATAAAGGGCAATCGAAGGAACATGAGTGGGTTTTAGTCAGTAAGAGTCTGACACGCCCTCCCGCCGCACCCAGGACGGGAGCAGTCATAGGATGATTTCCCACTCACCAAAAAAAAAAAGCCTTCCTCAAGAAATGGTGGCCCTTCAATAAAAATAATGTATACTGTGCCGCCCATCAGCCAATATCTGACTCTCCAAGATACATCGATACCTTATTGTTCATGGATGGCCAGTTCCACCACCTTCAAACAGAATGAAAGCCTACCGGGGTAGCAAGTTTGTTCAAAATAATGGTCCCCCGCTCCGGCCCACTCCCTCCGCAGTTTAGGAATACATAATATGTATGTATTTATAAATTACATAAGTACTAGCTTTTGCCCGCGGCTTCGCTCGCGTTAAAAAGAGACAAAAAGTAGCCTATGTTACTCTCCATCCCTTCAACTATCTCCACTTAAAAAATCACGTCAATTCGTCGCTCCGTTTTGCCGTGAAAGAAAGGCAAACATACAGACAGATATACAGACAGACAGACACACTTTACCATTTATAATATTAGTATGGATTATATAAGTATGTTTATCAGTTGTCTGATTACCAGAGTACAAGCTCTGCTTAGTTTGGGATCAGATGGCCGTTTGTGAGTTGTCCCAGGATAGTTATTTTTGGACGGTCTAGCGGACAGAATGTTATTTTCTTTCGACGACTAAGCGACAGCCGGCTGTCGGGCTGCTATTGTTTTTCTATTGTGTTTTAAATCACGTGTGTTTGAAGGATTAATGTAGTCGTCATCCCTGTCATTGTCATTGTGCCGAAATAATATTTTTTTTATTTATTTACAGAGCAGCCACTGGGTAGGCACAGTCCTCCTGACCTCCTGCCAAGTAATAGAGCGTCCGAGCAAGAAGGACGGCTTCTGCTTCAAGTTGTACCACCCGCTCGAGCAGAGCATCTGGGCACCGCGAGGGCCACACAACGAGACTATCGGTGAGTGGCCAGTGTTGGTAATACTGGGTGGTAATGGTAATATTGGGCAGTAATGGTAATATTGACAGATATTGGTAATATTGGATGGTATTGGTAATATTAGTTAGCGTTGGTAATATCGTTCCTACGTTGGTGATGTGGTCCGTGTTTTGAATACAGACAGGTGTAGTTATTGTTGCAAAGCTTTGATAATACTGTCAGAGTAGGTAATATTTTGACTAGTAGTAGTTGGCTCGGAACAGTTCAGCTAACTTGTCAAGTGATAGAGCGTCCGAGCAAGAAGGACGGCTTCTGCTTCAAGTTGTACCACCCGCTCGAGCAGAGCATCTGGGCACCGCGCGGGCCTCACAACGAGACTATCGGTGAGTGGGTAATATTGGCCAGTAATGGTAATGTTGGTAATGTTGGCCAGTAATGATAATGTTGGTCAGTAATGGTAATGTTGGTAATTTTGACAGGTGTCGTAAATATTGCCACGAGAACGTAATATTACTCAGCGTTGGTGATGTTGCTTAACCTTTGGTAATTTTGCCAATGTCATGGTTGGAAAGTATCTTCCGCATATTGTCATTAGGTGTAGTGATATTGCTAAGTTCGGGTAGTTTTCCTTTGAATAGGGTTTATTGACAAATCTAGGTAATATTATCAGAGTAGAGAATATTTCCAGGAATGGCTAGTAGCGTAGGGATAGTTCAGCTAACTTGTCAAGTGATAGAGCGTCCGAGCGAGAAGGACGGTTTCTGCTTTAAGTTGTTCCACCCGCTCGAGCAGAGAATCTGGGCACCGCGCGGGCCTCACAACGAGACTATCGGTGAGTTGGTAATATTGGGCAGTAATGGTAATGTCCGCCTCTCATGCAAGAGGTTGCGGGTTCGAATCCGGGCAAGTACCAATGTGACTTTTTCAATTCATATGTACTTTCTAAAGTTTATCTTAGACATCACAGACATCGGTAAAGGAAAACATCGTGAGGAAACCTGGTCTTGTAGTTAATATAAGTCCGAAATCGCCAACCCGTCTTGAGCAAGCGTGGTGATCAATGCTCGTGCCTTCTCTGTATGAGAAGAGGCCTTTGCCCAGCAGTGGGACAGTTATAGGCTGGTATTATTATTAATGGTAATGTTGGGCAGTAATGGTAATCTTGGCTTATGTTCGTAATATTGAAAGGTGTTGGTAATATGGTCGCGCGGGCCTCACAACGTGACTATCGGTGAGTTGGTAATATTGTCCAGGAATGGTAATGTTGGTAGTATTGTCCAGGTATGGTAATGTTGGTAATATTGGCAGGTGTTAGTAATATAGTCCAGTAATGGTAATATTGGTCATATTGTCCAGAAATGGTACCGTTGGTATAATAGGCAGATGTTGGTAAAATCGTCCTATGTTGGTAATGCGGCCACGTGTTGGTAATACAGATAGGTGTCAGTAGGTAATATTTCGACTAGGAGATAGCTACCTAGGAACAGTTCTGCTAACTTGCCAAGTGATAGAACGTCCGAGCAAGAACGACGGTTTCTGCTTTACGTTTCTACTATCGGTATATATATATATTTTTTTATTGTTGGGTAGTGTTGGTAATATTGGGTAGTGTTGGTAATATTGTTTAGAAATGGTAATATTGACAAAGTTGGTTATATTGCTAATCTTATAGTTGAGAAATATCATTCGCGTATTGCCACAAGGTGGTAGTATGGTTACAGTGTTTCAAATATAAGAAGTGCAATTTGACACTTTTAACCTACTGAAGAATAGGGATTGGGTTAAAAAAATCGATTACTACAATATCCGATCTATACGAGATATTGATTTCATTTCTTTGTAATTTATAATCGATTTATTTATTTTATGACTGTAAATTTCTGAATTTTAGATGAAAGAAATTCTCAAATTCTCACTTGCCAGTGTTGCCAAATTAAAAGAAAAAATATTTTTTTGTCAAGACTTGAGCACGAGCGATTTTGCTTACAAAAACTTATTAAAATTATAATAACTATATGTTTAATTTTAACATTGACATTCAGAAATCATCAAAAATATATTTAAACAATAAATGTCGCTTTCATTGAAAACGATCGTTATTAGTAAGTTCGATTATTCGGTCATTTTTAACGATTATTGGTATACAAGTGAAATGAAGAGTCACAACACTACGGTACCTTACTACGTGACTTTGACACGACGTCGAGAAAAAATATTATTTATTGTCAAGAATGGTTATATTGCTTTGTTTGAAAATTTTTAATGTAAATTAAGTGATTAAGAATTGTACAGTTTGTGATAAAATAAAAATAACTTTAAAAATTACGTGGTTTTACGGAAGAAATAAATGTCAATTTTTGAGTTACGCATGTACAAAGTTGTGTCGTCATGAAAAGTATGAAACGTCAAATTGCACTTCTTATATTTGAAACATTGTAGTGTAGGTAATATTAGGTATAGGTCATATTATTAAAATGCTATATTCCCAAGTGTCGGTAATATTACTAAGGCGCTGCGCAAACGTAGACACTTTTGTGCCTTGTGTCGGACACCGAACACTTTTTGATAGTAATTAGTATGGTGTTAAGTGGAAGCAACTAGACACAACAAATGTAAACCACTTAACACCATACTAATGACGATCAAAAAGTGTTCGGTGTCTGACACAAGGAACAAAAGTGTGCACGTTTGCGCAGCGCCTAAGCGTTGGTAATATTACCTTGGACGAGCCTGTTAAAAAAAATATATATCAGCTATTTCTAACAGAAGTTTTAATGCCCTCCCGACTATAATGTATGAAACGGCTGATATTTTTTTCGAGATTTCAGAGTTGGTTCTATTATAAAAGTTGTTTGGTTTTATGGGTAGAATCATCTCCTAGCAGGTATTTTAAGACCAAAAATACACCTAGTATACAATATGTATGTATTCACAATCGATATGTAAGTATGTTTATCAGTTGTGGCTACCATAGCACAAGCTAAAAGTTTCGGAGGTGGCCATCTGTGATTTGCCCCAATGTACTAGCCTTTCTGACTGACAGCCGGCTGTCACGCTGCTATTGTCTTTCTGTGTCTCAAATCACGTGTCTTCGAAGGATTTATTAATATATGTTGTCTCCAGGCGCAGTAGTACAGCCGCTGCCGACGGCGCACCTGATATTCCGCGCGCCGTCGCAGGCGGCCGGACACTGCTGGCTCGACGGGTTAGAGCTCGCCTTGCGATGCAGCAATGCTATGCTCAGGTACGTGTTCTGTTCCCCCCTTCTAGTAACTTGCCCCCTCCCCCTTTAGTCACTTGCCCCCCTCCCCCTCTAGTAACGTGTACCCCTCTCCCCTTTAGTAACTTGCCCCTTTACCCCCTCTAGTAACGTGCCCCCCCCTAGTAACGTGTCCCCCTCTCCCCTCCTGTAACTTGTCCCCCTCCCCCTCTAGTAACTTGTCCCCCTCCCCTCTAGTAACGTGTCCCCCTCTCCCCTCCAGTAACTTGTCTCCCTACCCCTCTAGTAACGTGTCCCCTTCTCCCCTATAGTAACTTGTCCCCTCTCCCCTCTAGTAATTTGTCCCCCTCCCCCTCTAGTAACGTGTCCCCTTCTCCCCTATAGTAACTTGTCCCCTCACCCCTCTAGTAACTTGCCCCTCTCCGTCCTTTAGTCACACTCGACGGGCTCGAGCTCGCCTTGCGATGCAGCAATGCTATGCTCAGGTACGTGTTCTGTTCCCCCCTTCTCTCCTTCTAGTAACTTGACCCCCTCCCCCCTTTAGTCACTTGCCCCCCTCCCCTCTCTAGTAATTTGGGTGCCTAGTAATATTTCTGCCCAGCAGTGTGGGCCCCCAGTACTTTGCCCCTCGCCCCCAGTAATTTTGGTTATCTTTATGCAGAAGAACAGGCAAATAACTCCACAGACACTAAACGAATTAAACGAACTTTGTTTTGTAAATAGGTAAAAAATTACACTATTACACGTATTTTTTTTTTCTTATTTTAATCGTACGATGGAGCCGGTGTTTCGTAGCTGGACTGCTCTGAGAAGAAACAACCGAAACAAACTCAGAGGTCAAAGTCTCTTTTAAAGTCCATACAATATTGTATTGGTCAAATTATGCGAACACTCTTTTCAAAATTCTTCTTTTTTGTTTTACAAAACTTGGTTACATAGGACCTAGTGTGGGTAATATTGACAATGGTGCCGCTTCTCTTGTTCACAGACTAAACTAAATTTAATTTAAATTAAATGGAACTTTCGATTTTGTTAGGAAAAGGACAGAAGAAAAAATATTAGTTAAGTCCTGTCAAATGTATTGCATTCGGTTTATAACCTGTAATGATAGCTGTAAGCAAGAAATAAATAAATAAATTTAGACGCTCCATAGAAAATTTAGATGCGATTAAAAATATGACGACCAAAAATACGTCGATTTACTTCAGGCGCTGTCTTATTTGACAGGATTAAACTAAAATGTATCTTCTGTCCTTTTCTTAAAGAAATGGAAAGAGAAAGATGCAATTAACTTAAATTTACGTTAGTTTGTGCACAAGAGAATCGGCACCAGTCTCAAACGATTTATTGTCAAAATGGGTCATGATTCCAATTTGTCTATAGTGTGCAGCACTTGTGTAAAACTCCAAAAGTGCTGCACACATATTTATTTACTTATATTTTGTTACCCAGATGTTCCCGTTCCCGGCCCGAGCAGACGGTAGCGGCGGACTCCCCGGCGACACAGACTAACTTGTCGCACGAAGACTTGGAGAAACACTTCAATGAACACGGTACGTCTGTAGTTAGTTGTTATTGTCTGTGGTCTGTTTGATTCGTAACGGGAATAAAATTTGAATATTGTTGTGAGTTTACTGCTTAACTTTATCTCTATAATTCGCCGTCGCTTAGCCCTGAATACTTAAACGTCACTTAATTTTATGACGCTTTCAAATCTGGTGCAGTCTTTGTCACTCTTAACGAATACAGTAAGGACGGCAACAGATTTGATTTATACTTGTGATAATAAACAGTTTTCCCAAAGAAAAAAGTTTTTTCAGGATTTTTAATAAATTATTGTTCAGTTGTAAAAGACGAATTGTGGTTTAGGATTTTTTAAAGTAAGACATTAAACAATGTCTTAACACTCGAAGAGAGATGGTGCTAAGTATCGTAAAATATGATGTTTCCGTTACGAATCGGACAATATAAGCAAGACTGTTATTCCAAAAGAACAAAATCTAAAAATATCATAAATAAACACGGAGTGGATTTTTAATGGAGTAACAACTGGAAGCTTTAAAGATATTTTATTACAGTTTTATAAAGTCATAAATGCTTAAAATTATTTTTTTTATCTCTACCGGAGTACGTTTACCTGTTTATGTAAGTTCGTATAAGTAATCGTACGGTTGATCAACGTTCGAATAACCTACGCTCTGTAATATCTAGAGATGTTCCGGAGATCCATATCCGTATCCGTATCCGCGGATATGCACGGGAGAAATAAGGTCCGTGTCCGTATTCGTATCCGTCACTTTACTCGCGGTACTTTCACGGATATTTTATATTAAATAGACAGGATAAAATGACAGGATTAAATTTTGTGATTAAGTAGCATAATTTAAAAATATCAGAGAATTCTTTATTTCTTAAAATCAAATATTTGGCAAGTCGAAACTCGTCCTGCTCGTCGCTGCGGCGGCGAGCGTGTCGTCAACTATCATTCAAAGGTCACGCGCCGACAACAATTGACTAAGAAAGTAAAGATCCGTATCCGTGTCCGCGGATATACATTTTTGACGATCCGGCACATCACTAGTGCCGGATCATCATTTAGTGTGTACATAAGTTTTGAAGTGTCCATTACTTTTCTACTCCGTATCCAATAACTTTTTAGTATGAATATTTATGATATCCTATTTAAATATCGTGAGTGGGAAATCATTTGATGATTTCCCACTCACCAAAAAAAATGATATCCTATTTAAATATCGATTGAAAACAATTGGTGCGTAAATTTTAAATATCTTTATTTATTATGTATTGGTTACAAAATTTAACTCACAAAATTATTCTTTGAGTATCCCGTCTAGATATCTAAGCGACAAAAAGGTAAATGTTTTAATAAATATACTTATATTTTTTCTATATAAAAATGTCTCCCTTGCACGTACGCTAAATAGTGCTAAAATTATCCGAACCATCATCTTGTAGTTCGCCCTTAATGTCTATATCGGATTATTCTCCAAAAAGAACAAATTCTGCCGAAAGAAAGACCACCTACCAAGTTCCTAAAAAGGCTAAAACTCGAAAAACGAAATGGGCTCAATTCGTTGAGTCTATAGAAACTTTGACCAAGGACCACGATTCTAGCGACCCTCCAACGCCAGAAAGAGATAGCAGATTCCTCGATTTCTTGCGAAAGAAAGAGACGAGGCTAGGTCGCAACACTGCGTCTACATCCTCTATGCGAATGGAGAAAGAGCAGCCGGTAAAAAAACAAATGAGCAAAAGTTTAGCGTCAAGTCCTTATAAGGTAGAGATAAAAAAGTCTCCAATTTTGAAGTGTCTGGAGTTCCCGAAGATACCTTTAGGAGATAGAAAGGACAAAATGTCTCCCACTTCTTTGATAGAAGAGAATTTTATGAAATTCATGTCCAATTTTCCCAAGCGTAGGAGCTCAACCCCTTTGACGTTTAGCCAAAAGCGAATAGGCGAATTGCGAGAGTCGGGGGTCAAAACTGATTCGGAAAACGATGAGGTTTTTGTCAAATCTAAAAGAATGTTTAAAGGGTCTGAAGTTATCTGCGATACGCCTGAGAATATTATTATTAAGACAGCGCCATCTATTGAGAGAGTGCGGCAGTATACGTCGTCGTCTACGGATGAGGCTAGGGAGGTGTATCGGTAGGTTATTTGAAATACATTATTTAAATATGTCACTGATACCGTTTCAATTGTCATGCGTGTACGCGCCCGCGTGCGGGCTAGGCACGCATGCGGGCTGCCGACAACCTATCGTATCATACATGCTTTAATTGTCATGCGAGCCTCACAGGCGGCCCGCAACAAACATGGCGACCTGGGCTTGTACGCGGATGCAAATATGCACGAAAATGACAAAGCCATTTGTTTATAAACTACCTCGCGAGATTGTAACAAGTCGCCAAGTAATTTAGTTGATAATTTGACGATTGGACATGAATAGTGTATACAATTATATAAAGCTGTGTAGTATAGTTTATAATTTATCGACAATTTATAATGTCGCAAGATTAGAACTAGAATAGAGAATCAATACGGTGACATTTCATTTATTTAATTTTAATTAAGAGCTTAATACACTAAGGTCGAGACTAATACTGTTTCTTAGCATGTGCTTTCTTTGTCTAAATATTTTTCTTTTTTCTGTCGCACAACTATCAAATTATGTGCAAGAAAGAGATAGAGAACAGCTTAGTCAAAGTACGTACGAAAAACGTTTACTTTTCTCGATATAACGGTTATTTTATGTACATTACACATGCGAGTCTTATGCGCGTTACAGTAACATTGTTTAATATTCGAATGTAATATTTATTCTATTTATGAACCACAAAAACTCTTATAGGAAATCTCTATACCCACAACTGATAATCACACCGGATAAATACTCAGTCATTGACTACGAAAAGCTACCATCAGCGAGTTTCAAAGCCAGCAACTTGGAGCGGCGAGACGAAAGATTTTCATCTCGGAACGTCTATGTAGCCGGCAAAATAGTCAGGACTGGTGAGGTGGTCTGTAGAGCTAGTGTTACAGCAATGAAGTTGCAACACGTATCGCGCAACTTGTAGCGTTGCAAGTAATAATATTATAAGTAAACAGGTGTAGATAGTTTATAGGCAGTCAAGCCAGTGGCACTTTAATCGAACACACGTAATTCGAGACACAATAGAAAGGCAATAGCAGCCTGACAGCCGGCTGTCGCTTGGTCGTCAAACAGTTAAAATGCTGCTATATCGCTCTATTGATCTCAATCGCAAATTATATTTGTCTCTTTTTCACTCGCAATACTTTTTTTTTTAATGAGTGGGAAATCATCAAATGTCTGCTCCCGTCCTCCGTGTCAGACTTTTACTGACTTGCCATCGTCATGCCATCCCTGCTTTCGTCTAACTGTATGTGTGCGTTAGTGTGACGTTTTTGAAGATAGAATGACGTATAAGTAACCTTTCTACACCTTTTTACTTATAATATCATTAGTTACGGCAATAAAGTTGCAACATGCAACATGTAGCCTGCATATTGTATCGTTGCGCGTTGCTATGATATTGTCAAACAATGATGTTATAAGTAAGTTACTTATACGACATTCTATATCCAAAAACGGCACACTAACGCACACATACAATTAGTCGTCAAAATAGGATGGCATGATTTAAGTGTTGCGAATGAAAAAGAGGCGAATATAATTTGCGAAAATTATAATTTGGTGTAATAGCTCGTTTTGAAGTGCAACATGCTGACTGCCTAGAACCTGTAGACATCTTTTTACTTATAATATCATTGTTGTCAACGTCCTGTTTTGTTTTCGATAGTTGAGTTGTAACAAGCAACTTGAAATGTTGCAGCTTATGGTTTGTTTAGAGTGTACCGTCGTAGCCAGCTATATTTTCTTATGATTATGTGCTATTTCTTAAGCTAAAATGTATGTGTTATGTATGTGTGTGTTGTTTTCCAGATCGCTCTTGTAATGTACTATTTCGTATTACTATTTAGTGATTTTATTACATAAAAACTGACAGTTCCTCATAAAAAATTTTAATAGGGTTGACGACAGCAATTAAAAAATGGCATTCTGTTTAGTCCGTCTGATAGATCGGCCGAAAATACGGGACACGTACTTTTTAATTAATAAAATTAAAAAAAAAATTCAAAGATAAAGAGCAACAAAGTTCCGGAGTGGGGGCTTTTGACGTCACCGTCCTGCAAAAAGTGTATCTGATCGTGACGTCATGCGCAATTTCAACGCACTGTATCGTCGTCATTCTTCGTTTAAGAGAAAAAGGAAAAAATACGTGTCCAAAATTTTTTAACCGACTTCAAAAAAGGAGGAGGTTCACAATTCGTCTGTATGTTTTTTTTGTGTGTTTGTTACGCGATATCTCCGTCAATTGTTAACGGATTTTGATGGTTCTTTTTTTGTTTGATAAGTCATGATTCAGGGGTGGTCCCATATAAATTTTGTGGCGATCGGTTCAGTGCTTCTCGAAAAATTCACCAAGAACAAAAAAAAATTACGAGATATTCATAGACGATGTGTGCTTTTTCTTCAGTTATTTTGGGTAGTTATTTTTGGGTTTTTAGTTTTTGAAGGCGGTTATCATTTTTTTGAAAAAAGTTTTTTTTGGTAATGTATCTGACGGACTAATTACTTTTTTTTTGTCGTCTCGCCTATTACACTTTGCCCGACTTAAGAATCGATCCCTTAACCTTTGAACAGACGGCCTTGAGAACAAAAAAGTCAATATTCATTTTATATAACACTATTACTTCAAACATAGACAAACTTACCATAAATTGAATAGATATTGAAATGAAATGGAGATGTAATCGGCCTTCGCGGTGCGTTTGACAGGTGACATTGACAGCTGTCACTGACAATCGTATGGAAGTACCGAAGTAGTAGTTACTGTCGATGTTACGTCAGAAGTTAGGTGATGTTCACACGAGCGGTTATAGTCGCTAGTAAGAAAAAATATTGGAGGTTTTTTAAAAGCCTTTATATACACAATAGAAAGACAATAGCAGCACGACAGCCGGCTGTCGCTTGGTCGTCGAAAGGTTTATAAGTTCAGGGGCTTTTTTTACAATGCATAAGTGCTTTCTAAACTTTCGAAAGTATATAATGTTACAAAGATTTTATAAAACTTTATGTTTTAAAATAGTGTCCATGGAGTTTCTTGCCTGTTCTTCTCCATAGAGATCTACTTTATGGAACAAGCAACGAGCTTCAATTTTTCTGACTAACCGAATGACTCTGACATTTCATAAGTGCCTGTAAATGGTCTAAAGCTCATTTTTCAATCATCAGTAAACTTTTATCTGAGGAATAAATATGACGGTTTGACATATTTTCTATACAAAAGCTGTCAAAACGTCAAACATAATCTTCAGATAAAAGTTATCTGGCGATTGAAAAATCGGCCCTAAAGGATTTGTCACACTGGAGGCGTTCTGCGGTCTGCGGTCAGGTCAGAGTGAACGCAGCCCGCATCATGTATGAACAACGCTGTCGGTCGGGGTCAGCAATCCCCAACATGCGTTCTTTGGTCGTGGTCGCACGGTCAGATCGCATTCTATACAAAATATATATTGATACCGACAATGTTGTTCATACATGATGCGGGCTGCGTTCACTTTGACCTGACCGCAGGCCGCAGAACGCATCCAGTGTGACAAATCCTTTAATGAAATAAATATACATTGGTACAAGCTAGGATACGACCCACAAACTCTTAAATGAAAGACGGGCATTTTTTTTTTGTGGAGTGGGAAATCATCAAATGACTGCTCCCGTCCTGGGTGCGGCGGGAGGGCGTGTCAGACTTTCACTGACTAAAACCCACTCATGTTCCTTCGGTTGCCCTTTATGTGCCAGGGTCACGGTAACTATTATAAACATTCCGCAACCCCGGCAGGCGATGAAAGACGGGCATTTGATAACTTGACTTATGCGCTGCCACTAAAACAGAGGTCACAGGAAAGTCAATAGGCAACCAAACAAAGCAAAAAATAAGTGATACTTACCAATTCTTATTTTGAATGACTAAAAATATTGGACACCTGCTTTTTATTTGACATAACTATAAAAATTATTTAAGATACTAGCTTTTGCCCGCGACTTCGTCAGCGTGAATTAATAGTTTTCGTTCCCGAGGGATTTCCTCGATGAAAACTATCCTTTGTCCGTTCTCGGGTCCCTGACTATATCTGTACCAAATTTCATTCAAATCGGTTCACTGGTTTAGGCGTGAAGAAGAGACAGACAGACAGAGTTACTTTCGCATTTATAATATTAGTACGGATAACGCATTAAAATTTTGGAGCGGGGACTTTTTTTAGTAAAATATGTACCTTTAGTTTTATCTTTGCTGTTTTGAGTTTATGGGACAAAATCTGTTATTACAAATCTGAAGTTTATTTATTTGTTTGTTTGATTGAACGTTCCAATCTCAGGTCCTACATGTCCGATTTGAAAAAAAAAGTATATTTGTGTTGAATAGTCCATTTATCGAGGAAGGTTATCAGTACTAATATTATAAATGCGAAAGTAACTCTGTCTGTCTCTTCTTCACGTCTAAACCACTTAACTGATTTGAATGAAATTTGGTACAGATATAGTCTGGGTCCCAGACTATATCTAGCATAGTTTTCAACCTGGGTATCTCCCGGGGACGGGAACTATTATTCCACGCGGACAAAGTCGCGGGCAAAAGCTAGTATGCTATAAAATATCACCGCAGGAGTCAGCTAAAATACATGTCTAATATGTTGCGAAATGTTTATAAATAGTTACGGTGACCCCGGAACATAAAGGGCAACCGATGGAACATGACTAGGTTTTAGTCAGTAAAAGTCTGACACGCCCTCCCGCCGCACCCAGGACGGGAGCAGTCATTTAATGATTTCCCAATCCCAAAAAAAAATACATGTCTAATATTTTTTGCTAATTTAAAAAAAAGACTAGAATCTATATTTTTTGTCATGTTGCCTACTTAGCAACCTGGTTTCTTTGACCTTTATTGTAATTACATTGCTACCTACTCTGTGTATTTACAAAGTTGGTTTTAAAACAAATATGAAGTTACCTCTGTTGTATTTGTAACAAAAACAAACCGCTTTGTTTGAGCTTGTAGCGAAAATTCGGTCATGGCCGCTTATGGGTAGCTGATCTCGATTATTATAGTATACTAGCTGCTGCCCGCGACTTCGTCCGCGTGATATAGTTCCCGTTCCCGGGGGATTTCCGGGATGAAAACTATCCTATGTCCTCTCTCGGGTCCCAGACTATATGTGTACCAAATTTCATTCAAATCGGTTCAGTGGTTTGAAGAAGAGACAGACAGACAGAGTTACTTTCGCATTTATAATATTAGTACGGATATTAGTACGGATAAGTACAGATATTATATTATAGGGCATAATAGTGTCGAAGTGGCCCAGTGGATGAGACGCCCGCCTGTTCTGTAAGAGGTTATAGGTACGAATCCGGGCAAGTACCAATGTGACCTATTCAATTCATATGTACTAAAGTTTATCTTGAATATCACTGACATCCCGTGCCTCGGAAAGCACGTAAAGCTGTTTGTCCAGTGGTCCTGGTTGTCATTCATAGAACTTTGACAGTCGTTACGGGTAGTCAGAAGCCGGAAAGACTGACCAGTCTAATTGGGGGGTATCGTGTCGCTCAGTTACTGGGCTGTGGAGGTCTGATAGGCAGTCGCTTCACGCAATACACAGGTATCCTAATATTAAAAGCGAACACAGAACCTTGGCTTTTTAGACGTAGGTTAAACTTTTAAAACTAAAGTAAACCATTGTCAAATCATGACGCTTGTATGAAGTCATATGCAACGTGGTTTAGCTGAATAAGAGGTTTAAAGTCCACATAAAAATAAACATTCAGAAGGTTCACTTAAATTAAAGCAACGTTGAAAAAAAAAACACCCGTGCGTCGGAAAGCACGTAAAGCCGTTGGTCCCGGTTGTCATTCGTAGAACTTTGACAGTCGTTACTGGTTAGTCAGAAACTCTGTCCAGTCTAACCAAGAGGTATCGTGTCGCCCTGTTATTGGGTTGTGGAGGTCAGATAGGCAGTCGCTTCACGTAAAACACCGGTATCCAGCTGAATCCGGTTAGGCTGGCAGCCGACCCCAACGCAGTTGGTCAAAGGCTAGGGAGATGACGATGACGAGTGTGAATGGAAAAATAAAGAAACCACTGCCCAAGTTATTAGTATCGCGACGCTACGCAACGCAGTTTAAAATCTACGTAAAAATGAACATTCAGAAGTTCCACTCAGTCATGCAGTGTGCCACAGTTTGTAATCTTCTAAAGATTTTCGGATATCATGGATGCATACCAAGACGGGTCTATACTAGGTGTATTTTTGGTCTTGCTCAACCCGCTAGGAGATGATTCTACCCATGAAAACAAACAACTTTTGTTATGGAACCAACTCTGAAATCGCGAAAAAAATATCAGCTGTTTCTAAGAAAAGTTCAATGCCTTCGGACTATAATGTATGAACCAGCTGATATTTTTTTCGCGATTTCAGAGTTGGTTCCATAACAAAAGTTGTTTGTTTTCATGGGTAGAATCATCTCCTAACGGGTTGAGCAAGACCAAAAATACACCTAGTATAGAAATATTCTATGGTTACGCCATATAATATATTTTATGTAGATGCGTTAATGGTAGTTCAAGCAACTTTGTTTCTTAAAAAATTGGTTCGGTGGTTTAGCCGGGAAAACGCAACAAGCAAATAGACAGGGGCCCTAGTCTGCTATTACAATTGTGTCACAATGACCAGTCATCGGCCGGATATTTGACAACTTTGACAGTTTTTGTATGGGAAATGTGTCAAAAGCTTGACGTTACACGTCAAAAGTCTATCATGGAGACACGATTGTAATAGCAGACTAGGGCCCCTGGTTAGATAGGACAGCTGTTGCAGCTTCATTCGCTTAAACTTGATCTTACTTTTGGTTATTGCTTAAAAACAGCAAATTCAAAATTTCGTATCAATAATTTCAGTACTTAAGGCGTAAAAGAGGAATAACAATTAAAGTCACTTTCGTATCCATACTAATATTATAAATGGGAAAGTGTGTCTGTCTGTCTGTCTGTCTGTATGTTTGTCTTTCTTTCACGGCAAAACGGAGCGACGAATTGACGTGATTTTTTAAGTAGAGATAGTTGAAGGGATGGAGAGTAACATAGGCTACTTTTTGTCTCTTTTTAACGCAAGCGAAGCCGCGGGCAAAAGCTAGTATTAGCATAAAAGGACACAGTTTTTAAAGTGCTTGAGAGAGAAGCTTGAGTACTTAAAATCAAGTGGATCGTCTCTCTCGGTTATCCAAAGATAAAAAGTGAACCTTTTTAAACTTTGTTGTGATGTGGCATTGACAGTAATCACATAAAATATAATGTATGCAAAACACTGGTTTTGCTAAATAGTGGTTTTAAATAAAGTAGCGATCACAATGTTTGAATAGAATAGAATAGAATAGAATCATTTATTTGCCATAAACATGTGTATACATACATACACACGCAGGTGCATGCATGTAGGATGATATATTAATTATAAAGCGCTTAAAAAACATGTTTGCCACTTGACATGGCATGCAAATATTTATAAAAACAATAATTATCTAGAGTCTACTAAATAAAAAATGGTCACAATTATATTTACTAATCAAATACTTTTTCATTTAAAAAATCTATAATTTTATAGTATGCTCTCCGTACTAAAAACAATTTAAGCCGACATTTCAGATAAGTTCTCTCCAGATCTTAGGCAGTTTGTTAAACACAATGGGTGCCATACAAAATATACTTCTGCGCATAAGTGCAGTTTTACACGGATGGAGGCAGAGTTTGTTATTATCACGTCTATTTCGATGTGTTACATCCTCGAGACGCGGAAATAAATGAGGATTACATTTAACAAACATAACAACTTCCAGAATGTATAGGGATGGCAATGTAAGGATCTTATAATGTTCGAAGTGTGGCTTGCAGCTATCAGTTACCTTCAATTTGAGTTTTAGTAGTGTTTTTTAAACAAGTTACATTTGCGCAATACTGTATTTGACACCATCAGTTGACGTACTTTTTATGAGCTGTCAAAACGCGATTCTCCCATAGACTATGTCACCGTATGACGTCACAAGTTAGCAACTCTATTTAATAACTATTTATTGATTTCAAAGCAACAAAAAATCCAATTTTTCAGGAAATTTAAAATTAACCGAATTTCTAGGGTTACAATTAAGAGAGGTTTCATAGAAATGGTGTCTTACATTTTATGGATATTTTTTTATTTATTTAAGTTAAAAAAAAAATACCTGACGAACTACTAATTGTTTTTTTCGCCTCGCCTTTTATTTTATAATGCTCTTTCCCTTATTTTTTTTATATACGGTGTACAAGTAACACTAATAATACTACCAAGATTATATTAAACTAGCTTTTGCCCGCGACTTCGTCCGCGTGGAATAATTGCTCCCGTTCCCGGGGTATTTCCAGAATGAAAACTATCTTATGTCATTTCTCGGGTCCCGGACTATATCTGTACCAAATTTCATTCAAATCGGTTCTGTGATTTAGGCGTGAAGAAGAGACAGACAGAGTTACTTTCGTATTTATAATATTAGTACGGACTTGATGATTAAAAAGAGTGTATGAAGCACCGAAATTTTCTAAGCTATCCGGCCGAAGTTAGATTCTAAAATGCCTCATTTGACATATATTTTGGTGCATTGCTCATTGGGTCAACAACCTTTTATTTTTAACACGAGTACATGGATAACAATAGTGATAAGATAAAATGTGAGCTTAGTTGTTAAGCCTCCGCCTCTCATGCATAGGGTTAGGGGCACGATGCCAATGTCAGGCAGTGCCCTTTCTAGAATCCAAAAACCCGGCTTGCAATAATAAGGTCAAGTGAATAAGCAAATAAGTTCTTTTTAAGTAATTTAGTTTAAAAATTCAACTGCTTACAATCTTCATCATCATCTTCCTAGCCTTTTCCCAACTACGTTGGGGTCGGCTCCCAGCTTAACTGGATACAGCTGGATACCAGTGTTACATGAAGCGACTGCTTATCAGACCTCCACAACCCAGTAACTGGGCGACACTACACTGTTACTTATTATAGCACACACATTGTCAATGTATGAGACCTGGTGAGTTACCTACCATGACGTTTAAAGTAAGACTGTTTTATTCCTGTTCCAGAGTGTGCAAGTGACAGCGTTAGACACGTTGTCTAGCGCTGTCTCTAATATCGAAGTAATAACAAAATCGGGGCCTACCACAAGCCCTTATAGCAGATAAGGGCTTGTGGTAGGCCCCGATTTTGTTTGCATTTGTGGAAATACATGGGGTCACCTCTAAAACATAACCTCACCTATGTAACAAAAAAAACATCAAAATCTTTAGAACCAGGGTCAATATAGGTCCGAAATCTCCTACCTAACACGAACACGCTCTAGTGCCTTCTCTGTATGAGAAGAGACCTTCACCCTGCAGTGGGACAGTAATAAGCTGGTATTATTATTACTCATTAAATACCAATTGTGTGTTATTATCCTAAATGAGTACTTGTGACACAAAGGCGTGTTCTGATAACAATCTGTACGTGATAAACAAATGTACTTATTAATACTGCGTCCATAATTTTGTTTCTGTGTGTAAACAAAAATGATGTGGTTGAAAAATTTACTTTATCACCTCCGATTAAAGTTTGGTTTGCACTGCGGCTTGAATATGTTTGTAATTGACAATTGTATTGGCATTTATCATGTTTGTTGAGGCAGGCTGATCCGAATTGTTTCTGGCAGTTTCGTAAAAGGCGTTACACCAAAATTTGGTAAACAGCGTGTCCATACTGTGATTATATGCAATGATGTTATAAGTAAAAAAGTGTAGAATAGGTTATATGCAGTCAAAAAGTGGCACATGAAAAGTTTGCCAATTGACAAACATGATACTGAGTATCGCGTTGACATTTGACGTTTATCTTTTTTTCACTCGCACCACTTCAATCATGTCATTCTACTTTGACGTGTAAATGTATGTGTGCGTTAGTGTGCCGTTTTTGAAGATAGAATTTCGTTTGGGTAACCTATCTACACTTTTTTACTTATAACATCATTGATTATATGTATCATATCTGATAATAAAGTGGTAATTAATTAGGTAAACAAAGGACTAAAATTATCAGTCAAAGATTAAATCGGATTTCAAGATTGCCCCCCTTAATCTCGTGGTCACAAGCCTTCTTTATCTTTTTGCTACAAGAACAAACGCTATTGCTGGCTGGCTGGCTTGGCTGTTCAAATAAGAGGTGTGAGCTCACGCGTCGACGGCGCGTTAGTGTTCCACGCGCGCCTCAAAGAGAAGTCAGCACAGAAGGGGCCCAACAGGGCCGACGCCTGCCGGGGTTGCGGAATGTTTATAATAGTTACCGTGACCCCGGAACATAAAGGGCAACCGAAGGAACATGAGTGGGTTTTAGTCAGTAAAAGTCTGACACGCCCTCCCGCCGCACCCAGGACGGGAGCAGTCATTTGATGATTTCCCACTCCCAAAAAAAAAAAAACGGTGTGAGGTCACCGCATCGCTGCTTCGTTCCGTTCCTATGTACACTTATGTACAGGCTGTCTATGTCTGGGGCTATTTGTAAGTTTGATAAATTGATATTTGGATTTTCACCACTAGGAATTTTTAATAGGAGCTCAAAGTTTGGTAGTTGGTTCTTTATTGGTCCTTCCTTTGCTATTGTTTAAAAGGACGTTGGGCTTCATACGTTTTTAGTGTAGCTAAACAATTAGTGGCAAATAGTTGCACTGTCTGGACTGGTCCACTCAAATGTGTGTGCTTGAAGTATTTTTTTTTGGGGAGTGGGAAATCATCAAATGACTGCTCCCGTCCTGGGTGCGGCGGGAGGGCGTGTCAGACTTTTACTGACTAAACCCACTCATGTTCCTTCGGTGCCCTTTATGTTCCAGGGTCACGGTAACTATTATTAATATTCCGCAACGTGCTTGAAGTATCAGGGAAGCACCTCGGTCATTAACCTGCATTTTTTTTAAGAATTTTTCTATTAGTACCAGTACTTTCTGAAAGCGCTTTCTTCCGAAATTGTCAACCCCTCTTAGCGCGCGAGAAGCTTAGAAGGCACAAAAATGCATTATTATTAACTACCATAATTAATTATATCCTCTAAACAAATACTGCGTCTATATTTAAACCCGGCGAAACACTATCTTATCGATATTATGCACGCACCTTTTCAATATTTTATTCTAGTTCGGCAGTATGATATGAGGTAGTGGCACTACCGGACGCGTCCGCGTTTATTTAAATTTGTTTATTTACTTTGACGCGATAAGTGACTGGAAACCTTTGTTCTGTTATATTATTATGTGTAAATAATTAGTTTTTGTTACATTGAACGTGGTGGTGATTGTGTATACGTGTTGTGGAGTGAAGTTTGTGTTAAAATTGTGGTTTTAAAAAGAGGTTTTTGTTAAAATCTGTGTGTTTATGGTCTGTGAGCCGGTGGATCTGTTTCTAAATTCAAATAAGGAACATTAGTGTTCTTTTTTTAAACAAACCACACACAGGCAAAGGATTATACTACTGTTCTAATTTCAAAAAATTATAATTTAGTGTTCTTTTTTTTTATTAAACAGAACAGAAAAGTCTGGAATATCATCTGCGTCAGGTTATTAAATAAGGCGGTTCTAATTAAAGAAAATACATTTAGGGCCTTTTTGTAAACTAAGGCCCGTCTTAGGTATTCTAATTACAAAGATAGTACTTTTTTAATAGACGAAGTTTTATAAAAAATATACAAAAATATTAATTTATACTCGGAGCTGGATTATCAGCCGCTCTAATGAAAATGGTAGGGGTTTCAAGATCCAAAAAGCTTTTGTGCACTACAAGAAATTTTACTGTCCGAACATCCGATTTTTTACGGTCCGAAGTGGCATGAAAAAAACGGATGATTGGCTTGTGCACTTGTCTGTCTTTACTCGGATGATACGCCTCAGTTAGTAGCTCTGTCTTTGGGCGATTGTGCACTACAAGGAATTTTACGCGCGTAAAGATTTTGGATAACTGAATTATTTGGATCACATGTTTAAATAAACAAATGCGAGTCGCACTATAGTTTATTCGCGTAATCATGATCGTTAACTCAAACAAATGTAGAATCAACTAATATTTATTTTATTCGTAGTAGTGTGTGTATCTTTAAATTATGCTGACATTGAAATAAGTGTTTGTTTTTTTAATTAATTACTTCACCCGTATCTTGTTTTTCTATGGCGGGCTTCTAGGTCTGAAACGTGAAGTAAATATGAGACGAAAGAAAAAAGTTTTAATGAAGATTCAATATCGAATTACTGCCCGTAACTAAAGGTCGTGTGAATTGATGTTGTTATAAGAAAAATAGAAGGAGACTTTTTTAAATTGTTGGCGAAATAAATTGATACAGCTAATCTATTTTAAATTAAGAATGAAATTTGGTACAGATATAGTCTGGGAGTTCTGGGACCCGAGAAAGGACATAGGATAGTTTTCATCCCGGAAATCCCGCGGGACCGGGAACTATTATTCCACGCGGACGAAGTCGCGGGCAAAAGCTAGTAAGCTATATTTCTGTAAATTTTCATCAAATCCGTTCAGTAGTTTTTGCGTGAAAGAGTAACAAACACTCATTCCTACCAATCTTGTCTCGTTATAATATTAGTATAGACTAGTTTTCGCTCGCGTGAATATCGAAAACTCCGCCCCCTATTTTATCCCCATTGGGTTGCAATTTCCAATGTCGTGATGTCGTGATGGCCCAGTGGATAAGGCGCTCGCCTCACGTGTAAGGGGTTGTGGGTTCGAATCCGGGCAAGTACCAATGTGACTTTTTCAATTCATATGTACTTTCTAAACTTTATCTTAGTCATCACTGACATCTCGGGCACGTAAAGCCGTTGGTCCTGGTTGTCATTCATAGAACTTTGACAGTCGTTACGGGTAGTCAGAAGCCAGAAAATCTGACCAGCCTTAACCAAGAGGTATCGTGTCGCCCAGTTACTGGGTTGTGGAGGTCTGATAGGCAGTCGCTCCACGTAAACACCGGTATCCAGCTGACCCCAACATAGTTGGGAAAAGGCTAGGGAGATGATGATGGGTTGGAATTTCCAAAAATCCTTTCTTAGTGGTTTCTTACTCTTCTCAAAAACATACCCTCTAAGTTTCATGTCTTTAGTAACAGCGGTTTAGGCTGTGCGTTGATACATCAATAATCAGTTAGTCAATCAGACAGCTTACTATTTTATACCCTAGAAATATACTAGGTGTATTTTTGGTCTTGCTACTGCTGTCACTACCTGCTAAGTGATGATTCTACCCACGAAAACAAACAACTTTTATTATGGAACCAACTCTGAAATCGCGAAGACAAATATCAGCTGTTTCTAAGAAAAGTTCAATGCCCACCCGACGACTGTATGAAACAGCTGATATTTTTTTCGCGATTTCAGTGTTGGTTCCATAATAAAAGTTGCTTGTTTTCATGGGTAGAATCATCTCCTAACGGGTTGTGCAGGACCAAAAATACACCTAAGTAGTATACATTGTAAAAATCCTATTTTGTATCTACCTAGATTTTCCCTGGCTTCGAGCACCGATACTCGACAATAATTAAAAATGAGAAAACAAGTCAAATAAAGAACAAGTATCAAAATTACTCGCGTCCTTCTATAATGATTGCAATTGATTGTAAATGATCATTGATCATAATATTCATAACGTTTGATTTGTTCGCGGCGTATTTAAATTACTTTAGATATCTATTTTGATATTGTTTTTCAATTCTTAACATCTATGCTGGGTAGATGAAGGATAAAATTATGGACCCAAAACTCAATAAGGATGACGACAGCATAAAAAAAATGGCATTCTGTTTAGTCCGTCTTGTAGATCGGCCAAAAATACGGGACACGTATTTTTTGCTTGATCAAAATAATAAAAAGATAAAGAGCAACAAAGTTTTGGAGTGGGGGCTTTTGACGTCACCGTGCTGCAAAAATTGTATCTGATCGTGACGTCACGCGCAACTTCAACGCACTGTATCGTTGTCATTTTTCGTCTACGAAAAAAAAGACCAAAATTTTTTAATAATCTCACTGACGGACTAATTACTTTTTTTTCGCCGTCTCGTCTATTATCTCATAAGCAAAAGGACCAAGCTTTTTGGTTCATAAAAAAAATTCGCGGCCAGACCTAAAATTATTTCAACAGGTTACACATATACCGTATTTTTTTCACTCTGTCAATCGAAGTCACTCTGACAAAATAATAAACAACAAACAATAATAAACAAACAAAACAGTACATAGATAACACTGTAATTTTATAATAACTTCTCTGTATTTACTTGTCAAATTGAGGAAAACTACATAAATAACAATAGCAACGCAACAATTATGTTATATGTTGATTGAATAAGAATAATATATGTAGAATGATGTATGTAAAATAGAAATTTAATCATGTGTGTGTCAATATGTATGGGGGGAATTTAACCCACGACATTCAGTGTCAGTTTAAATAACCACAAAAAGCTCTTCAATGGTGCTGATTCTCTTTTTCACAAACTTAACTAAATTGGAGGACACTGGCTCCTGCAACACAGTTTTTACTAGCGCAGGGGGCAGGGAAATCCAATCCTTGTACATTTTATTTTATGCCAATAAATTTATTTTATTTTATTTATTTTATTTTATTTAAATTCAAGTTAATTGCATCTTTCTCTTTCAATTTCTTAAAGAAAAGTACAGAAGATACATTTTAGTTTATTCCTGTCAAACTAGACAGCGCCCGAAGAAAATAGACGTATATTTAGAACCATGTTTTTAAATCGCGTCTAAATTATCTATGGAGTGTCTAAATTTGACAGGATTTCTAATATTTTATCTTCTGTCCTTTTCTTAATTAAATGGAAAGAGAAAGATGCACTTAACTTAAATTTACGTTAGTTTGTGAATAAGAGAATCGGCACCAATATATAAACTAGGTGTACCGTGTGGTTTTACTCGCATTTTTGGTTACTGCTCTGCTTCCATAGATCGTAGTGTTATGTTATATGCCTATGGCCTTCTTCGATAAACTATTCAATTCAATATATTTATTTCAGACTTTTGGTCCATATGGTGTTAGTAAATACATGTAAGATAATAACTTAAGAACTATGTTAGTAATTTTACTTCTACTTAAAAAGTAAATGGGGGGAAGACCAAAACACCGCCTACCCTACGTGCAGACCTACCCAATGCCTCCAAAACCATTACTGATTTTTTTTTCAATTCGGACCAGTAGTTCTTGAGATTAGCGTTATACCAAACAAACTCAGGTTCATAATATTACTAGCTTTTACTCACAGCTTCGCTCGCTCGTAGCTACCTTCTCTTCACAGCGAACACACCCTGCAAGTTTCATGTACAGTCAGCAAAGTAGATAAGTATCCAGGGCCGTCAGATACAGTTGTAAGTTTTCTCAAAAACCCACGGATATTTTCTAATTAAATTTTAAACTGTAGTAGAAAATGACTAGTTCTTCAATTAGGTTAAATTTCATTTGAATACATTCATTGGTTTTCAAGAAAACCTCAATTGTATATGACAGCCCTATATACTTTGCTGACTGTACATTCGTACCTGAAGTTTAGATAAATAAATAAATAAAGATTAATTGTTTACTTATTTATGAATTTTAAGTCACATTGATTTTTGCCTGATTTAGCTCCCGCAATGTCCCTGCCGGGGTTGCGGAATGTTTATAATAGTTACCGTGACCCTGGAACATAAAGGGCAATCGAAGGAACATGAGTGGGTTTAGTCAGTAAAAGTCACGCGCCCTCCCGCCGCACCCAGGACGGGAGCAGATTGATGATTTTCCATTCCCCAAAAAAAAAAGTGGGTGCAACTTTTTTACGGTTCAAAATTTCGGTGTATATTTTTTATGTGCTTGTGATTAAAACATTGATGTCGTGATGGCCCAGTGGATAAGGCGCCTGCCTCTCGTAAGAGGTTGTGGGTTCGAATCCGGGCAAGTACCAATGTGACTTTTTCAATTCATATGTACTTTCTAAAGTTTATCTTAGAGATCACTGACATCCCGTGCCTCGGAAAGTCGTAAAGCCGTTGGTCCCGGTTGTCATTCATAGAACTTTGACAGTCGTTACTGGTTAGCCAGAAACTATGACCAGTCTAACGAAGAGGTATCGTGTCACCCAGTTACTGGGTTGTGGAGGTCAGGTAGGCAGTCGCTCCACGTAAAACACTGGTATCCAGCTGAATCCGGTTAGGCTGGCAGCTGACCCCAACACGATTGGGAAAAGGCTAGGGAGATGATGATGTGATTAAAACATTGATTCAAGGCTAGATTACTATCTTTAATCTTCAGTTTTCAAGCTTCAAACTGTCAACTTTTATAATCTGTTTTGTCTCAAACATATTAATACTGTAGATAACAAGTTGATTACATTTTAATCTTCAAATATGAAGTCTTAAGACACAGTGATTTAATTTTCTCTTTGAACTTCGGTTCGTCTTAACACTACGCACACTTAATCAGCTCCATTAGCCGCATTAATCTTTGAGACTATTGAAATTTGCGATTGAACTCCATTTCAAGCAACATTTATCCGTACTAATATTATAAATGTGAAAGTAACTCGGTCTGTCTGTCTCTTCTTCACGCCTAAACTACTGAACCGATTTGAATGAAATTTGGTACAGATATAGTCTGGGACCCGAGAAAAGACATAGGATAGTTTTCATCCCGGAAATCCCCGGGAACGGGAACTATTATTCCACGCGGACGAAGTCACAGGCAAAAAAGCTAGTATAAAATAAATAATGTACCAGTTACAAGGTTGTCAACCATTTTGTAAAAAGTAATATCCATACTAATATTATAAATGGAAAAGTGTGTCTGTCCGTCTGTCTGTCTGTCTGTATGTTTGTCTTTCTTTCACGGCAAAACGGAGCAACGAATTGACGTGATTTTTTAAGTGGAGATGATTGAAGGGATGAAGAGTAACATAGGCTACTTTTTGTCTCTTTCTAACGCGAGCGAAGCCGCGGGCAAAAGCTAGTGTTTTAATATCTGATAATCAGCTGTGTCCACAAAACCAGTTACTAATCTACGCTAATATAACTGCGGAAGTAAATCTGTTTGTCTGTTTGTTTAACTTAAAGAATTGATCACGAACTGACGAAACTTTGGCCGGATTTTTTTGCGGATAATGAAGTTGGTGAAACCAATTAGTTGATTATACGGGTTCTAATAATATTAGAAATGCGAAAGCAACACTGTTTATCTGTATATTTGACTAGATTTACACCTCACGAACTTATTACCGACAGTTTTTTTTTTGCCTAACCTCAATTTTTAGCAAAAACTCAATCAACAAAAATGTTCACATGCAAAATTTATTACGAGTCACGGGTTTTAACTAGTCTATCATAAGTACTTTGTCACTATATAACTTCACTAGCTTTTGCCCGCGACTTCGTCCGCGTGGAATAATAGTTTCCGTTCCCGGGGGATTTCCGGGTTGAAACTATCCTATGTCCTTTCTCGGATCCCAGACTATATCTGTACCAAATTTCATTCAAATCGGTTCAGTGGTTTAGGCGTGAAGAAGAGACAGACAGACAGACAGAAAGACAGACAGATAGACTTTCGCATACTTTTATATTTACTTTCGCATTTATAATATTAGTACGGATTATAAGTTAGGACGTCAATTATGTACTACGAACGGATGGAAATGTTTTTTTAATTAACATCTTTTATTTACCTTACTTTTTGCGCGAGGTCGGCAAACCGGTGTGTCTATGGTAACCTATAATATTGCTTAGGAACTTTTTGGTTGATTTGTAATATGGTATTGACTTACAATACCATTATTACAAATCAACCAAAAAGTTCATCATAATAGTTAATGGTGCCGATTCTCTTGTGCACAAACTATCGTAAATTTAAGTTAAGTGCATCTTTCTCTTTCCTTTTAATTAAGAAAAGGACAGAAGATCAAATATTAGTTAAGTCCTGTCAAATTTAGACACTCCATACATAATTTAGACGCAATTTAAAAACATGGCGTCTAAATTACACGTAAATTTTCATCAGGCGCTGTCTAATTTGACAGGATTAAACTAAAATGTATCTTCTGTCCTTTTCTTTAAGAAATGGAAAGAGAAAGATGCACTTAACTTAAATTTACGATAGTTTGTGCACAAGAGAATCGGCACCATTGTCTATTTATCCTTACAACATTTATATAATAACCAATCTGACGGGCCTGTTGGTGTAGTGGTTAGTAGCCCTGACTGCTAAGCCGGAGGTCGTGGGTTCGACTCCCACCCAGAACAAACTTTGTGTCATGAGCATGATTGTTTGTTCTGTGTCTGGGTGTAATTTATCTATAATATATATGTATTTATAAAGTATATAAGTATGTATATCAGTTGTCTGGTTACCATAACACAAGCTCTAAGCAGAGCTTAAATTGGGATCAGATGACCGTGTGTGAGTTGTCCCAGTATATTTATTTATTATTATCCATACTAATATTATAAATGGGAAAGTGTGTCTGTCTGTCTGTCTGTCTGTATGTTTTTCTTTCTTTTACGGCAAAACGGAGCGACGAATTGACGTGATTTTTTAAATGGAGATAGTTGAAGGGATGGAGAGTAACATAGGCTACTTTTTGTCTCTTTCTAACGCGAGCGATGCCGCGGGCAAAAGCTAGTTATTAATAACGCACAGCCCAAACCGCTGGTTCTAGAGACATTAAAGTTGGAGAGTATGTTCTTTCTAAAAAGTGATTGTTCGGAAATTGCAAGCCTATAATAATTAGGATGGAAGTCTGGCATTTTGGAAACTAGATATTGGAAACCAGATGTAAAAATAGAATTATTTTTCTTCCATCACAGAATCAATTTTCACGTATCTTTCTATTTTTTACTCTTGAGTCGACCTTCAATCTAACAGTATGCAAATGAATAGGGGCCGGCCATAATTAACGGACAGTGACATTATGTACCAAGGAGGGGGGATCGTCTTGTTTTAAAATTAAAATTGGTGCAACACAAAAGCGGAATAAAAAGTCGTGAATATCACTTATATCACGTGCCTCGGAAAGCTCCTCCGACTTTTCTGATTAATTTCGTTGCGGGATCCAAGACAGTTGAATCGTGTCTCCGGGACTCGTCGAACTTCATTGCTCGGCGCTTTTCTGGCGGACTCCACTGTAGATTCTGGGTTTCAGGAGTAGCAGTGGTTGGGAATAGTGTGGTGGGATTGTGCCTCGGAAAGCAACGTAAAGCCAGTTGTTCCCAATTGTTGATCTTGGTTGTCATTTTGTCATATGTGGAACTCTAACCGGCACCGGGATTACGTATCTTGCAATAGCCGAGCGATCGCGATAATTTAGCAATATTTGCTGCTCAAACATCAATTCAAAATATGTCACGTCAAATAGCAATCTAGCGATAGTGCTGCCTCTGTGGAGCAATCAGTTAACTAAAATATGCATTTTTCGTTTGGTGGTTTCGTATTTAGTATGGTTTTTAAGAGCAAAGTTAAGTTTTTTTGTTAAAGGTGATATTTAATTAGTTCAAGCGATTGCTACTTTATCGTCATCGTAGCAATAAGTGCATTAGAACAATCAGCGAGCGATTAGCAATCGGTTCATACATAATACGATTTTTTTTGACGATCGCGCGTTGATCGCGCGATCACTGCGCAAATATTGCTGATTGCTGTTTCATAGGTAAATAACCCCGCGTCTTTACGGGTAGTCAGAAACCTGACCCTCAGTTAGACTGGGTACCGTGTCGCCCAGTTACTGGATTGTGGAGGTCTGATAGGCAGTCGCTTCACGTAAAACACTGGTATTCAGGAGCACCGTTTAGGCTGAAATCCGACCCCAATATAGTTGGGAAAAGACTAGGGAGATGAATTGATGTCAAAAGCGTAATAACACAGATTAATAAATAGTTACTACGTAACAGATACTTCACTCCAATACAAAAATGAAAATACCGACGCTATAATAGCCTACAAAATCATAATAATAATACCAGTTGTTTGCGGCGAGGAGAAATGTACCATAATAAGTACGCACAAAGAGAGTTGAGATTCTTTTGCCCGCCGCGCGACTAACGTGTGTGCGTGTCGTCCAGCAAACGTGCTAAGGTTATACGTAATGATGATAAAAACGAATGTTTTAGAAAAACAATTATTTTTTTAATTGTTGATCAAATATTTTTTCTTTTAATAAAATGGCTGATGCAAATTTTTCGTTCCTTGAATTCCCGATTATTATATTTTAGTGTCAAAAATATCCAAAACCGCGTGAATGATTTTAATAAATAATCAAAAGGGAAACAGGAGAATTGGGAAACAGGGGAATTGCACAACAATCACGCAATAATTACGTGGTTTCGGCATTTTGATAGTCAGCGCTGTACCCGTGAGTGCCCGTGACGCGCGTGCACTCATGCGGGCGCGCGACAGCCCGGTGTTCGTTGTATCGTCGACGGTACGCGAAGCGGTACGCATAAATCTCGTGGCCTTGAGCGAGTGACGGACGCCTGGTAATAATTTTTAAAACCATTTCCGTAATAATTACATTTCTTCTCGTCTATCTAAATAATATTATCTCAAAGATCTTGTTTTCACTCAAATAAAATAATTACGTCTTAAGTTGATAGAGTATGATAATTATCTCATATTCTTATCAAGGTTATAATTACATTATCTATGAGATGATAAGAGACAGACATCATTTACATACACACACACACAGGCAGAGATCGCATGATAATTGTGAGAATTTTAATGTCTGATTGGGCAGATGAAGATAAATAAATAAATCGTATTATAGGGTTTTTTGGGGAGTGGGAAATCATCAAATGACTGCTTCCGTCCTGGGTGCGGCGGGAGGGCGTGTCAGACTTTTACTGACTAAAACCCACTCATGTTCCCTTGGTTGCCCTTTATGTTCCGGGGTCACGGTAACTATTATAAACATTCCGCAACCCTGGCAGGCGTTGGCCCTGTTGGGCGGGCCCTTTCTCGGGCGGCGAGCTACCCGTCTCTTGCTTAATATAGGGTTACTGGTACTGGCATTCCTTGCAGGACCACATAGAAGGGTTAAAATGCAACAAATTAAGCCGATAAATGGTCTCGCGAAGTTCAGTAGTTACCACAGGGTCATTTCCAATTTATTTTTGGCCCGAAAACACTTTTTTGGGAAATCAGCAAATGACTTCTCCTATCCTGGGCGGGGCGTGAGACAGTGCCAGAATTTTACTGGCCCACCCACCCTTGTTCCCTTTGCCAATGTTCCGAGGCCACCCACGGTAACTCTTTCGAACAATTCCGCATATAGAGCCTTAGGAGTAAAGCCCACTAATCACCCAGACCAACAGGCAAGAAACTGGCCAAGAGTACACCATGAGAACACCATGATAAGGGATAACAATACAATAGGCGAGACGACGAAAAAAAAGTAATTAGTCCGTCAGTGAGATTATTAAAAAATTTTGGACACGTACTTTTTCTTTTTTCTCGTAAACGAAAAATGACAACGATACAGTGCGTTGAAGTTGCGCGTGACGTCACGATCAGATACAATTTTTGCAGCACGGTGACGTCAAAAGCCCCCACTCCGGAACTTTGTTGCTCTTTATCTTTTTATTTTTTTATTATTTTGATCAAGCAAAAAATACGTGTCCCGTATTTTTGGCCAATCTACAAGACGGACTAAACAGAATGCCATTTTTTTTATGCTGTCGTCATCCCTATTGTATGGCGAATATTTTAGGTATATTTGTATGCATGTATGTACAAATGTTCTCTTATCAATCAGCGAGATAAGCTTGTGTTTTAATGTAACAGTACTTATTCGTATTGCTAGTCGTGATTGATGATAACGTAATTTTTATGAACAAATCTTGATATTGTTAATCTATTAGCTACCGGTGTTCTTGCTTCGCACGGGTATTACAATTCTTTAAAAATCTATACATAGACTAGTCTAGATAAGAAAAAAAAAACCGGCCAAGTGCGAGTCGGACTCGCGCACGAAGGGTTCCGTACTATCATCTCAAAAAAAATACGAAAAAAAAAACACGTTAATTGTATGGGAACCCCCCTTAATATTTGGTATTTGTTGGTATAGCGGCAACGGAAATATATCATTTGTGAAAATTTCAGCTTTCTAGCTGTCACGGTTTATGAGATACAGCCTGGAGACAGACAGACAGCGGAGGCTTAGTAATAGAGTCCCGTTTTACCCTTTGGGTACGGAACCCTAAAAACTATTACGTCAGTTACCTAGATTATCAAAGAATTTTGGATACGTACCTATATTTTTTTGTCGTTAACGAAAAATGACGGTACTTACAGTGCGTAGAAGTTTAGCGTAACGTCATCCAAAAGGTTCATACGGAAAGAAAAATTAAGAAAAAATCATATATTATTATGTATTTTAATTTTCAAAGGACAATACTGACTTTGTAGAGATCTATTATAATGTAGTAAACTGATATACTGACCGATAGATTGAGTGTTTATAATAGTTACCGTGACCCCGGAACATAAAGGGCAACCAAAGGAACATGAGTGGGTTTTAGTCTGTCTGTCTGTATGTTTGTCTTTCTTTCACAGCAAAACGGAGCGATAAATTGACGTGATTTTTTAAGTGCAGATAGTTGAAGGGATGGAGAGTACCTAACATAGGCTACTTTTTGTCTCTTTCTAACACGAGCGAAGCCGCGGGCAAAAGCTAGTAAAGCCATATATTTTGTAAAATAATATCATGTTTAGTCTAGATATAATAAGTTACAAGTTGTTAGCTCATACTGGCCTTATGTTGTGGGCCTTGACCACAAAAACACTACTACTAAGGTTATACAATCTATACAAATATTACTACTTACTTAGCTACTAGCTTTTGCCCGCGGCTTCGCTCGCGTTAGAAAGAGACAAAAAGTAGTCTATGTTACTCACCATCCCTTCAACTATCTCCACTTAAAAAATCACGTCAATTCATCGCTCCGTTTTGCCGTGAAAGAAAGACAAACAGACAGACAGACACACTTTCCCATTTATAATATTAGTATGGAAATTGAGCTCTTGACCGTATCAATCGATGCTATTGTCGTTCTAATGTGTCTCGAATCGTGTGTGTTCAAAGATTTAACTACTTAAGTACTTACAGTATAGGACTTCAGAAAGTAAAAGACAAAAAATGGCAAGGATTAAAGCCATGGCAGTTAAGAGATGAACAATCTCACTAACAACGCCCGTTCACGAGCATGACGCGTGTTACAAACATCTTTAGTGGCACTTCATAATAATATAGGCAACTAACCTTTCGACTACCAAGCGACAGCCGGCTGTCGCGCTGCTATTGTATATGGTGTGCATATGTTCATAATCTAGGTAGTCAGTGCACGCGTCTGATCAAGATAATTATTACCGATAAGCAAGTGCTCAATGATCGTGTATCGTTATCGTAAGATTTTGATAAGGAAATTCTTCTTCCGTATTCTTGAAGGCTATTGATTAGCAATGTCGTCTGCTAAGCCATTTCTCAACTATACTTGGGCCCTAGTCTGCTATTACAATCGTGCCTCAATGATCGATTTTTGACGTGTAACGTCAAACTTTTGACACATTTCCCATACAAAAACTGTCAAAGTTGTCAAATTTCCGGCCGATGACTGGTCATTGAGACACGATTGTAATAGCAGACTAGGGCCCCTGGCATAGTTAGAAATGATTAGTTAGTATTGCAGTTTAACCAGATCGAGCAGATAACAAAAAAAAAATACTTATGGTTAACTAGCTTATGCCCGCGACTTCGCCCGCGTGGAATAATAATAAATCTGCGGGGATTTCCGGGATGAAAACTATCCTGTGCCCTTTTTCGGCTCCCAGACTATATCTGTACTAAATTTCATTCAAATCGGTTCAGTGGTTTAGGCGTGAAGAAGAGACAGTCAGACATACAGACAAAGGTACTTTCGCATTTATAATATTGGTATGGATTTGACTAGGTTCTCAGTGTGTGTTGTTTCTTATAAATGGGAAAGTGTGTCTGTCTGTCTGTCTGTATGTTTCGTTTTTCTTTCACGGCAATACGGAACGACGAATTGACGTGGAGATAGTTGAAGGGATGGAGAGTAACATAGGCTACTTTTTGTCTCTTTTTAACGCGGGCGAAGCCGCGGGCAAAAGCTAATATGTTTGATAAAAGTAAATCAATTCTCTTATGAAAAGTACACAACGTGGGATTCAACGAAAATAGGAAATTGTCAATATCTGAATAATGGGAAAAAAGTAGGAACCGTGAAACTTTCCCCTTTGCTCCCGTCCTGGGCGGGGCGGGAGGGCGTGTCAGACTTTAACTGACTAAAACCCACTCATATTCCTTCTGTTGCCCTTTATGTTCCGGGGTCACCGTAACTATTATAAACATTCCGCAACCAGCTTTCCCCTTTAACTACAGTAAGTGCAGTGTAGCACTTTAACTTTAGTTAAAGGAAATTAATGGTGCCGATTCTCTTATTCACAAACTGACGTAAATTTAAGTTAAGGGCATCTTTCTCTTTCCATTTAATTAAGAAAAGGACAGAAGATAAAATATTAGTTAAGTCCTGACAAATTTAGACACTCCATAGATAATTTAGACGCGTTTTAAAAACATGGCGTTTAAATATACGTCAATTTTCTTCCGGCGCTGTCTAATTTGACAGGATTAAACTAAATTGTATCTTCTGTCCTTTTCTTTAAGAAATGAAAAGAGAAAGATGCATTTAACTTAAAATTAGTCTAGTTTGTGAACAAGGGAATCGGCACCAATATATCTTATCAACAAAAAGCAATGGCAGATACGAGATGAAAAATCTCAACTAAGCCCGTTCACGAGCATGACGCGTGTTACAAACACATTTAATGGCGCTAATTAAACAAATTTTGCTAACTAGTTTTCGTTTTGTAATTTTTATTTGTTGTCGTGAGTCGCGTTATAGTAATTTGAGTATCTATTACCAAGTTGCTTATTAGTAAAATAAATATAAGCGAATTCCTCAAGGTTGTTCAATTAAGACGCCATGTTGTATTGTAAACATTGTTAAAATTATCTAGGACTTAGGGCGTATACAGATAGGGTTGCCACCCGTACTATATTATAAAGTCATTACTCGTACTAAGTATTATAATGTCAGTCTATTGACATAGACGTTCCACATGACGAGAACCTAGTGAAAGCCGAGTAGGATAAGCAGATCAAATACCTTGGCTTGGCTCGCGGGGTTGTCGACATGTGGTACGTAGATTCAGCAGTAATTGTGCCGATAGTCGTGACGGTCAATGGCGTAATAGCAAAGAGCCTCGATCAACACCTAAGGAGGCTCTCGCTAGGCAGCTGGGTCAAGGGTCTGGTACAGAAGGCAGTACTCCTGGACACGGCGCGCATTGTCCGGAGGTTCCTCTCTCTGAAGCCCGACCACCGGTAGCTTGGACCCTGTTCCCGATGCCGCCGGTGGGCTACTATTTTTTATATTTTTAAATGTTTTATTTTTTTATAATAATATTTAAAAATGGTATTGCATATGTATTGAGAATAAGTAAACTGCTGTCACACTTCCGCTGTACAGTCAAAACAAACTAAAACACTACGCTAGACCCTTATGCAAGTGCGACTGTGTGCATGCGTAGATTTGTAATGTGACTATAATTTTCTCCCACAATCTGTACAAATAATTTATAAAAAACAGTGTTTTAAACATAATAATAAAAATTCAGTGTATGTATTACGATTATAACATAATATTCTAATTGGGGTGTCTGGTGGTGTGCGTTTATTCCGGGACATGTTGTATATTAGCTAGTACTTCCTGACATCTGTGCCAATAAACAAGATTGTCGCCATTCAACTTTTGACGTCTGTTCAGTTTTTTGTATACAATCGTTCTAATATTCATGCCATTAGCTCTTTCTTATGTCTTAAAAATTAGAAAAAAATAATAATAATAATGCATTAAGGTGCAAATGCGGACTTAATACCTTAGGTATTCTCGACCAGTCAACATAGCAAAAAAAAAAAGACCATCGTCATATTGAAAAGTAATAAAAACAAACACTTGTCAATGTCAGCATAATTTATTTAATGTTATTAAATTAAGGTACCTATCATAGAACTAACTAAGTGCCAAATAAACAAAGTACAAAAAGTGATATGTAATCAACAAAACCAAACTACATTAAAGGAAATATATTTAACTGTAAACAAGCAAAAAACGCCTCTGTGCCTAAGAAGTAAGAGTTAGAAGATCATAGCAAGGAATCCCAGTGCAGTGAAACGCAAATACAAGGGAATTTCGTCTCTATACGCAGACAATAAGGCTTTTAAAACCATTCGAAAGGTTAACTGTGTTGTACAAAATCAAATGCAAGGGAATTTGGACTCTACGCACTGTAATAGAGGACTTTAAAGAGATTGCTAAGTATTTCAGTGTCGGGAAAAAAACAAATGCAAAAGACATTCAACCTTACATGTACAAAACAAGGTCGACAACAGCGTAAAATGCTGGCCAACTGAAATGGAAGACCTAATTTTACAAGCAAAAATGAAAGATAAGTCTGAGAGAAGAAGATCGAGCATTTTCTCGCTTCTAAGAAAGAACAAATTAGCTAGACAGTTTTCTGAACCAGGGATCTTCAACCTCAATCGGAAGTATTCGGTCGATTCCGCCATCTTGTCGGATTTCACGAAGACAGAGGACGGTAGCTACAAAATGTGTTTGGTGCAAAAAGCTGACAGCAGACACTCTAGTGTTACAACTAATGGAGGTTAGTTTGAAATGCGTATTTTTTCGGTGACTGGCGCGACTGTTGCCGGCAACTTTTATTGTTGCTCGTATGTTTGAAGCCTCGAATTCATGGTAAACATTTTGTTTAGCAACATGGTTGCATAAACATGTTGACGAGTTGCTGTCATCATATTATGGGCAACACTTGTGTTGCAGTGTTGATCACGCCATATTGCAGAGTTGACGCCCGGCGAGCGACAACATCTGTTGATCAACAGTTGTTAAACAAATGTTTACCATGAATACGAGGCTTTAAGCAACTTTAGGGACTACGTACACTTATTCAGCTTAAATCCATAGAAAACATTGATTTTGTATGAAGACGCGTACGTTCAGCTTTCCTCGTCTGTTTAACCTTCGTATAAAATCGAAGATATTGCATGCACATAAGCTAAATAGAGCCGAATAAGTAGTCCACTTATTCTCCTCCATACGTTCGTAAACGGCTGGCGAAAACATGTGGAAAACAGGTAATAGGAATTTAGCCAAAGAAGCCACATGCTACACGCATCGAACATTTACCTCGACACAATTTTTGCGCCGCAAAATAAGATGGTTCGTGTTGCAAATGTGGCGCCACATTTACCGAGACACAAATGCAAGCTTCTAACTCTATGCAGGTGCATTAATCCGATAGCTTTTTGACAGTGCGAGCATTCTGGTCTCGCCTTGACTACTTTTTACATGTTTTTGGTGGGATATAAGAATTCTTGAATGAATGAATAAATGCTTTATACTTAAAAAAAAAACTTTTGAGCTAAATACATATTCCGACAAAACTGCTTATGCAGTTTAACTGTGAGGTCATCGAGTCTCTATTACAATATTAATAACGTAATATCATACATAAAAAAAACGTAATATCATTAATATTGTTACATCTATAACCTAATACATAATACAATCATTATATTTTATAAGTATCGTGCGGATTTTAATTTCTTATCTTCTTCTTTATTATTCTCTACTCGCTCTTATTACTACAGCTTTTAGGTTGCTTTTGTCCGCTTGCAGTCCGCCAGGCGAGATACGGTATTGCACGGACCAAGTGCAACCTTATTGTAGTATTAATAAATGCGCTCTGCGGACTTTTTGTCCGTCGTTGTCCGTGAACACTTTCGCCCCCTCAAAGAGCCATTGACAAAGTCACCCTGCACAAATTCAGGTGACTTTTAGCTTCAATTCCACGTCGAGTTTTATGGCATTATTAGTAAACAGATCAATTGAAATACTATCCAGATTTGGTGGAAACCATTAATAACATTGACATTTGTTGATCTTAAATGTTCAGGTCAAAGCATCAAGGTAGGCGGAGATCAAATTTTCTTTTGCTTTGTGTATTTTGTGATCTGCAAATTACAATAAAAAACTTTTTCCAAAAAAAATTTTCGGAAGTCGGTGGCAACACAAATTGAATGGCAGAAGAGAAGCCACCGACTTCCAAAATTTTAGTTATTTTTGGGTTTTTAGTTTTTGAAGGCTCTTTGTTTTTTGGAAAAAGTTTTTAATTTTTTAATTTTTAGTGTCGACTCCCAATGTCTGACTGTGTGTTACAGTATATCAGTATAAAACGAAAATAGAAACTTGAAGAAACGCACACTTCGGCTATGTAATATACGAGTACGTAGACGATGTGTGCGTATCTCAAGTTTTTTGGTTCTTGGTCAATTTTTCAAGAAGCACTGAACCGATCGCCACAAAATTTATATGGGACCACTCCTGAATCATGACTTATCAAAAAAAAAAGAACCATCAAAATCCGTTTACAATTGACGGAGACATCGCGTAACAAACATACAAAAAAAAATGCAGACGAATTGAGAACCTCCTCCTATTTTGAAGTCGGTTAAAAAAAGAAAAGAGCATCTGATAGTGTGGTAATATACTACTAAACGCTGTTAAATCTGTTGCCGTCCTTATTTCGTCTCTTAAGAGTAACAAAGACAGCAATAGATTTGAGAGGGTAAAAAAAATGTGAAAAGTGACGTTTGCGTATTCGGTTATTATGTCACACTAACATGTTTGTGACCTACACATGAACGCATGTTTGTACTCATAATATCAAGCTTATTTTTTACAAAATGTTAGTTTTTAAATTAAATGTATAATTTTTCTAGATTTTTACGCTTAGCACTTGTCTGGCTGTCATCAATGTCAACTTGTCTAGTGTCATAATACTGCCACGCGAAATTGACCCTTATAATCACTGTCGATTTTGTTTTTTAACCTTTCAACGACCAAGCGACAGCCGGTTGTCGCGCTGCTATTATTTTCTATTGTGTCTCGAATCTCCTGTATTCATAGGTTTTTGGAGGTATGAGGTACAGAGTGTAAAGTCCCTCATCCTCCGTTGAAAAGGGAGGATCCTCCGACCAGACGGGTGTTGTGTCTGGTGGACTACTGCCCGACGGTTCTAGTCGGGGTTGTTGTACATGTTCTAATGTCGCCGATAACTCAGATATCGCGATGCAGGATTATTAGCTGTAGTTCGCATATTCGACGATAGATGTCGCCACAGGTTTTGAGATTCACACTAAGTATAAAAGTTGTAAAATGCGCCTCTTAGTGTTTTTTTAACTAAACAAGCTGTCATAATAAATCTTCTTCAGAATACTATTTGTTATTACAAGTCCAATTTAAAAGTTATTTGTAAACGATTTTAGAATAACGCGACCTCTTTTAGCCGACTTCAAAGGGAATGTAAGGTTGAGTTCTTTGAACTTATCTTTAATGATAATGATGACAGATGTAGGCAGAAAATGAGTTTAATAGTAAGGTCAGCAAAGCAAATAAGTATACGGGGCCGTCAGACACAATTTACGTTTTCTCAAAAACCCATGGATATTTTCTAGTAAAAAATTAAACTATAATAGACTAGCTTCTGCCCGCGGCTTCGCTCGCGTTAGAAAGAGACAAAAAGTAGCCTATGTTACTCTCCATCCCTTCAACTATCTCCACTTAAAAAATCACGTCAATCCGTCGCTCCGTTTTGCCGTGAAAGAAAGACAGACAGACACACTTTCCCATTTATAATATTAGTATGGATAATAATTAGTTCTTCGATTGGGTTAAATTTCATTTGATTAGATTCATTGGTTTTTAAGAAAACCTCAGTTGTATATGACGGCTCTGTATACCTATCTACTTTGCTGACTGTACATTCTTGTGTCCACCGAAAAACGGTCATTTATGGACAAATGTTAAATGTTGGCCGAGGAAATTTTATGGACTCCTTAACATTTCGACGAGCAAGCGACAGCCGGCTGTCTCGCTGCTATTGTCTTTCTATTTGTCTCGAATCACGTGTGTTCGAAGGTACGATGTTATGCCAGGGTTACCATGACGTTTAAAGTAAGATTGTTTTATTCCTGTTCCACAGTGTGCAAGTCACAGCGTTAGACACGTTGTCTAGCGCCGTCTCTTTCCCACTTAAAGAAATATCGAAGTAATACTGCTATAAGGGCTTGTGGTAGGCCCCTTGGTTGGCTATTGCGCGACGATTGGGTTTCGTGTATAGGGTGAAAACATTCAGCGGGGCAGTTAGAGCCTTAACCTCTTGTATGCCTAGACTATCCATGTTTTTCTTGAAACTGACCCCAGTTGTTCTATGCTAATGTCGCGTCAAATTCTACGACTCGTCCCTTATAATTTAGGTGTGTAGACACCAATGTCATAATTATGCTATAATGTGTTCTTTCTATTAAGACCGTGTTTCTACTAGCCAATCCGTTTCATCAATAATAGCTAAATATGATACTTTACGAGTATTGTGCTAGATGCCTCTAAACCTATGACGTCACTTAATTTTAAGGCGCTCTCAAATATGCTATCTCTTTCTCTACGAAAGGTTAAAGAAAAGACAGCAACACACTTAACAGCGTTTTAAAATTAATTATCGTTTGATTATTTGACTATTAGATGAGTTGTTGCGTGTCGCGCGCGTAATCGATCGGACGTGACATGTGTGTCAAAGTTAATGCAGGATGAGTTCCTCCAACGTGGTAAAATGTGCAAGTTGCAATGTCGTTATTAACGAAGTGCTAGCTTTTGTGTGTAATAAACTGGATGTAATGGACGAGGAAAGCCTAACTCGTATATGTATTAGTGCTTTCTCAGATAGTGATATAGTAGAAGCAAAAAATCTACTATTTGATGCGATAACTTCAAAACGCAAGATTACGAGGAAGAAAGATGGTAAAAAGTTACGTGAGATTGAAGATATCATTAGCTTATTACAAGTAACCCATCCTAATGACCGGCCAGTTTTTGTCGCAAAAGATTTGCATAAACTACCGCCAGTATTATTTGATCACGTAGACGTGACAAAGTTACTTAAGGATTTAACTAGGATGAAAAGTGAAATTGACGAGATAAAATCTTCCTATGTATCCACTAGTCAACTTGAACCGATCAAACGTGACATAGCAGATTTTAAAAAGTTAACGAGCTTGAAAAGCCCTTGCTATTCTTATGTAAACACTAAGCGAGGAGGTAGAACTCATATGATGGACAGTTGTGATTATGATAGCGGGCCGATAGGATTGCAACATGTTCCTATAAATAACAAAAATAATTCGGATCTGAGTTCAATAAACAAAAATGTAACGTTATCTACGCCTACCCTCTACTCGTCAATATCAGCTGTTCAGAACACACAGTCAACTGAGACAAATGAGCATGATTTGAAGATGGATGAAATCGATTTGGACCCACAGCAGTGCATTGACATCAACACCGAGGCAGGCCGGGCGGCAGAGACGCATAAAATTGATAAAATTGAAAACAACAATATTGCGACCAACCCGGGACACACGGCCGCAGCGGTTGTCCAATCGACTTCGGGGACTGAACCAACAACCGTTGCTCAAATTGTAAAAGAAGGTGAATGGACCTTAGTACAGAAACGAAAGAAGATATTAAGAAATCGGTTTGTGGGAAATGTAGGAAACGCAGTAATAGAACCCAAGAGTAAATTTAAGGCTGTAAATGAAAAAATTGTCCTTTATATCTATCATGTTGATAAACAAGTGACACAGAGAGACATCTTACAGTATGTTGAAGAAAAAGCCAAAACGCACGTTGACATCGAGAAAATGATAATGAAGGTGGCCAAAAGTTATGATGCGTATAAGATCTCGGTTCCAAAACAGAAGTACGACATTTTCATGAGAGATGATTTTTGGCCCGAAGGGATATCATATCGTAGATTCATAGACTTCTCAAAAAAGTTACCAGACAGAGAAAACACTCTGAGAATGAATTCAAGCAAAACTTAAATGGATAATACAACCTTAATAAGTTTTAATTGTAAATGCATAAAACGATCTGTTGACTGTGTTAGACGTCTGTGTGTAGCGGCCGACGTTATCGCGTTACAAGAAACTTGGCTTTTGCCGCATGACGTCGCCTTTCTTGGACAAATCGATGATGATTTCGCATTTACTGGCAATTCAGCAGTTGACACCTCAGCGGGAGTACTACGTGGAAGGCCATATGGAGGAGTGGCTTTGTTGTGGAGAAAAAGCCTATTTCCATCCGTCACGGTGGTTAGCTGTAGCAACGTGCGTCTTGTAGCGATTAAGATCGTGTCGCAGGATCGTTCCGTACTAATTTTTTCGGTGTACATGCCTACGGACTCGAAAGATAACGTAATTGAGTTTACAGACTGTCTTAGTGAAATTAGTGCAATAATAGAAAGTCAAAGTGTGCAATCAGTGATCATACTTGGCGACTTTAACGCACACCCAGGTGAGCTATTCGGTAGTGAACTGTCGAGTTTCTGTGCGGAGCAGCGCTGGAGCTGCGCAGACTTGGACCTTTTACCGCGAGGTACGTACACTTTCGTGAGTGACGCGCACGGTTGTCGCCGCTGGCTCGACCACTGCGTAGTGTCCGAGGCGGCGAGGCGTTTGCTTGTTAGTGCAACAGTGTTGTATGACTCATATTGGTCGGATCATATGCCGATACAATTACAGTGTAATTTTAATATGATAAGACCTACTGTTATGTCACTCAATTTTAACAAAAGTTTTGTGGTATGGGGAGAAAGGGACACTGATCAAATTAGTACATATAAAAATACTTGTCACACCAAGTTAAGGGAAATCGATTTCCCGTTAGATTTTAATAATTGTGCCAGCGGGTTTTGTAAAGACTCCAATCACAAACTTGTGTTAGACAATATGTATAAAACAATTGTGAATATACTTACGGAGGCTGCCCAATGTTCCAGTAATCATGATGCGGGAGGGGGTAGGAAGGGGAAAAAGGTTGTTGGATGGAATAAACATGTGAAACAAGCTCACGCGGACGCCCGGCTTGCATTTCAAGTCTGGATATTAGCTGGGAAGCCAACTTCTGGTTCATTTTATGAGCAAATGTCAGACACGAGAAAAGTATTTAAACAAAAGTTGAAATGGTGTCAAGACAATCAAAATAAAATTAAAATGGACATAATAGCTGAAAATCATAAATCTAAGGATTTTACAAGGTTTTGGAAGAACACTAATAAGTTGAATCTGAAGCCGGGCGTCCCCGTTAGTGTGGCGGGGCTACATGAGCCTAAGGCAATAGCCAATTCGTTTGTGAAACATTTTAAGGTTGAATGTTCTCTAGCTTTGTCATCACAGGCGGTCGATGCTGAGGATTGTCTGACGGACTTGAATGTTAGGTTTTCAGCGAAAGATATCGCTACTGTCATAAAAAACATGACTAGGGGCAAGTCACCGGGGCATGACTACCTCAGCATCGAGCACCTGCAGCATGCAGGAGTTCACCTACCTAGGGTACTGGCGATGTTCTTCTCGCTCTGTCTGAGTCACTGTTACTTGCCAGGTGATCTGATGAAGACGGTGGTTGTGCCAATTGTAAAGGATAAGACTGGGGACACATCAGATCAGTCAAACTACAGGCCCATATCGCTTGCTACGGTCATAGCCAAGGTGCTGGACAGTTTGCTTGATAGGCATATGGCAACTCGCATCGATTTGCATGACGCACAATTTGGGTTCCGTCCGGGTCTCTCTACGGAAAGTGCAATACTGTCTCTAAAGCATACTGTTCAGTACTACACGTCTAGGAAAACGCCAGTTAACGCCTGTTTCCTGGACCTTTCCAAGGCGTTCGATCTGGTCTCGTACGATTTGTTGTGGCAAAAGTTGCTTAATGATACCTTAGTGGATAGGGAAGTTGTATCAATACTAAGGTACTGGTATAATAATCAGCTTAATTGTGTGAGGTGGGCAGGCTCATTATCGGATGAGTATAGGCTGGAGTGCGGTGTGAGGCAGGGCGGTCTGACCTCCCCTCGCCTCTTCAATCTGTATATGAACCGGCTGATTGTCGAGCTCAGCAACACGTATCAAGGTTGTTATGTTGATGGCATATGTATCAATAATATAAGTTATGCTGATGATATGGTGTTGCTGAGCCCGTCGGTTAGCGCAATGATGAGTCTGCTTACGATATGCGAGAGGTATGCGGATTCCCATGGGCTCAGATACAATGTTAAGAAAAGTGAGGTACTAGTTTTTAAGGCAGGCACTAAAACGTACCCGATTGTGCCACACTTAACACTTTGCGGAAGCCCCTTGAAGCAAGTCACTGCTTTCAAGTATCTGGGCCACTGGGTTTCTGAAGACCTCAAAGACAATTTAGATATTGAACGTGAGCGCAGAGCATTGGCTGTCCGCTGCAATATGTTGGCTCGCAGATTTGCGAAGTGCTCGATTGACGTAAAGGCCACATTGTTTCGGGCGTACTGTCAATCATTTTATACATGCAGTTTGTGGGTCAACTATACGCAGAGGGCATACAGTGCTCTGCGTGTTCAATACAATGACGCTTTTAGGGTGCTGATGGGGTTGCCGCGCTACTGCAGTGCGTCCAATATGTTCGCAGAAGCGGAAATTGAGGGCTTTCATGCCATCATGCGCAAGCGATGCGCCTCCATCATGCGCAGGGTACGCGTCAGCCCCAACGTCATCCTGAAAACTATAGCGGACAGATGGGACAGCCCCGTACTGGAACATTGGATACGCCTGCACGCCCCTGTGGCGCAAAACACATAAAAGCGTATTAAAAACTGCACTATTTCTGGTAGTTATAAGTACTAACACTAGTCTTTAAGTTATGTTTATACTAACAAAATATGGACCTTGTCTGCAATAAACGATTTTTTTTTTTTTTTATTTTTTTTTTTTTTATAGCAACATCCATGAGGCAGCCAGCTAAGCTAACAGTACATAGGGTGGCTGGTAATTAGTGTACGATACTTAAACACGTGATTGTGCTCATGATAACAAACAACTTTTACTATAGAAACTAACCTAAAATCGCGAAAATAAATCAGCCCTTCAGTACATTTATGTTTGCCTGTAATACTATAGCTAATATTTTTTTCGTGATTTCAGCTTTGCTCCCATATAAAAAATTGTTTGTCAGTCACCCTATATAAAGCTAAATAATGATCGCGTGATGTAGGAGTCGTCAACGACAGATATCGCTACATCTGTGATGCAATGAAGCTAAGATGTGTTATTTAATGCAAGATCCATAAAGCAGCTAGCTAAGCTAACAAAACGAAGAGCTAAATGATTAACGGGACGTATACTAACTAATGACAAATTCTAATTGCGCGATGTAGGACTCTACATGTCACTATGAAGCTAGGATGTGTTACAGCAAGATCCACTAAGTTATAATGAAGCTATATCTTTGAGATGTTCTTTGTAGCAAGACTCAAACAGCAGTTGATCCGTCTAAGCCAGTTGTCGGCAACCTGCAGCTCGCGAGCCACATACGGCTCTTTGACAGTGAAGCTACGGCTCTTTAGTAACATACGAAGTAGTAGAATTGTAGGCAAGACAATTATGAGGCTCTTTAAAAGTTTTGGTAATTTTTGGCTCTTCCACCTCGAAAGGTAGGACCTCTGAGTCTAAGCTATACGTAGAGCTAAACAAACATCACCCCACATTCACAGTAGCAGCTAATCTCACACACACCTCCCTCTCACTTCACACAGAGCTAGCCGGCGCCGCGTCCGATTCGGATAGCGAGGGCTCCCGAACCGGAATGCAGAACCGGCGACCTGCTGAACTGAAGAAGCAGGAAATTCTAGCGGATATCGAGACGAGTTATGTGGCGGACACCAATTTTGATATTGGCGTGGTGAGTGGTGATTTTTTCTTTGAATGTACAGTCAGCGTCAAAAAAAGGAACCACTTGTAATTTGCTGTGGTGGTTGTGCTCTTTGACTCTGAGTGTACATTCGCTCAACGCTTATGTTAGTATGCAGGATAGATATCTTATAAGTTTTTTAGCACACGGATAAAAGTATTACATCTGTGTACCTATGTTTCATATTCATATATTCTTTACTGCACAAATACAAAAAAAAAACTTATGTAAAGTCACGGTCTGAAAAGGTTTACCAATTTTGAAAGTACATTCTATATCACACTTTTTTCATTAAAATCTAAAATGCCATATCATGTGACTTGTTACCTTTTAGAAGTTATTATGCAAAATGAGACAACGAGAATAACAAAGACGTTACTAAGCAACGGCGTCGGCTTAGCCATGTTTCGTCTCTATCGTGCACTTGACGTTTGGCAGTTGTGTAACAGTGACAGGTATAGTGCCAAAGTAAGTGCTTTGAAACTCTTTTCTTAATTTCTTGAATTGACATTTGTCAAAAAATATTGTTTGAACGTCGTTTAGACAAGAGTAAAATTTTACGAAATATTTTTTTTCATATCGAAATAAAATGGCAAGTTTAACCCTGGAGCAAGGGACAATCTTTGAACATGGACATAGTTTTATATCATTAGTGCCTTATCACGAAATTCATTATAACTATTGTGATTTACTGTGAGGTTTGAATAAGATGTCACGGCGAAGAAGACCAAATAATAGATCATGGAAATGATTCAGGAAGAAGTGATGATGCCTACTACGAGATAGATCACGCTGTGCTCGAGTGATACCAGAAAATGATACCAGAAATACTGATCTATGCGCGTGTCTTGTTGCATCTATGCACTGGTCGTAACTGCGGAGTAATGTTATACTTGATATTGAATAAAGATTTTTTAAGATTTGATTTATTATTTCCTTATATTTTTATTTAAAAAAACTATATTGGTCGTAGCTCTGGATCCGTACTAGTTCATACTACTATTATAATTGCGAAAGTAACTGTCTGTCTGTCTCGCTTTCGCGCCAAAACTACCGAAACGATTTAAATGAAATTTGGTACAGAGTTAGTCTATAGCCTGAGCAAGGGCATAGGAAAGTCTTATTTAATTCCAAGGGAACGGGAACTACGCGGGTAAAACCGCGGGGGTCAGATAGTATTTACCAAAGATTTTATTCGGTGCTTTCTTTCTTCATATTCTTATTCAAAAAACTAAATTAGTCATAGCTGCGGAGTGATGTTATACCAGATATTGAATAAAGATTTTTTTAAACTTTTATTTATTATTTCTTCATATTCTTATTAAAAAAAATGTTTTTCAAAGTAGGTTTTCTGTATATCAAACCTTTTTAGTAGTCAGTCCATCACCTAAAGCGATTGATTGTCATATCATTAGAAAAAATAATCTATGATCAATCAAATTATCATGAAATAGACATTTAGAACTTGTGGCCTTAATGTGTGCATGCAATTGTGATCCTTATGGTGGTAACCACTTTCAGACCGCGACTGTACAATGGCGAGCTTAACCCAGAAATGAGTTTTCTACCAGCAAACCAAAATGCTGTAGTGAGATTTGCAATATGTTTCTTACAAGTTGTAATGTCCAGTCGGTTCGTAGAGCTCCTTGATTTAAAAGTTGAGCTCACGATGCTTGTTGGGACAGGTTACCAATATTGTTATTTGAACTTTCTTCAATAAGCTTGTCCCGAAATTTATTGTGCATGGTTCGTTACACAAAAAAATTGATTTATCTCTAGACTTTAAAAGAGACGACAATCCCGGAGTTTGTTTCGGCATTTCTTCTCAGAGATAGTCAGCTAGGAAATGCCGACTCCATCTAGTTTTAAAAAACATGACGTGTAAAAGTGATTTAGGCCCGTATTAATAGACGTCACTCGATTCTGAGACGCTCTCAAGTTTATTGCTGTCCTTGTTTTTTCCCTTTAGAATGATAAGGACAGCAAGAGACTTGAGAGCGTCTCGGAGTTGAGTGACGTCTATTAATACCGGCCTTAATATCCTATTTGCATAATTAACAATGACGGTGTTTACGAATTTTTTTACCACTAGTTGGCGCTACTGTGGCGTTAGTTAGTTCTTATGACACGAAATATAGGCGCTTTGACACAAGCTGTCAAAAGTGACAGAGCGCCAATATTTATTTTTGTATGACTTTTTGACCTCACGCCTCAGTGCTGCCGTCTGGTGGCCATCATTGCAGAACACCTTCATTTAATTTTTTTTCAATCAGTCTTGAGACAGGAATTCAGGCTGAACAACGTATTTTGTATTCTTCTTAACATAATCTTCTTTCAGGCGGGCGAACTGGTAGAAGAAGTGGCAGAAGAGAACAAATCTCTCCTCTGGTTCCTGCTGAAGCAAGTCCGGCCGGGCATGGACCTCAGTAAAGTGGTCCTACCGACCTTTATTCTAGAGCCTCGGTCCTTCCTCGACAAGCTTTCTGATAACTACTATCATGCTGATATTTTGGGCCAGTGAGTATTGCCATGCTAGTTTTAAAGGTGACCATTGGCGGTCATTTTGGCGCGTCAGTTGAACTGACGTCAAAAATTTTATCGTGAGTGTCGAATCGCCATGCCAGAGTTGGTTGGCCGCCTAAACCATTTGGAGTGACGCCACAGTTTTACGACTACACTGACGCGAAAAGTGACCGTCAATGGTCAACTTAAGACTGAATTAATGTATTTTATTTATTTTATTGTTTTAAGGCTGAAGTGTGATGTGTCACTTAGCTTTGGCTTAGCTATTGTCCGTCTTTATCTTGCCATCGGAATTTAACGATAATAAATATGTTCACATTTACTAAAATAATGTAAACAATATCAAATCGTAAAGAAAATCATAGTTAAATTGTCGCAATAAGGCTCTCAAAGTCTAAAAAAGGGTTTTAAAATCATTAATTTTAAAAGGCATGTGGTAAAAAATTAAGGTATTGTTTTTTTTAATCATATTTAAAATGAGAATCGAATGTGCTCCTTAGTTTTTAGTTGAGCTAAACGATTACTGACAAATGCTTGCACTGTCTGGACAGGTCCACTCAAATCAGTGTCCTTCTCTCATCAAGAGAGTGCCTCAGACAGTAACCTCCATGGTTCTCGCACATTTTTGACCACTACGATTGTATGGACTTTCAAAGAGACTTTGACCTCTGAGTTTGTTTCGGATGTTTCTTCTCAGAGCAGTCCAGCTACGAAACACCGGCCCCAACGTTCGCTTAAAATAAATAAAAAGAACAAAATATTGACGTGTAAAAGTGTTATATATATTAACCTATTTACAAAATAAATATGATTTTTATGATTTATTTATGAATACTGAATAGCCTCCTTCAATACTTATGTCCCTCGTCTTACCTTACACGTTGAATATTGCTATATTGGCGATGTTGCAATCTAAATATCTCAGTTTTCTTGCCGGGGTTGCGGAATAGTTCTAATAATTACCTCGGCCGTGGTTTTTTTTTTGGGAGTTGGAAATCATCAAATGTCTACTCCCGTCCTGGTCGCGGCGGGAGGGCGTGTCAGACTTATACTGACTAAAACCCACTCATGTTCCTTCGGTTGCCCTTTATGTTCCGGGGTCACGGTTACTATTATAAACATTCCGCAACCAAAAAGAGCAACCGAAGGAACATGGGTGGGTTTTAGACAGTAATAGTCTGACACGCGCTCCCGCCTCGCCCAGGGCGGGAGAAGTCATTTAATGTTTTCCCATTCATAAAAAGAGTATCACAGTGTTAGCTGTTCCAACCCAGCCCAATATTTCTTACCACGCCAATCTTTAATACTAGTCTTATTCTTCCAGGGCTGGTCTCATCGAAGATCCTTACCAAAGGTTTGTAGCGGTCCTCCGCTGGTACCTATCAGGGTTGTACCGGAAGCCCAAAGGTCTGAAGAAGCCATACAACCCAGTCCTGGGTGAAACGTTCAGATGCTGTTGGAAACATAGTCCTGAGTCGTACACTTATTATGTTGCTGAGCAGGTGAGCTGATTTTCTTTTTTAACCTTTCAACAACCAACCGACAGCCGGCTGTCGAAACCTTTAGATGCTGTTGGAAGCATAGCCCTGAGTCGTACACTTATTATGTTGCTGAGCAGGTGAGATGATATTCTCTTTTAACCTTTCATCAACCAACCGACAGCCGGCTGTCGAAACCTTTAGATGCTGTTGGAAGCATAGCCCTGAGTCGTACACTTATTATGTTGCTGAGCAGGTGAGCTGATATTCTCTTTTAACCTTTCATCAACCAACCGACAGCCGGCTGTCGAAACTTTTAGATGAAAACATAGCACTGAATCGTACACTTATTATGTTGCTGAGCAGGTGAGCTGATATTCTCTTTTAACCTTTCATCAACCAACCGACAGCCGGCTGTCGAAACCTTTAGGTGCTGTTGGAAGCATAGCCCTGAGTCGTACACTTATTATGTTGCTGAGCAGGTAAGATGATATTCTCTTTTAAGGTCATAGCTCATTAGAGCCACCCGGCAGCCACTCCGCACCGACTCGCCTTATAATTATATTTTGATGGTCTTAATTAATGTACATTTTTTTTGTGTTGGTATTTGGAAATTTTAATGTATATTTTAATTTGTATTAGGTTAGGTTATATTAGTATGTTTCCACACAAATGTATTTTTTTAAGAAATAAATGATTATGATTATGATTATTATGTACCGAGGCGATCCGGTGCCGCTACGGAGTTGATATAGTGAGCGCATGCCCATACAAGTCCATATAAAGAATACTAGCCGCAGGAGGCGAGTCGGTGCGGAGTGGCTGCCGGGTGGCTCTAATGAGCTATGACCTTTGACCTTTCATCAACTAACCGACAGCCGGCTGTCGAACTGCTATTGTCTTTCCATTGTGTCTCAAATCATCAGGATTAAACCATCGAACACACGTGATCCGGGATACAATAGAAAGACAACGGTGCTGATTCTCTTGTACACAAACTTAACTAAAATTAAGTTAAATGCATCTTTCTCTTTACATTTCTTGAAGAAAAGGACAGAAGATACATTTTAGTTTAATCCTGTTAAATTAGACAGCGCTAAAGAAAGTTGGCGTATATTTAGTCGCCGTGTTTTTAATCGCGCCTAAATTATCTGTGGAGTGACTAAATTTGACAGGACTTTCCTCTGTCCTTTTCTTAATTAAATGGAAAGAGAAAGATGCACTTAACTTAAATTTAGGTTAGTTTGTGAATAAGAGAATCGGCACCATTATCTTTAATTTTAGTTTTTGACGGTTAGTCTAATGGTTAGTGACCCTGACTGCTAAGCCGGAGGTCGTAGGTTCGATTCCTACCCAGGACTTTGAGTGATGAGCTCGATTGTTTGTTCTGTGTCTGGGTGTAATTTATCTATAACTAGCTGTCCCCCGCGGTTTCACTAGCGTTATATCAGATTTTTGGTTACTAAAAAAAGAAGATAAAAAGTATTCTATGTCCGTCCCCTGGTCCTAAGCTACCTCTCCACTAATTTTCAGCCAAATCAGTTCTGCCGTTCTTGAGTTATAAAATGTGTAACTAACACGACTTTCTTTTCCCCTCATCTGGCGATTGGTATAGTTTGTCGACCAGTAGCCCGATTCACGTAAAATCAAACGATAGAACGACAATTCGATCGTAATTCAACGATCTGTCAACCACATATCCATACTTCCATACTAATATTATAAATGGGAAAGTGTGTCTGTCTGTCTGTCTGTTTGTCTTTCTTTCACGGCAAAACGGAGCGACGGATTGACGTGATTTTTTAAGTGGATATAGTTGAAGGGATGGAGAGTAACATAGGCTACTTTTTGTCTCTTTCTAACGCGAGCGAAGCCGCGGGCAGAAGCTAGTTATCAATAATAATGTAATTGACAATAAGTGGTTGCAGATCGTTGAATTACGATCGAATTGTCGTTCTATCGTTTGATTTTACGTGAATCGGGCTACAGGTCAGTTGAGTGAACCACAACCGTAGCACAGATAAAATAATAAAATGGCGTGATCATAAGAGTCAATTTCGCGTGGCAGTAATGACACCTGACATTAATGACAGTTGTCAAATTGACATTTCGACAGACCACAGGATATTTTTAAGATATGATATAAGTTAAGTTTAGTAGCCCTATACGATACAAGTTTTGTTTTTCTTCCAGGTGTCTCATCACCCCCCCGTGTCCGCGTTCTACGTGACGAACAGAAAGGAGGGGTTCGTCATAGAAGGCAGTTTATTAGCTAGGTCTAAATTTTATGGTAAGTGATATTTGTGACATTATAGATTGTTTATTACTGTCCCGTTATTTGCTGGAGTTTTGTTTTTAGTTGAAGAGCAATTTTTTTGAAGCGCAAGGAATGTGGTGGTATTCCAGATATAGATTTTTTTTTTAGTTTCTACCTCCGTGTGAAAAAATAATAATGTTTTGCGATTGACCAAGGAGGTTAAATTTTCATCGTACGACCTTTGAGATATGGAAAATATTTCCCCAAAGAGGTCCCCCAGTTGTAAATATCAGACATGTATGGTTAATCACAAAATAATATCAATTTCAATTTATTTATTGCTGAACATAAATGGTACACATACATTTAAAGATGTCGGGTAAATGCGTAGTTCATATGTTATATAAATTATTATTATAAAACGGGAATTTTAAAAATACTATCAGAAATCATTTAAAGAACGAAAATGTCACAAAATAAATTATATTAACAACTTATTATTATATAATATAAGTTGTAAAGAGATTAAATGTCAGCGGAGTTAATCAGATGTATATGAATGGATATCAATTGAATATTAAAATTAAATGACCAGGCACACTTTTTATTCTTACTAATTATAGGTTTTCGTCACCCTCGCGGGAAAAGACCTAATTTTTATTATTTTATGTATTTTTTTCGGGTTAACCCAAGGAATGCTCTAATTACAGACACAATTAAAAAAGCGCGTGGTTTCACTTCCTAGACACACGAAGGGATAATGAATATCATTTATTTTTAATGCATATTTTATTAAAATACTATCTGTCAGTGTAGAAGCACCAAAATTAATGTAACCAAGATTTTGTAAAACATGATTTTTTTAAAAAGAGTGTCCGTGGAGTTTCTTGCCTGTTCTTCTCCATAGAGATCTACGTTTTGGAACAGGCAATTAGCGTCACTTTTCTGACTGACCGACCGACTCTTTGACAATTCATAAGTGCCTATATAAATGGTCTAAGTGAAATAAATGCCTTGAATTTTGAATTTTGTCCCCCGCGGTTTCACCCGCGTTATATCAGATTTTTGGTTACTAAAAAAAGAAGATAAAAAGTATTATATGTCCGTCCCCTGGTCCTAAGCTACCTCCCCACCAATTTTCAGCCAAATCGGTTCTGCCGTTCTTGAGTTATAAAATGTGTAACTAACACGACTTTCTTTTATATACATAGATTTGAGATTAAATTGACACAAAGTTTTCTTCAATCAATATTACAATACACGTCACTAATACCCCAACATTATTCCAGGTAATTCAACGTCCGCCATCTTGGAAGGACTCGCACGCATTCACCTCCTAAACTGGGGAGAGACGTACATAACGACGGCGCCGTACGCGCACTGTAAGGGCATCGTCATCGGCACGCTCAGCATGGAGCTCGGTGGGAAGGTACGAGTTAACTCGTGTTGGTGCGAGATAGCATCTCGTGTCGGTGCAAGATGTCGCATCTCTTGGTCGGAATTTTGACATGGGACTTGATATTCATGTTGACACGAGATAACACATCTCGTGTCAACACGTAAAAAAGCGTCTTTTTATGCAACGTTGATGGTATAGGCACTTCTCATATCATCTTACGAGACTTCATGTCTCGTATTGACACGAGATAGTCATCTCGTGCCTGTCACACTTTCTCGTGTTATTCTGGTATGTGACTTGTCATCTCGTGCAGAAATTAATATTTTCTTATACTGGTACAAGTTTTCTCATCTCGTGTCGGCTCGAGACAGCTCCTCTAACGCCGTGCTCGCCTTTTTCTGTTAATGGCTTCTCATCTCGTGCTGAAATTAATACGACCCCATCGTTCGATTAAAATAAGAAAAGAAAAAAAAATGACGTGTAAAAGTGTAATTTATTACCTATTTACAGAAATAAAAATTGTTTTATTTTAATCGTTTTTTTTTAATCTTTTCTTTTACTGGTCCATTTTTTCTCATCTCGTGTCAGTAGGAGATAGCTCCTCTAATACTGTCTCAAGCCTACACTAAGCTCCCCCAATTGACTTTCTTTTATATATAGATTGTTATTTTTACAGGTACATGTTATGTGCCCAGAATCTGGTTACCAAGCGGACGTCGAATTCAAACTAAGAGTGAGTAGATATTCCTATGGCTTAATCCTTCGAATACACGTAATTCGAGACACAACAAAAGACTATAACTGCCCGACAGCCGGCTGACGCGTGGTCGTCCAAAGGTTGAGTTTAAACGCCTACCTGAAAAGTACCTATTGGTAGTACCAATAAATTCAAAGAGCCTGACAGAATGGATAACGCGGTGTCCTGCGTGAGCGACGAACGCGACGCGACACGACGCGACGTAATGCGACGCGATGCTATACGCGACAAATGTCCTAAGTCCTACGTGATTTTGGTCATTACTACTCGAATCATGGAGAAGTACAGTACAATTTTGCTTGAAAGTTCGTGGTGTCGCATCTGGTCGCACTCAAAACAAGTGCGCGTTACGTCGCGTCTCGCCGCAGGCTGTCATTAGGCCGCATGTAGGGTATGCCGTTGAGTTATCGCGTTCGTCGCGTTCGCAGATGCTTACCAAATTTCGTTTCGTGAAGTATTCTAGAAATTAATCTATTATTCTTTTACTTACATTAGAAAGACAATGCTGCCGATTCTCTTGTTCACAAACTTAACTAAACTTAAGTTCAGTGCATCTTTTATTTTCCATTTCTTAAAGAAAAGGACAGAAGATACATTTTATTTAATCCTGTCAAATTAGACAGCGCCGGAAGAAATTGACGTCTATTTAGACGCCATGTTTTTAAATCGCGTCAAAATTATTTATGGAGTGTCTAGTCTAAATTTGATAGGACTTAACTAATATTTTATCTTCTATTCTTTTCTTTATTAAATGGAAAGAGAAAGATGAACTTAAATTTACTATAGTTTGTGAATAAGAGAATCGGCACCAATAGCAGCGCGACAGCCGGATGTCGCTTGGAATATTATGCCCTTACAAATAATCACTGGGTAAAGTTATGCAATGAATAAAGCCTGTGTAACCATACATTTTTTGACGTATAAACCTGTCATAACTTTATGCAGCGTTTATTAGTAAGGCGCTTAATCTACAATTTTCTTCTGTCCCCAGTCATTCCTAGGTGGTGCTGACCAAACGAACTCCATTACGGGACGAATCAAACGCGGCAAGGAAACTATAGCAGTACTAGAAGGATACTGGGACGGCAAAATTGATATTAAAGATAAGAAAACTGGGGTAAGTTTAATTTCTATAGTTATTGCGTGTTTCACAACCTTACAATATACAATTATTTCTTGCAATATAAGCTACAACAAAAAAAAACTAAGTTAAAATTGCATGCTTTTTATTATTAACATGCAATTTTTGTTGAAAGATTTGTTCCATTTTAATGTATACCACATATATCGATTAACGTCATAAAAGTACAGAATGTTGTCGTGAAACAACAGCAACAACATTCTCAATTTCTCCAATTTTTCCTCCCTAGGAAGAATCAAACCTATTCGACGTGGCGTTGCTAAAGGAACAGAGGCTGCCTCGCTACCTGATGTCGATGGAGAAACAACAAGCCTTCGAGTCGGCTAAGCTATGGGTGAAGGTTTCTGAAGCTATTGCGAGGGAGGACCAGGTATGCATCAGATTTAGTTATTTCTGTAGCAGAGTTGGGTATCTTACATCATTACCATTAACCAATAAATGCAAGACACATTTTCTTTAAAAGTTTTCTTAATTTTAGTCCAGAAAATCCGGTTCATTTTCAATTTAGCGTAAAATTGGATTAACTGTTGCTTTGAAATTAATAAATAGGTAGTCAATTGAGTTGCTTGAGTTGCTAACTTAGTGACATCGTAAGGTGACATTGCCATATAAAATCTATTGGAGAATTGTGTAGTTTACACCATTAACCAATAAATGTTAGACACAATTTCTATAAAACCTCTTTTAATTTCAGCCCGAGAAATTCGACTCATTTTCAATTTGCTATAAAATTTGATTTTTAGTTGCTTTGAAATCAATAAATAGATAGTCAACTGAGTTGTTATTTTGAGTGAGGTCATTAGTTGTCATTGGCATACAAAATCTATTGGAGAATTGCGTTTTAACAGCTCAAGCTCATAAAAAGTAAGTCAATTGATTGATGAGGGTGTAAAATACCGTATTGTACAAAAATAATACTTATGTGTTTTTTATCTGACTGCGAAGGGGTGCTCAAGCTTTTCAAGTATCTTTAGATGGTTGCGGAATGGTTATAATAGTTACCGTGGCCCGGAACATAAAGAGCAACCGAAGGAATAAGGGTAGGTTTAAGTCAGTAAAAGTCTGACACTACCTCCCGCCCCGCCCAGGGCGGGAGAAGTCATATGGAGATTTCCCATCCAAAAAAAAATGGTGACATTGCCATACAAAATCTGTAAGGTAATGCCGTTTTGACAGCTCATAAAAAGTACGTCAATTGGTGATGGTATTAAATTGTGATGTTTAATACTCAAATACGACATTATGTTTAACAAATAAATATTCTAATTCACCAACTTTTCTTCACAGATAGCGGCCACAGAACAGAAGACAATAATAGAAGAAGCTCAGCGTGCGCGCGCACGGAACCTCGACACGCCGTGGGTTCCGCGGATGTTTCACAAAAACCCTCATACTATCCCGCCTGAAGGTCAGTACTTTATTATGATCATAGTTTATCCATACTAATATTATAAATGGGAAAGTGTGTCTGTCTGTCTGTTTGTCTTTGTTTCACGGCAAAACGGAGCGACGGATTGACGTGATTTTTTAAGTTGAGATAGTTGAAGGGATGGAGAGTAACATAGGCTACTTTTTGTCTCTTTCTAACGCGAGCTAAGCCGCGGGCAGAAGCTAGTTGTATTATACTTAGGACCCTAGGTATGGGGGAGGGGGGAGGGCTCTTCTGACACTAATGTATACAGGGTGGAAAGTTTCAATAGGCCCTGTAAGAAAACTACCTTAAATCATTGAGATAGATTATTATATTATCTTAAGGAAACATTCCTTTATTTTAAAAAGAATCAAAACGAAAACATATTTGTTTTAGCCGTCGTGCTTCCTACTGCAGTAGCTTATATTGAGATCAGGGTTGCATTGCTATGTGGGTTTTTTGGCAATACGTTGGCGTGAGGTCCAACCGCAGCAAGATTGGTGAATTTTGACATATCTGACAATGTCATGTCGAAAAAACGATATGAGCGATTGCCATCTAGCGGATTTCTCATACGCAAAAACCCTCATTTAAAGGGCGTATTCTTTCGCTAACATTATGTACTGTCACTTGGATGGGAAGCAATTATTTATAGCCTATTGGAGAGGAATATTTTGAATTTGTTGGTTGCGGAATGATTATAATAGTTACCGTGACCCTGGAACATAAAGGGCAATCTAAGGAGCATGAGTGGGTTTTAGTCAGTAAAAGTCTGACACGCCCTCCCGCCGCACGGACGGGAGAAGTCATTTAATGATTTCCCACTCATCAAAAAATTTTTTTTTTGAAATTTTCCCTTATTGGGGGTTGTTAAAACAGAAGACAATAATGTAAGAAACCATTCCGGGAATATTTCACAAAAACCCTGAAGGTCAGTTCCCGCCTGAAGGTCAGTAGTTTATTATGGATTAGAGTGGTTGACATTTATGCCCTTACTAATAATCACTGTGTAAAGTTATGCAATGAATAAAGCCTGTGTATCCATTCATTTTTTGACGTATAAACCTGTCATAACTTTATGCAGCGATTATTAGTAAGGAGCTTAAAGTTTTAACCTATCATAGGCCCGTAATAGCCGTTACTCAAATACGATCTCAAGTGCGATATCATTTGATACCGGATTATTGCGATGACAGGAGCTCAAGATCGTCGCTGATTAATAAACGCATCTCAGTTACCAAGATCAGCTACTCATTGCGCTGTACTTGATGTGAACGAATACGTCACAAAGTGTCAAGTTTCGTTTATTAATCAGTCTACGCTCAGCTGATGACGTAACTTGAGCTCAACTTCAATCTCGTTTATTAATACGAACAAGATCTTAAGCTTGGCATCAAGTACGAGTTTTGATCTGAGTAACGTTTATTAATATGGGCCCTAAATAGGGCCATCTTACTTCTATTGTAACCTCGTCTGACTCTTGATTACCTCAATAATAATGTTCGATTCCCAGGCCAGGTATAAAACTTTTATTGGGTTCCTTAAATACAAATTACTCAATAGCACTTCGCTGTTTGGAAACCTTGCTTCCTGAAATTGTTAATAAAAACTACTTTTTCTCTTATTTTCAGGTTTAATTGACCAGGGATGGGTGTACAACCACATAAATACAACGTAAGTAAATAATGGTTTTCATCCCACCTATTCGAAAAAGACGACTTGGTTCCCCTTTAAGTACGCCCAAAGTAGATGTTTTCTATAAGAAACTTTCAGCGGGCAAAAATGACGCTCCAAATTCAAAAAGTGCGCCTAAAAGTAACTTTTAATCGCACTTTTTGAATTTGGAGCGTCTTTGCATGTTTTACGCCCTGTTATAAGTGCGCCTAAAAACTCTTTGAATTTGGAACGTCTTAATGCTACGCGCCAAAGAATCGAACGCAAATAATGAATGGCTGGTACGACGGCCAATACCATAGTCACAAACTACAGCCCGAGTTCTCGTAAAAATTTTCACGGATTGTTTTGCAGCAAATAGCTTGATAATAATAGCGCCTACAATAATAATTTTACAATAAAGTTTAAGGCGTCTTTTATTTTCTAATAGGGGGTGATGAAAAGTAGAGTGTATCACTCGGGCGCAAAATATATTTTTGGCTCGGGCGACGTACTTTGAATCCCTCGCTACGTTCGGGATTCTATTTAAGAATCCCTCACTTCGCTCTGGATTAAAAAAGCGCCCACGCCATAAAAATATTACTCTGCGCCCTTGTAATACAATCTACTATTTTATCGCATCTGTTCTATTACACAAGCTTTGTCACAATAATAATAAGGTCTTGGTGTCATTTATCAAAATAATAATAAATGTTGTAATTTATAAATTAGGTACTAGCCGACTCGGCCACGCGTTGCTGTGGTTGTTATCGAAATTAAATATCTACTATATAAAAATAAGTCGGGTTTTCCTGACGCTATAACTCCAGAACGCACGAACCGATTTCCACGGTTTTGCATTCGTTGGAAAGGTCTTGGGCTCCGTTAGGTTTATAGCAAAATTTTGGAAAAATCCACGCGGACGAAGTCGCGGGCAGAAGCTAGTTATAGATAAATTACACCCAGACACACATGCTCATCACACAAAGTTTTTCCTGGGTAGGAATCGACCAACAGGCCCGTCTAAAGATATTTATTTATTTTGCATTAATCGCGATTGAACACCTTAAAATGTACTTTCATTGATTATTTGATATCATTGATGTCTAATAAGTCGTTGCGGAATGTTTATAATAGTTACCGTGACCCTGGAACATAAAGGGCAACCGAAGGAACACGAGTGGGTTTAGTCAGTAAAAGTCTGACACGCCCTCCCGCCGCACCCAGGACGGGAGCAGTCATTTGATGATTTCCCCATCACCAAAAAAAAAATTCTATTAAGTCAATGTGTTTTTTATCTTCCACAGACCCTGGCAAATATCAGACCTGCTAGAATACGAAGAAGATTTCGTCATCAAAACTCTAAGAGACGGGGCGCCCTCTGTGAAACCGCCCGGAGAACTAAGAAGAGACATGTCTTCTAGAAGAATGTCAGACTCTGACAGCCATGATGAACTGGCCCGGCCGAAGACGTCCGCGTGAGTAGAATTTGAATCCTAATTTAGGTGTTTAGGATTGCGGGTGTTCTGATAGTGATTGCGGTTTATTTTTCGATTGATTGCGGATTATTTTCGGATGATTGCGGAAGTTCTGTAACCGCCGTCCGGAAAGTTCCTAAGTGATTGCGAAAATGGGGTATATTACATCATTAACCAATAAAGACATAATTTCTATAAATTCTCTCCTAATAGCCTTCTGTAAACCTTCAATAAACATCTGGTTCATATTCAGTTTACTGTCAAATTCGGTGTTTAGGTGCTTTGTAATAAATAAACAGGTTGACAACTGAGTTACTTACTTAGTGACGTCATAAGGTGACATTGTCATACAAGATCTATGGGAGAATCTCGTTTTGACAGCTCATAAAAAGTACGTGAATTTATGATGGTGTAAAACAGGGCTGTCCAAACTATACACCTTCGCGGGCTAATTAAATTTCATATAAAAGCTGGAGGGCCAGAAAAATAATTTCAGTTGTCAAGTAAATAAAATACAGGGTAATTTTGTCTTTCTGTGTTTATTGATTTTTCATAATTTATCTTTAACAATAGTATCGATATCCACGTCAACATTCGTTGTTGCCAGGGAGCCTTGCATGAAGAAGCGATTTATCTGACAGTGAAGATCTATACTTGGATTTCAAAAATTCATTGTTGAATGCACTTTCACATAAATAAGCGCTGCCCATCATCGATCCCATTTTCAAGCCGAAATTTTAATTTTAATTTCTCATATATTTTAATAGTAAAATTAGCTTCACTTTTAAGTAATCATGCGAATGGAATGTTGCAAGACTAAAGATAAATAAATAAGACCAAGTATTGAGTAAGTACATGTTTTGACAACGAATAATATTATCCAAACTATTTGTGTCCAAAACTATTTTGAGATTAAAATGTGTGTCGCGGGCCGCATGAAAATAAGCCGCGGGCCGCATGCGGCCCGCGGGCCTTTGTTTGGACAGCCCTGGTGTAAAATAACGTATTCTTCAAGTGATTGCGGAATTGACACGACTGAATACAAAAGTTTATAGAACAGTGAATAATCTATAACTGCGATGGTTCTCGACGAGTCGTTTATATTTTTTTTATATTCGTTTACTCGTTTTCGTTAAATGCGGCTTTAAAAGCCCGGCTTCCAGCTGGCAACCATATTATTGTCATCAAATTTTATAAAACGTCTAATCATCTACCAAATCCTTTCTTTACCATCCTTTCTCCCCATCCCTTATTAAAATATAGTCATTATGTAGCAAGAAAAAAAAAACCCACAACGCTGACTTCCGAAATCGCAGTTGGGATATAATATACCCTATGTTAGTCCCACGACTGATTCAAATTCAATGACACCTCATATTATGTCGAAATCCGTTAAACGGTTTAGGCTGTAGAGCGTGCCAAAGACTGAGACATACATACAACCTCCTTTAGGCAGTCGGGTTAAAATTTTGCTAGAATAACCCTCTGGGTTGTAATATTAAACTCCCTTTAATAGGGATGACGACAGCATTAAAAAATGGCATTCTGTTTAGTCCGTCTGATAGATCGGCCGAAAATACGAGACGTATTTTTGGCTTGATCAAATTAATAAAAAAATACAAAGATAAAGAGCAACATAGTTCCGGAGGGGCTTTTGACGTCACCGTCCTGCAAAAATTGTATCAGATTTTGACGTCATGCGCAACTTCAACGCGCTGTATGGTCGTCATTCGCCGTTTACAAAAAAAAAGAAAAAATACGTGTCCAAAATTTTTTGATAATCTATCTGTCGGACTAATTACTTTTTTTGTCGTCTCGCCTATTATCTGCCTTTCCATATATTAGTGATGGTCACCCATTTGCAGGGTAGACTTTCAAGGGAAAGTCGGCGACCCACCGTTGATTCGTTCAGAACAACATATCAAGAATTCTAGGTAAGTTTATTTAACTTGGGGTTCTGAATATCGAAAGAGGGGTTTTGAGTATCTAATTAGGGGGTTAGTTTGTTTGATATGGAAGTTTAAGTGACTACGTTGTGTTTTAGATATGTAATTTGGGAATTAAAAAATCTGATAAAATAATCGGTTCAAATATTTAATTTGAAGGCTCGAACGTCTCGTATGAGAGTTAAAACATCTAATTTTGGCGTCGAATCACCTTATTTGGGAGTAAAAGATCGAATTTAGGAGTTCGAATATCATATTTGGGGACCACGTATCTAATTTGAAGTTTCAAAAATGCGACTTGGGAAGCCACAAGTCATTATATAAGAAGTTAGAAACGGCTATTTTGATAGCCATTTTTTCCTGGCTTATATTGCATTAATATTCCTTATTAGTTTCTGGTCCAGCTGAATCCGGTTAGTCCGGAAGCCGACCCCAACATAATTGGGAAAAGGCTAGGGAGATGATGATTGGTTTAAGGTTTCCATCAATTCTCTATCTTTTCATACAAAGTTAGTGACGGTCCCCTGTTTGCAGGATAGATTTGCAACACAAACAAACCAGAGAACCCTCGACTATTCGCATAGAAACAAGCGAGAAGAATACGTCCAGGTATGAGTTATTAATTTCTGGTACTAAGAGTGAGGGTTTCACGTATCTAATTTGGATGTCCAAGTATCTAAATATCTAATTTAGGGGTTAAATATATAATTTTTAAGATTACTTATCTAAATTAGGGGTTTCAATATATACAACTTTGGAGTTATTGTATCTAATAACATATTTATTTAATGATTCCAATTGAACTTAAGGGTTCGTATATCTAATTTTGAAGGCTAAATATCCAATTTAAGTTTCACGTGTCAAAACAAATATTTTATTTGAAAACTAATTTAATTTGGGAATCCAATTATTTGGGGGTTAAAACGTATTTAGTTTTGGAACTGAAATATTAATTTATCGCGGGAAAAGCTATTAAGAAATAAACTATTTTTATTCACTTATAATCCAGTCATTTTCCCCATACCCCGTATACCTTTCCTAATACCTATTTACAGGATAGACGCAATTAACGGGTCTCCGAAACCAATGAGTCACAGAAGTAATACAATTATAGAACAACAGAAAAATTTTACGTGAGCTTCTCCTGTTGTTTGTGTAGTTTAGTTTTTTAGTTGTTGAAGTTTTAGTTTATTTTTTAGTTTTATGTTTATTAGGTTAGGGAAATTTGGTTATTTATTTATTCAATCATAAGTGGTTAAGATTTTTTATTAGTGGTTGAATTTGTCGTTATTGAATATTAATTTGTTAAAAAATATGGCTGAATACTCAAACGTCACTAATAGCGAAATAAATAGATGTTACTAAGCACAAACTTTGGCTTAGCTTCGTTCCGTCTCTATCGTACACTTGATATTTGTCAGTTGTGTAACAGTGACAGGTATAGTGCTAAGCCAAAGTCAGTGCTTAGTGAAGTGTTTGTGGATTATACTATATAGTTCTGTCGTCTCATGCGTTCACGCCGCGCGCTATAGTATGGTGGGGGAGCGTGGCATACTCCCCTCCCTTACTCACTTTGTGAGGAACCACGAAGCTGGGCGAACGCGCGTGCGGCGTGTTAGGCAGTGAGCCGATAATTATTTCAAGTTAAGTGCACAAACCGTACACTTAGTAACGTCTATTTATCTCGCCATTAGTTTTAATTCGCTCTCAAACCTGTTGCTGTCTTTGTCACTCTTAAGGGATAAAGTAAGGGGGTTATGGGACATCCCGCCCAAGAAAGATCGCGCACCAGGGCGAGACGTCCACTTTTTAAAATCTGCGGATATATTCGCCCGAAAAATAATGTCCTGTGTAAAATAAATGATACCGGGATGTCTCCTTTTAAAAAGTAAAGAGATATTTTGGCTAGATCGTATATATTTTTTTACTAAATATTAGATGATTCTGCAAACCATAAAGTAAAATGACCATATTTAAACAGAACATTATTTTTCGGGCGAATATACCCATATACATTTAAATTGGACATCTCGCCTGGTGGCGAGATCTTTCGTGGACGCGATGTCCCATAACCCAAGTAAGGGCCGGCCACCGTAGGCACGGTTCTGCGGATGGCTCACGATGGGTAGCTTGCCGCCCGACTAGGACCAGGACCGCGTCGACGGCGCGTTAGTGTTCCACGCGCGCCTCAAAGAGAAGTCAGCACACAAAGAGGCCCAACAGGGCCAACGCCTGCCGGGGTTGCGGAATGTTTATAATAGTTACCGTGACCCCGGAACATAAAGGGCAACAGAAGGAACTTGAGTGGGTTTTGGTCAGTAAAAGTATGACACGCCCTCCCGCCGCACCCAGGATGGGAGCAGTCATTCGATGATTTCCTACTCCCAAAAAAAAGGGGTAAAGTAAGGGCAGCAACAGATTTCAGAGCGTCTTAAGTTTAGTGACGTTAAACTATTCGGCCAATACACAACAACTATTGTTCACTATTTGTTTCTAATTTATTATTATTTAGTACACACTGTGAATGTACCGAGTCGCCGAAACCACGCAGACACAGAAGTAATGCGATTTTAGAACAGCAAAAAAACTTTACGTGAGCGTCTTGAACTTTGTACAATGCGCAGTTAGTTCTCTGATGTTGGTTTAGTTTAGTTTTTAGTTGATGAATTTTAGTTGATGTATTTTTAGTTGTTACATTTTCAGTTATTGGAGTTTTTAGTTTATTAGGTTACAGGTTTTTTGGATATTTGTTTGTGGAATTTTTATTGATGTATTTTTATGGTTATATTTTTAGATTTTTTCGGGTAGAATTTTTCATTATTATAATTTTAGTTTAGAATTTGTACCCACAAAACAATTTTATTTATTAATACTAATGAGTAAATACCTGCAGAAGTGTACTGATATTTTTTATGTTGAAAAAAAAACACTATTCTTTAAAAGTTTGTTTGCCATCATGACATTCATGCTTAGATTGTATTTACAAAAAATTACAACAGGTTTATTCTAACCATTATAATGACGTGCCTATCAAAATTAGTTGAGGCCCGAAAATTCTTACGGTTCAGGAAAACTTTAGCAAGTCGGCGAAACATTTCGCCAATAGCTATTATGCCTGTAGCACACCTCCGCTGCGAAACAACAACCGCGAAACTGCTGCGCGAGTTTCGCTGTACAACAGTACTACACAAAATGGCGGTCAACGGGCGGAGATGTAGACGGCGCCTGAGCAAATGAGCGAAATCGTGTTAGAAATAGAAAGAGACAACATCATAGTCAGTTTTGTACGTTAGAGCAGGGAATTTCGCTCCTGTTTCGCCGCCAAAGCGAAACTATAGCGGTTTCGCCCTTTGAGCTTCGCAGCGGAGGTGTGCTACAGGCATTAATTTATTTTAATTTTTTTTGTGTGTTTTATAGTTTCTTATATCTTGTATGTTTATCACTGACAAGCTCACGATATTTCTTTTGACTTTTGAAAGGCACGTCAAAACATTAAATATTATCCACTTTTTACCACACCTAAGAAAACTGTTTTCTCTTTCCAGACGGACGCTGAAACAAAGTCTATACGCCATAGACACGGCTCTAAGAGAACAGACGCTAGCCATAGAGCGGCTTTCAAGAAGTGTAGAGACAATAAGTGAGGGCCAAAGACACGCTACCGCAAGATCACAGAACGTCGGACTTGTACCGACTTCCAGTCATTCATGGGACCTCTTCGGAGGCTTCGTTCTAGCCATGGTGTTGCAAGCACTACTAAACTGGGTTTTCTACCAAAAAGACTGATGTGTGTTGCCACTTAAAAAAATTCAATGTGATTGATAAATTGTGTATTTTTTAAATATGCTAAGGAATTATGAAATTTGACGCTTTGAAGATTGTTGCTTGGGCCGATGTGGTGTTTCTGCAAGAGGTGTGGGGTTTTTTTAAATAAATGTAGCTAGTTTTATTCTATATTTGTTCAAAGTCTAAATAATATAGGCACTATATAGATAGTTCTTTCTAAGATATATATTTTTAATTTATATTTTTTTTAACATCCTCTTGCAGTTAAGCCTACGTTAAAAGCCTTAATAAATTTAATAAATAAATTGAATAATTTTCACGAATTACTCTACACTTTACCCTTACCCTATGTAGGGTAACGCCCAAAGTGTAATTCGCGAAGAGTAATTTCAAAATGTATAAATGCGTTGATAGCGAATAAAATAATTATGTGAACAATAAAAATACCTAATTAAATATTACTGGACTTTTTACAATAATTATAAATATTAATATATTTAGTTTTGAGTGTTATAATTGAAATTGAATTGCAATGTTGCCAGATAATTTTAGTTTAGCATGTATTTATACATCGACCAATTATTTAGTTTTAATTGCCTATGATGTGTGTTATTGTGAATTGGCAGTGGTGTTCTTGAAGTTTAACTAAAATACGGCTAAGGGTAAGAGGGAAAGTGAAGGGTAACACCTAAAGTGGAAGGGTAACTTAGAATTTTTCTCGAGTTTAAAAAGATGCTTTATTGCCGAGCATTTTGATCGAAATTTGAATGGCAGGATTGTCCAAAATAAAGCTGAAGATTTTAAATAATAAGATTTGCTCTTATAGTATTTTTCAAGTATATTACTGCCACCATCTTGCGAGCATTTTCGGAACTAAACTAAGCGGCTGCAGCTGTCCTAAAAGACATGTATTTAGTTAAAATTTTAACTTCGAAGTGATATCTCGCGTCTGTTTGTACTGTCGTGTTTATCTCATGTCGGCACGAGTTAGGTAATTGGGTAACTCGTGCTCGTTTGTGATGACATCTGTCCCTTTACATTAAAACTACAACTGACATCCTACATCGCGCTATTAAAGTTTGTCGTGACATTAGGATATTTTTAAGACGGGCCTGTGGGTCTAATGGTGGCCCTGCTAAGCGAGAGGTTGTGGTTTCGATTCCTACTCAAGACAATCTTTGTGTAGTAGGTATTATTGTTTGACTAGACCAACAGGCCCGTCAAGTTCAATACATAATTGTCATTTTTGACCTTTTGACCCCATTGTCATACATAGGTGACAAGCAAGCATGTCCTTTAGGCTGAGGCTACAGTAGGCAGCGATTTGCGATGCGACTGGAAGAGCGAAACGAGATAAACGTGGAATGGCTACATTATAAGCGAAAATCTGGCGTATATTCGATTCAATTTCGCTGATACGTCGATGTAGCCGCTGCCGCGATTACAGTAATGTAGTTCCTGTCGCAGAAATATTTGATGAACGGTGTAGCCATTTAGTGAGAATCCATGTATTTGTTTCAATCGCTCGTGCGTCGCAGTCCGCGTCGCAGCCTAGTGTAGCCTGAGCCGTACGCCTGACACAAATATGTGACAAAAATATATCTTTAAAAATCCACGATGGTACAAACGAGACGATACTGTTGCCTAAAATTAACCGAATAAGTAAATTAATAAATAAAATCTATAGGAAATGCTTTGGCTGACATATTTTAATATATAGAAATAATATTCTGAACAAATTTGTTGAAAGCCAGCGCGTGTAGCTTCAAATATATGGACACTATAGCGACCCGCCCCAGATTTGTACGGGTGTTCAAAATAATTGAAAATCACATTTTTTCTCTAATATATTATGGATGTATTTTATTTTCCTTGAATCACTTTATCTTTAAAGTAATAAAAACCAGCCAATGAATACTCACACTGACATTCAAAGAGTACCCTTCTTATGGATTTTTCTGTAATTCTATAAGTAAAGAACTATATGGTATGTTTTGACTTAGCAATTTCTGATTAAAAGCTAGTAGACAGCAATTTCTGATTAAAAGCTAGTAGACAGCATTATCTGATATAAAGCTAGGGGACATCGGACAAACAAAAAAACGAGTTATCCTACTTTTCATTTAGACGTATACAACCCTTTAAATTATGTTACATTATTCCACCATATATTTCACACTTTGCCCGCCATTGTCTTACATTAACCAAATATTTGAAGCTTAATCTCGCTGGCTTTAAAATAATACGATCAAATGTTGGAAGAAAGTACAGGAATTGATTTAAGGAATATAATAAAAAAATGTCTACTTGTTGTGTATTTTTAAAGGCTACGAAATAATGGTGCCGATTCTCTTGTGCACAACCTAACGTAAATTTAAGTTAAGTGCATCTTTCTCTTTCCTTTTAATTAAGAAAAGGACAGAAGATCAAATATTAGTTAAGTCCTGTCAAATTTAGACACTCCATACATAATTTAGACGCAATTTAAAAACATGGCGTCTAAGTATACGTCAATTTTCATCAGGCGCTGTCTAATTTGACAGGATTAAACCAAAATGTATCTTCTGTCCTTTTCTTTAAGAAATGGAAAGAGAAAGATGCACTAGCTTAAATTTACTTTAGTTTGTGCACAAGAGAATCGGCACCTATGTTGTTTTGTAAATTAACCGGGTAATGTTGGTTCTAAAGTGTAATTTTATTGGTTGATAATGAAGAATATGGTCAACTTAATTAACCACGAAATCGTGTAACTTAATTTATAGATGGTCCCAAAAACAACGGAAAAGTAACCGTAAACTAAGCTTTTCTTGCTGACCGTACCATCTTCAAATAACAGATTAACATCCAAAACATTACCAACTTCTTCCGGTCAAAGTACGAAACAACACGGATTTGAATATGAAAACGCTTGAATATTCCTTTCTAGTTTAAATAATAATTATGTACTTTTGCCAGGTAAAGCGGATAATATTTTAAATAAAATTAATAAAAAAAAATGTGAATAGAATAATTTTAAATAGCTAGTGATATTATTAATAATCACAATTTTATTTTTTTGTAGCGTGATTTGAACGGTGTCCTAGCTAAAGTTGGGTACTAAGCGGTGTTACACATTAAAAAATAAACAAATTTCAAGGCATTTATTTCACTTAAACCATTTACAGGCACTTATGAATTATCAAAGAGTCGGTCGGTCAGTCAGAAAAGTGTCGCTAATTGCCTGTTCCAAAACGTAGATCTCTATGGAGAAGAACAGGCAAGAAACTCCATGGACACTTTTAAAAAAATATAATCACTGTGATACATGATACACGTTGCTTAGAACAAGACATAACGTTACATGCTCGCTGTGAATAATATATCACTGCCCATGGTAAAGATAGGTTACTTATACGACATTCTATCTTCAAAAGCGGCACACTAACGCATACATACAATTAGACGTCAAAGTAGGATGGCACGATTCAAGTATTGCGAGTGAAAAAGAGACGAATATAGTTTGCGACAGTTATATTTTGGTAAAATAATTACTTTTTGAAGCGCCACATGCTGACTGCCTAAACTATCTACATACAGCTTTTTGCTTATAATAAATAAATATACTGGGACAACTCACACACGGCATCTGATCCCAAGTTAAGCTCTGTTTAGAGCTTGTGTTATGGTAACCAGACAACTGATAAATATAATTATATAATGTATAAATAATACATACATATTATAGATAAATTACGCCCAGACACAGAACAAACAATCATGCTCATCACACAAAGTTTGTTCTGGGTGGGAATCGAACCCACGACCTCCGGTTTAGCAGTCAGGGCCACTAACCACTACACCAACTGGCCCGTCGAAATTTATCATTATTACAGCCAGTAACACCATTCAGTACCCAGCTTAATCTATATATATATTTTTTTGTAGATTTTGCTTATATTTTTTTTTTGTTATTGTCCTACCGGATTGCCCCGGTTCAAGTGTACTTCCTGTTTGTGATTATATCCAAAATCCGGATAGTTTTTGAATCAATCTTGATATGTAAATTATATTTTAATTAAAAAATTATACTGATTCTGTTTTATCTATTAATGGGAATTGTGTTGTAACGTGTTTTATGCTTGCGGGGTTGACAAAAAATCTTATAAATTGGCCTCAGCGTCTAAAATATCAGAAAATTATACTGGTTATTTTTTTATCAATACTGACAAAATACATAAATATGGACTTGGATATATTATCCTTTTCTGAATGAAAATGTATGCCTTCAGTGAATGCTTATAACATGAACACCTATTCAGACTATATTCGCTTATACAGTGCACAAAAAACATTTTCGAATAAATAAATTCACTTCCTCATAAAAATCTCTACAGATTATTGGTCATTTATTCAAATAATTTAGTAAAACATTTTTAGAGATTTCACTAAGTGCTCCATGGAAAAAGTTGTTATATTTGACCATCACAATAAGCCCCTTAAATTTGTACACTGAATAAAAAAATATCCCGTATACTAGGTGTATTTTTGGTCTTGCTCAACCCGCTAGGAGATGATTCTACCCATGAAAACAAACAACTTTTATTATGGAACCAACTCTGAAATCGCGAAAAAAATATCAGCTGCTTCTAAGAAAAGTTCAATGCCCTCCCGACCATAATGTATGAGACAGGTGATATTTTTTTCGAGATTTCAGAGTTGGTTCCATAATAAAAGTTGTTTGTTTTTATGAGTAAAGTCATCTCCTAGCGGGTTGAGCAAGACCAAAAATACACCTAGTATATTTGCAAATTCTGTCTCGTTTCCGACCCGCAAGCTAAAGCCGTCACCCATAATATATTTTTGAAAAGAGTTTTAAAACCACAATGTTGCCACACTAAAATTTATATTTTTAAAGGAATCTCTGTATTGATAGAGACTTGTGAGTTCCATTTGAATAAATGTTGCCATTCTCCTAAGTATTATTTCTGTATGTTGTAGATACTTTCAATTTTATTAATTTTAGAGGTTACAGCTTAAGATGCGAGACTTGTGTTTTTGTAACTTCGACCATAATGATGTATGATTTCAGTGTACTATGCATTTAAAGTGTACTATTTCATATAAAATATCAAAAGGCGAAAATCATTCTCAATAACTTGTCAAACTAAAGTGGATTTCATTAAGCTTTTGTCGCCAATAGAACCAACTTAATACATTTTAAAATTGTAACATTTTTTTCCCATAAAAAAACAGACCGACGTGACGTTCCATAAATAAATTAGATTCACAATTGTGATAAAGTTTCGTGAAAATCGCTTTGAAATGTAATTTTGACAGATCGATCGCATTCGGTATTTTACATCATTAATCGATAAATATAAGACACATTTATTTAAAATCTCTCTTAATTATAGCCTTAAAAATCCGGTTCATTTTCAATTTATTGTAAAATTGGATTTTTAGTTGCTTTGAAATTAACAAATAGTCAAATGAGTTGCAAACTTTGTGACGTCATAAGGTGACATTGCCATACAAAATCTATGGGAGAATCGCGTTTTGACAGCTCATATAAAGTACGTCAATTGTGTAAAAGTACGTCGACAGTGTAAACACCAAAATGTATTGCCTGTTAAGTTTTAAACTGTAACCTCTGAAATGATTATTGTAATTTATTAGAATATAAATTAGTATGGAATTTTATTTGAAACAATTATATTTTAAATAACTATGTCTCTTAAATTTGTTGATATTTTTTGTTGTTACTCCAGTGGAATTATATTATTATTTTCACCATTATTTTTTGTTTTTTTTTCACCTTATTTCATACAATCAATTTAACTAGGAAATGTTTGGCTTGGTTTTAGTGCCGATTCTCTAAATACTTACTTAAACTAAAATGTATCTTCTGTCCTTTTCTTTAAGAAATGGAAAGAGAAAGATGCATTTAACTTAAATTTAGTTAAGTTTGTGAACAAGAGAATCGGCACTAATATGTAATAAGCAGACTCTTACTATGAAAAATATTTTTTCAAAATTAAGTAAGCCCCTCCCTAGAGTGTCACTCTCTCTGGCTTGGCCACCATCAGGGATTTTAATTTTGATAACACACAAAAATAGTCGCTAAATAGTCGAAATTAGTCGCCAAATATCAGAAATAGTCGTTCACTAGTTCAAAAGTTATAAGGGTTTATAGGTGGCCAAGCTGGAGAGTCTCCCCAGCTTGGCCACATGTATGTCTCGAAAACTAGGGCACCTAGTGAAGATATGTTTTTACAAAAAAATAGTCGAAATCAATTGCCAAGTCACAGATTTAGTCGGGTCTTAGATTAAAAGTTATAATGAGTTCAATTTTTTAAGTGTAGTCCAAGAGCTAGACTGAAACATCTACGAAAAAGAGAGACTTTTCTGTCTAGCTCTTGGACTACAAACTCTTATAACTTTTGAACTACTGAACGACTATTTCTGATATTTGGCGACTAATTTCGACTATTTTTTTGTGTTATCAAAATTAAAATCCCTGATGGTGGCCAAGCCAGAGAGAGTGACACCTCCCTAGAAACTCACAATGAGAAAGGTAATATGCTAATTATCAATGACAAATTACTGTTTAAAGAAACTGTCCAAACACACTAACAGGCAACAATTTCGCTTTTTTATTTAATTAAAATTTTGACGAATCATTTCTATATCTACAATTTAGCACACAAAATCTAATGTTGACCATTTCAATGCATGTTTTATTTGTTTATCTCTTTCATCATTCTGCAACCGTTTTTCTATTCTATAAACATGAATTTTAAGTTGACCACGCTAATGGGAATCCCAAATATCCCGCATTGGGAAATTCCCAACACAGAATATATAAAATTTAACAAACGAATAAATATCTGATATTTATTCAGAGCACTTATAAAAAACTACTTTTTATATCCGTAAAGAAAGCACAATAAATAAAATTTAAAGGGATATTCCCAACTTATGATATTCGCCTTTAATCCCAAGTATACCTATTTAATGTAAGGAAAATTAATTGTGTATCTACCTAAGTACCTTTCTATATTGGTGCCTATTTCCTTGTTCACAAACTGAACAAAATTTAAGCTCAGTGCCTCTTATTCTTTCCATTTGATTTAGAAAAAGGCAAAAGATAAAATATTTGTTTAGTCCCAATGATATTATAAGTAGATAAAGGTGTAGATAGGTTACACGGCACGTTAAAAACGGCACACTAACGCACACATACATTACACGTCAAAGTAGGATGACATGATTGAAGTAGTGCGAGTGAAAAAGAGATAAATCAAATGTCAACGCGATACTCAGTATCATGTTTGTCAATTGGCAAACTTTTAATGTGCCACTTTTTGACTGCATATAACCTATCTACACTTTTTACTTATAACATCATTGTTTAATCCTGTCAAATTAAGACACTTCATAGATAATTTTCGCGATTAAAAATATGGCCGCGGTTTATGCATCTTTTTTTAAAGATATGGAAAGAAAAGAAGCACTTAACTTAAATGTTGTTTAATTTGTGAACAAGAGAATCAGCACCATTGTATGCTTTATATAAATAATGTATACCTATTTGTTTTCAATCGTAATAAATCAGAGGTCGCTACTTACTCAAAAAAAAACGAATTAGTCACAAATTACCAGTCGCCTTATAATGTAAAAGAAGATATGTAGATTTGTAAAGAAACTATCGTAATGACACTGATAAATAATATACCTACATTAAAATATTAAATTTTGGACTTCACTAAAAAATAAGTGGTCTCAAATAAGGGTGCGTTCCAAAACGTGCGAATAATTCACTCGAAAATTAAAAAGAGATAGAAACAACGAAAGAAAGAGAACGGCTATACTGTTTTTGAACGCTACTGAGCGATTTACTGTTTTGGAACGGGTTAGGGTCATGATGGTTAGGGTCGTATGATGACACTGTCAACATAACCTTTTCTCTCTATTGCAAAGAAGGAAAATCGTGTTTTTTAAGCATATTTTGCAAATAAATAAGTACTACCTGTTCGTTTCTACTTTAGTAAATCCATTCTTCAACATCAAACTTCATTATTGGCGCATTTATGATTTTGACATATGTCAGGTAATTTTTATCGACGCTCAGCCAAGGGTGAGAAATCGCACTTGTCAGTGCGAAAATTACTCTACCGAAAGCGTTCCAAAATACTGCTCGGGTAGCTGTCGAGTAATTGTTCGGTTACCCTCGGTTTCACTCGGCTCATTTCGGAACGCTCTAGAGTAACTTTCGCACTACTCCGTGTAATTCTTACCCTTTTAGGAACGCACCCTAAATAAAATGAAATGATGACACCCAACATCTTTTTGACATTAACGATTGTCGCAAAAATGGCAACATTTCTGATTGGAAAAACTTCCAAAAAAAGTCTAACAATTGTTTTCCACAGCGAAAGAAATTGTTAACTATTTTAAATAATAATGTTGTAATAAAAATATTAGGAAATAATTATATTAATTTTTAGATTTAATAGTTGAATTTACATTTATTTGGGGACAATGAAATTTAACTTTTCTTATCACTGTTTTTACCTGTGTGGGGTTGACAGAGGTGTATAATGATACCAGCCTATTACTGTCCCACTGCAGGGCATAGGCCTCTTCTCATACAGAGAAGGCACGATCACCACGCTCGCTCGTAGATAGGCAATTTCAGACTTACCTATATTAAATTTAAGTCCAGATTTCCTCAAGATGTTTTTCTTCACCGATGTCTGTGAGGTCCAAGATAAACTTTAAAAAGTGTCGAAAAAGTAAATACATATGTGCCCTACATATTTACTTTGCTAAGTAAACTTCACAATTTAAGTTTTCTCAGAAAACCGAGGGATGGTTTTCTTATATAATTTTTAATTAAAGTAAAAAAAAATACGCATTTGAATACATCTGTCGGTGTTCAAGAAAACTTAGGTAAATTATATTTGATGACCCTGTATAATTATGTACTTCGCTGACTCTAACTAAAAATTGAAAAAGTCAAGTTTGACACAACTTTTTACATAAGACAAGCCCATAGCCAATGGACCTCCACGGCATTTTCAATAATTTAATAATAATATTATAAAGTAGTAAAGTTATATATATGATCTAAAAGTTATGGAAAAAATATTTTTGTCTCCGAATAAAAAACGCGAAATCTAGCTTGAATATAGTGTATGTATGTACATTGATATAATTGTAAAGAAAACTAAATTTATTTTTAAGCACTTGAATATTTACATGATAATAAAATTTATTAATGATTAATTTGTCTTTTTTTTCTCTACTGAACTTGTCCCAGACCTTTATACATTTTTTTAAAGTATACCTACCAACGTGATGCCGTATAAATTTTTAACCGACTTCAAAAAGGAGGAGGTTCTCAATTCGACGGTATTTTTTAGGGTTCCGTAGTCAACTAGGAACCCTTATAGTTTCGCCATGTCTGTCTGTCTGTCCGTCCGTCCTCGTTTAATCTCTGTGACCGTTAGCACTAGAAAGCTGAAATTTGGTACCAATATGTATATCAACCACGTCGACAAAGTGGTAAAATAAAAATTGGAAAAAAATGTTTTATTAGGGTAGCCCCCCTATATGTAATGAGGGAAGTGATTTTTTTTTAATTTCAACCCTGACCTGTGTTATATTGTTGGAAAGGTATTTAAAAATGAAAAGAGGTTTACTAAAATCAGTTTTTGATAATGTCAATAATATCGGAAATAATCGCTCCAAAAGGAAAAATTAAAGCGTCCCCCCCCCCCCTCTAACTTTTGACCCGTAGGTTTAAAAAATAGGAAAAAAATCTGGAAAGCGGAACTTTATAAGTACTTTCTAGGTAAATTATTTTGAACTTGATAGAAAGAACAGTTTTTGTACAAAAAAGACAAAAAGGTTGTACAAAATAATTTCTGCGTACTTAGTATGTCAAATTGTCAACGTAACAAATAGCCTTTTATTTTAACTTATAAGTGGGAACACTTATTGCGACGGACGGGAAACTACGGAACCCAACATTGAGCGTGGCCCGACACGCTCATGGCCGGTTTTTTATGTTTGTTACGTGGTTTCTCCGCCAATTATGAAACGGATTTTGATGGTTATTTTTTTGTTAGGTAGGTCATGTTCCAGAGGTGGTCCCATGTAAATTTTATGGCAATAAGTACAGCGCTTCTTGAAACACTTAATAAAATAAAATAAAAATTTGATTCACATATTATATTGACGATGTTGTTGTTGGTTCAAGTTACACGTATTGAGGATTTTGAAATTCTATTTTTAGAATTCCATACCAAAATGGTACAAAAGGAAGGCTTATAGTTTTATCGTGTCTATCCGTCCCTCCGTTGGCTTGTAAGTAGTTTAATTCTGAAAATAAATTACTTCCTGTAAGTAGTCAGACATTGGGACTGCACTAAAGGCTCTGCGCAGACGATAGACTATCCGTGACGCACTTTTTAGTCTGTGAAAATAGAACCTATGCAATTATATGCAGTAACGCACACGACGCGTAAAAAGTCCGGCGCACAAAAAATCCGTGTAATTCGGGCAGACCGCACCGCGCCGCGGCGCGCCGATTCGCACGAAAAGTGTGTGAAAAAAATTGAACGTTTGCTTCAACGCGCGCTAACGCAGACGGCGTACACTTTAGTCGGCAATCTGCATTTGCTAGGGGTGGACGTAACGCACGCGATCTATTACCATGGCGCCAGAGGTCGATGTAACTATGTTAATTCAAGAAATACAAAACAAACCAGCAATTTATGATACTTCTAAGGCAGAATATCATGATAGACATTTAAAAAGAAAAATGTGGGAAGAAGTGTGCTGTAAATAGCAACTCATCAAATGTAGTAATATTAACAGACATTTTATAAAATTTGAAAAAATTTGCCTGATGTTGTTTCAGAATTGAATGTTTAGTATGGAACTGTCCCTTCAGTAATCTTTCCGAAAGTATAGGATGTACCCAAAATTCTATATTTCATCTTCTTTTTCTGTACTTCATGTACAAAATAATACTTCGCGATCTCTGCACAATTTCCATAGAGTCTACGTCCCTACAGTTCTGCCGACAAAATGATCGAAGATGTGCGTCGTGTGCGTTGAGTCTGTGAAAAATCCGCGACCGACTTTTTGCGCGCCATGCAGACTTTTTGTGCGCCGCAGACTCGATCGCACAAAAAGTGTGCCGTCTGCGCAGGGCCAAAAAAGGAAAAAACAAAAAGCTTTTTTTCTAAAAAAAAAATCACCGCCTTCAAAAACTAAAAACAGAAATATAACTAAAATTTCGGAAGTCGGTGGCAACACAAATCGACCGACAAAATAGAAGAGAAGCCACCGACTTCCGAAATTTTAGTTATTTTTCTGTTTTTAGTTTTTAAAGGCGGTGATATTTTTTTTAGAGAAATCTTTTTATGAAATAACATAGACAGTGAATTATTGTACAGTCAGCTGACTTTACCAGGCATAAGTTACTTCTAAAATCCAAGCCCTTTTGAAGTCTTGTAACCCGAGCGACGGGAAAGTTCTCTGGAGCTGACAATACTAAAGATGCTGGTCATCTCTTAGTCAATTGGTTATGGACTTCGAAGGCATCATGGACTATGAAACTCCTAATTGACGGACATTCAGTGCGGGGGATGAACTTCAACTCATTTATCTGCTGTCCGTGACCATGGGCCACAAAGGTAAGTTGGTGTGACCATGCAAAACAAAACTAAAGCCGCTGACTTCAGAAATGAAAGTTTACCTTCCCTTTTAATAGTTGTTTAAAAACACGGTTTTATTATTTGCATAAATGTATTGTTAAAAGCTTTTATTTAGCTTGCACTGTATGTATATTGTTAGGCCGTATACAGAAAGAAAGCTGGAAACTTATAAGCGCTTACCGGCGCTTGTCAGCGCTGGTCCGTTCTACACAAAGGAAGCAGGTTGAAGCAGACTAAGCAAAATGTCGGAATGATTTGCTTGCAGTTGTTATAGCAACGCCCAGCGCTGACAAGCGCGTGTTGAAGCTTGTCGGCACCGTTCAGTGCTTATCGGCGCGTGTTCATATATTTTCCTGCGCGGATTACCAGCGCCGGCAAGCGCTTATAAGTTTCTAGCTTTCTTTCTGTATACGGCCTTCGGTGGAGAACTCAATTTTGTGTTTACGTGTTTTTCAAAACATTTTTGAATGTTTACACAAACAACTCATTTTAAATAAATTATTTTATTTTTTACTATGAACCGCCGGCAGCAGTTGCGGCGCCGGATAAAGGCCTTTAGGTCCATTAAACCAGTAATATCCTAAATTGTGTATTTCATCAGGGTCCCAATGATATCTCTTCGGAAGAAAGGGTCCCAATCTCCTTCTTTTCACACCAGTATCTTTTTTCTTTTTGTCTTTTCCTTTTCTAACAAATAAAACCTTACTTCCTTGCACGAAAAAACGGTCTTGGTCGTGATTTTTTAAAGTATTATGTTTAGTGTCTCTTAGCTTTTTACGTTTCTGTGATATCTGGTGATGGTCTTCGTGACTCCCAGAGTCTTTGTCGTGTTCATCCCAAGAGTCTTCATCATCCCATTTCTCCACACTAGCTGAAGCAGAATTCGAATCGTAATGCTTCTTTGGTCTCTTCTTGTATATTTCTGAACTTTTGGTGCTAGGAAAACGTGTCTTCTTATGTTTTCTCCATTTTTTACCATATTCTTCTGAACTTGACTCTTTAGATTCCATAGATTCGGAAGAGTGCTTCTTCTTCTGAACTCTCTTCTTCTTTCTCTTTTCCTTTTCAAATAACTCTTCTGATGAATACAGCTCCGTTGGTTCTTCTCTATTGTCTACTATACGAAACCTAGTCAATCTTTTTTTAAATGGATCACGATTACGGCCAAACCTGCTAAATTTTCTCAAATCCTCGTCGCATTGTCGATTTCCATTACAAATATGGATTGGTGTTTCGGAAAAAACAACAAGATCTTTGACTTTGGCGCCCTTTTTTAAATCACTGGCGTTTATAAGGTTAAAAAGGTCAACGTAATTATATCTAACCGGATTTTTATCCTGTGTACTTGTCATTTCATTTTGATTGTCTAAATGATAAATGTGTCTTCCGAATTGAAGAATAGCCTTTTCTGTCGGCTTTCTTTTTGGTAGTTTATTCGTGTTAAGGCCGATAGGTATGTGCTGATTATAGTTATTATGAGCTTTGTTTAATTTGGTAGCGAGTTGAAGGAATGTAGGATCTTCATAATCTCCTAGGATGACTACTCTGCTTTCTGATTGGTGTGCTGTAAAATAAATATTAAAGTCAAATTATCAATGGTGCCGATTCTCTTGTGCACAAACTAACGTAAATTTAAGTTAAGTACATCTTTCTCTTTCCGTTTCTTATAGAAAAGGACAGAAGATACATTTTAGTTTAATCCTGTCAAATTAGACAGCGCCTGATGAAAATTGACGTATATTGAGACGCTATGTTTTTAAATTGCGTCTAAATTATCTATGGAGTGTCTAAATTTGACAGGACTTAACTAATATTTGATCTTCTGTCCCTTTCTTAAATAATAGGAAAGAGGAAGATGCACTTAACTTAAATTTACGTTAGTTTGTGCACAAGAGAATCGGCACCATTGATCAAGCAAGCTTAGAGAAAACATGAAATTTCTCTAGGGAGCTGTCATCAGTACCTATATGTTTTTTTACCATGACTAAACTAATATTTTATCTTTTGTCCTTTTCTTATTGAAATGGGAAGAGAAATATACACTGAACTTAAATTTATTTTAGTTTGTAAAGAAGGAAATCGGCACCGCTAAAAGAATAAACATCTAATATGAAAGAAAGTCGTGTTAGTTACACATTTTATAACTCAAGAACGGCAGAACCGATTTGGCTGAAAATTCGTGGGGAGGTAGCTTAGGACCAGGGGACGGACATAGAATACTTTTTATCTTCCTTTTTTTAGTAACCAAAGATCGGATATAACGCAGGTGAAACCGCGGGGGGACAGCAAATTTTAAATAGCAATAAACTCACCAAAAATAGCAAAAACTGTTAAAATACAACAATCAAAATATAACATGATCTTGGATGCTAAAAAGGTCAAAACATTTTTTTACGAAAATGAAATTCAATTGCTGGCTCCTTTCATTGTTAATGAGAAAAGTGAATTAATTACTATCTACATAGTGATAAGATTTTTAATTAGATAGTATTGCGTTAAGCGTTAAATGAACGAAGATCACGTCAATTTTTAATTGGATTTTTAATTTCCAAACGCCATTACTAATTTACAATCCGTACTAATATTATAAATGCGAAAGTAACTCTGTCTGTCAGTCTCTTCTTCACGCCTAAACCACTGAACCGATTTGAATGTCATTTGGTACAGATATAGTCTGGGACCCGAGAAAGGACGTAGGATAGTTTTCATCCCGTAAATCCCCCGGGAACGGGAACTATTATTCCACGCGGACGAAGTCGCGGGCAAAAGCTAGTAATAATAAAGAAGAAAGATTTGACCACTGAACAGACTTATTAAAAAAAAAGTTTGAATTTTTTTTAAAGATTTTATTTAGAGTGATGTTTTTTTTTATGACAAGGTCCTCATAAAAACACACTTTTTTGAAGTCGGTTCCTATACCAAAACTTTCTACGAGTATGGTAGGAACTTACGCAGAGAAATATAAGAAAAAGCCTAAAGTAAAAAATTGCCTAAAAATATCCACTCAGAAAGATTTTTTGGAAATCTCACCAATAAAAGTAGGGGTGGAAGTTCGACATACTACGCAGGCGAAGTCGCAGGTAAAGGCTAGTTAAAAAAAACAACCATTACAATGGGAAAATTTATTACAAAAGCGAATATAAAATTTATACACACGTCGTATTATATCTTAATATAATACAGATACACGCCTCAGTTCTCACCGGGCAGTGTGCGTAATGCAGTCAATCTTGAAATTAGCTGGATAATGTTTTTTTAGGAAAACTACGGTAACGATGTTTGGTTTTCTTTTGATTAAATAATTAAATATTGCGTAAATGCTTTTATATGAATAAATAAATATGTAAATTCCATTAATTGCTTCTGAAGTCTAAATGCAAAATTAGCAATCACAGCGTTACGCAAACTGCCCGTTCTTAAATAATATAGAATTTAGTTTCAAAATAATACAATGCGACTAAAATATAAGGTTTCTACATAATGTAAGAAAAATATGTGAGCTATTCTGTTAGTTGTTATACCATTATTTTTCTACGGTTTTCTATAAAACGTCAAATAGTTTACATTTAGTTGTATTGACCGATAAATAATTACCAAATATACGTTAACATTAAAATAACAATAGAGCTAAATTTTTAACATTATTTTTCTAGTGTACTTTTGAATGGAATACTGTTACTATCACCAAAGTTACATTCGCGTTTCAAACTTCAAAATATTTATAATGGTTACTATTATTTTAATCGCATTAGTATTGTTTTGCTCTAAGAACTTGGAACACAAAACATTCAATAAATACTAATTATACAATGTTTTTAAGTAACTGATAAATATTTTGACAATTATTAGGTACACAATAAAATACACTGACTTATTTTTAATTATATCAATTTTATGCACGACTGGAAATTCACAAGAAACACTGCATTGTAATAAATCACACTTTGAGATCAATAATCACTTAATTGTTACACTTAATACTAAAATTTCAATAAGTAATGTTGATGGACAGTACGGAGAATATCCGGACAAAGTAACTAAAACTTATTGTTTATAATTACTATAAAATAATTACCTAAATTATGTACTTAAAAATATGTTTGTTAAAATAAAACACAAAAATTCTACAATCAAATGTGGCAACACCAAACATACACACAACCCATTTTTTCTCTTGCAACACTGACAATAAACTACTGGTCGGATCTTTTCCAAAAGTTTCGCTAAAACATGTAAAGTTTTTTATTCTAGAAAAATAGTAAATTATTTTCTTATATTTTGGTCAAATACAATTTTAGTGGACTACTAAATACATCGAACTAAGCATTCTTTACTTTGACCAACATTCATGCACTAGTTACATTAGATTTGGGGGCCATTTTTGTTCCAATGAAATAGACATTTCAATAATTATTAAGAAGTACATGTCGTGGCTATATCTCAAAATTGATAATTTCATGAAATATTCAAGTAGTTTATTTAGATGTTTATTAATTTTAAGATTTGGCCACGACATAAATATATACTGTGCTCTTACAATTTTTTGTCTTTTTAAATACTGAAATATCTTGATTTTTTGTATAGCAACAAATATAGTTAGTTTTTTTTCTAGTAGCGTTTCTTTTCTATTGTAGATATTAGCTTAAATATAAAGTAAATGCATGCAGGTATGTAGGCAATGACTATAGAGAGTTCCCACTTTTCCCGCCGTTGTTCGTACTCTAACCAAATAACTAACATTGACCAGTCAAAGTTGATAATGATACTTTGACCACTAAATTACATATTTACAATGCTCTATACACCGACTAAATGCTTTATTATGCTATCATAGAAAATATGATTAGAATTCGTTTTGTACAAAACGTAAAAAAGATTTTTTTGAATAATTTTGATTTTGAGTTTTACCTAGTTTTTATACTAACTTTATGAAATTTTTTAATACCGACTTCAAAAATTATTTTTAAAAGCCGTTTTTTTATAAGATAATCGTTAAAACTGCAAAACTAAAATGGAAGTCGTTTTGAAGTCGGCTTATTTTTTGGAAGTCTCATGTTTTTTTTTGTTGAGCGGCAAAATAAATTCTAATCAAAATATAATTTGTATATTTTTATTTTTAAACCTTTGCACGTTTATAAAAAGCTACAAGCTATTTATTTATTTTTAATATAGACTCTTGCGAAAAACATATCCAAATGTAACGAAATTGTTGATTTAATCCGTTACTGTTCCATGAAATTTACTGATCACATATTTGTATATTTTTTTTAATAATACTTACCTCAAATTTTGAAGAGAGGCGCCAATAATGACTGCCTCGGTTTGAAATGGCAGATCTAGAGTTGTCTAAAAATAAAAGTTAGTCAATATTAAAAACAAATAACCAATAAATAATACATTCTGTGCGCCATTAACTTTGTGAATTAATATTTTATATTTTTTAATCATTTTTTTAATACTGTTTTTATTATATATACGAAGAATAGAAGGAAACTTAAAACTAATATGGCTGTCTTAGTTTGTTTATATGTTAAAGTTTATAATATTTTATCATATAATATAATGCAGCAGGTACCTATATCGAGGATGACAAAAAATATGAATTGTAAGTACAGTCAGGATCATATGAAGTTCTGTAATAGTTTATTAGTACAAATATATTGAAAGTTGCTGGTAATATAATTATGTATGTCACCGGAAAATAGCAAGATCCGTAAGTTTATCAATCTACGAGGAAGTTTATAAACTTTCGTAAGATTCTAAACGGGAGATAAATTGTAATATATTACGTCCACATTTTCGTAAATTGATGAACTTACTGAACTCACTCGTAAAATAATAAGTAAGCAGTAACCAAACGCTACGCGCGATCTGATTTGTTGACTGTCACGTGTCACTTCTCCTTCCTCGCGGCCGCCATTGTTCGCAACGGAACATATATAAACCAGTTTGCTTGTGCGTTTTTATTAGTTTTAAATGTTGAACTGTGTTGCAACTCAAAGAAAACTCAACTCACTACATCTGTGCCAGAGAGGAACCAGGCATTGTTGCTTCCAATTTATAGTTTGTCAAGTCTGATTATACCAGTGTTTGGACACAAGCATTGCCACTATGAACATTGACCAATCAGAGAGCAGTGTGTTATTTTACGTATTTCAAAGATGCGTATATTTAAAAGAGTTTCTGTGATTTTCTCCATTTAAAATCTTACGAATAGATATCCGTTAGTTTATAATTTTACCGTTTGACGTCGGAAATTGATAAATTTACGAAAATGTGGACGTAAAATATTACAATTGATCTCCCGTTTAGAATCTTACGAAAGTTTATAAACTTTCTAGTAGATTCATAAACTTACGGATCTTGTTATTTTTCGGTGACATATATATGTTTATGCTCACGACTGTACGCAGCGAAATTATATAATTTATTTTACATAAGCTCCACTAATCGTCAAACTAAGTTTTTAAACTTAATTTTTATTTCAGGACTAAACCAGTGCACGTATTTTCATAAGATACAGTAAAAAAAATCGCTGAAATACATACATAGGTATATTAAATGCGTTGGAAGATTCACAGAGCATCTACTTTCTATATATTTATATCAAGGTTGCACTCATGCCATTTTATTTTAATTTGTATGTATTATATAAATACCAACAGTCAAAGAATTAAACAGAAATTTGAAAAAATAAGATTGCAGTTACAAAGACGTCGATTTTTACTGTCATAAAAATGCAAAAATTAGGTTTAAAACTGTAATGATAATGGTGCCGATTCTCTTGTGCACAAACTATCGTAAATTTAAGTTAAGTGCATCTTTCTCTTTCCGTTTAATTAAGAAAAGGACAGAAGATCAAATATTAGTTAAGTCCTGTCAAATTTAGACATTCCATAGATAATTTAGACGCATTTTAAAAACATGGCGTCTAAATATACGTCAATTTTCATCAGGCGCTGTCTAATTTGACAGGATTAAACTAAAATGTATCTTCTGTCCTTTTCTTTAAGAAATGAAAAGAGAAAGATGCACTTAACTTAACGTTAGTTTGTGCACAAGAGAATCGGCACAATTGATAATTTAAAAAAAATAAAACAAATAGTGAAATTGCATGAATTTGCTATTTTTTTATCCGACTTTAGACACTCATTCATACACCGAAGTCTTTTTAACATAGTAAAGATACTCAGACATAAGTAAATCACTATAGGTGAAAAATACCCGAGAGGTATTGGAAAATTCCGTATTTTTTTCTAGTTTTGCTTATACAAGGTGTAATTAAATATTGATGGGCCTGTTGGTGTAGTGGTTAGTGACCCTGACTGCAAAGCCGGAGGTCGTGGGTTCGATTCTCACCCAGGACAAACTTTGTGTGATGAGCATGATTGTTTGTTCTGTGTCTGGGTGTAATTTATCTATAATATGTATGTGCTTATAAAGTATATAAGTATGTATATCAGTTATCTGGTTACCATAACACAAGCTCTGCTTAGGTTGAGGTCAGATGACCGTGTGTGAGTTGTCGTAAGATATTTATTTATTTAATATGACGTGCGGCGGACACGCGGCTATAGTAAATGTATGTATCATCACTGTGGCGCCGTCATCTAGTTCCCGTTGACGTAACGGTGACTGTCGCGGTGGACAGCCTACGAATAAATAAATAAACAAATATCCTGGGACATCTTACACACGGCCATCTGATCCCAAGCTAAGCAGAGCTTGTGTTATGGTAACCAGACAACTTATTAGGATAGGAGGAGTAGGTTATTTTAGTGTTTCTTATTACAAGAATTGGCCTTTAGATCTTTCATTCAAATACACCTTGTATAGCCCAAACGTAATACCTGATTTTACAGGTCACAGTACATTACATTGAGATCAAAACTGACCTTATATTTCTTCTAAGTTGTTCCAAAATTAAACATATTACCTTTTTCACCACGAAGAAGTTGCGCCACAGTTGCGCTACAGTTGCGCCACAGTTGCCCGACAGTTGCGCGACACATTAAAAAATACACTACACACAGTCTATAATTGTTGATATTTGTTTAATGTTGGCCTAATGCGTTGAAATACCGAAGTAGATCGCTATCAGCGCGGAGTACCCAGGCAGCGTTTAATGCTATCGTGTCAAGAGCCGCCGCTGTTCCACGATATTCGCCGAATAGCTCTTTGAACTGTAGAATAAAATAAAATTTATGTTATCCATACAATAAATGCTCCATGGGACCTACTTTTTGGAACGAGCAACTAGCTTCATTTTTCTGACAGACTGACACCTTGACGATTCAAAAGTACCTGTAATTGGTTTATTTGAATAAAATAGCTTTGAGTTTTGATAATATAGAATTTGCTTTCACCCGCGTGACTGTTAATGCTGCCATCCCTATAATACCCTATTTACATGACTACTTAACGTTACTGCGCGCCTAGTACTTTTGTTCTCTTAAGTTTTCAATCTTTAATTGAAATATAACGTCCTGTAACTCTGTGGGACACTTTGTTTCCGATATGAAAAACCTTATAACATACTATTAGGTTGCAGTGTTACTCAACGAGAAAAAATCGTCCCGTTGAGTAACACTGTGACTCAACGGGATTTTTTTCCCGTTGAGTAACAGTGTTACACAAAATGGTGTGACTCAACGGGAACAAACCCCCCTTTAGGGATAAAATAGGGTATTTTATTTAAAAAAAATATGGCGTTCGGTTTACTCCGTCTGGTAGACTGTCCAAAAATACGGGACACGCATTATTTGCTTGATCAAATTAATAAAAAAAGACAAAGAGCAGCAAAGTTCCGGAGTGGGAACTTGACGTCACTGATACGCGTGACCTCACAAACTTCAACGCTCTTGGGGCCTACCATGACATCTTAAAGCCAGAGTAGTTCCGTTGAGGGAACGAGATGGCGCTAGACGACTTGTATAGCTCTGTCTTTTTCCCTTAGAGGAACTAATCTGGAAATTGTTACACATAAGTTGGAAGATTGAAAACTTACCCGATAGTAATCGTACGGTTGATGTAGACATCTTGCAGCCGCTTGCAGAGCTGAAGGAGGCAGGACCGGCTGTGGACGTAGAATACGCCAGACACCAGCCGCACCACGCCATCTAGAGGATGAGTGAGGGAGATATCTTAAATATATAATTCTCGTGTCACAATGTTAGTTACCTTACTCTTCCGAAACGGCTTTACCGATTTTTACCAAATTTTTTATGCTTATTCAGTAGGTCTGAGAATCGGCTACTATCTATTTTTAATGCCCCTAAGTGATAAGGGTTGTTCACCCTTGACATTTTTGACGCGGGTGAAACCGCGGGAGGCGGCTAGTAATAATATAAATTAATAAAATAATAATCTAAAGCGATTTTTAGAAAATCTTTGCTTGCAGTTTTATTTCCTTAAAAAAATAAATGTTGTTTCCTTTGAGTAAAATAATTTAGTAAAACAATTAAGGCCGCGTGTCCACGGTACGAAAAAGCCAGGTCTATGCAAGAATTCGTGTTGTTTCTACACACAACTAGTGTACATAGTGTCAGCGCTGCACAAGATAAAAATCTTGTCTGCACAAGACTTAAATAAATCTTGTCTGCGTCAGACACGACGCGATATTTGATTCTTCTCATATGCAATAAAATTTTCATTTTATCTGTGGCTTTTGCGACAACTCACCGTGGACACTCAGCCTTAAAATAGTTTTCTGAAAGGGCTCATTAAACTTTGCGCATGTATAATATTGGAGTAGAATGGGTATATGGCATATGCATGATTTAAATACGTATCGCTAAAGTAATGTTTACCTGCATGTAGCTGAGCATAGGGCGGTCACCCACATCCGCCATTCTCGGCTCCGCTGTGCCTCATTTGATAACGTTGCGAAGGCGAACCTAGAACAAAATAATTTATGTAAAGTATAGTTTCTTAACAATTTAAAGTTATTGTTTTGTAAGTAGGTCTCGTTTCAGCGCCTATTTTTCCACCCTGTGCTAATTTGACGTCAAATGTTAATTGCGCGATGTAGAATTCTCGGTTGTAATTCAAACGTTGAGCGATAGATGTCGCCATTGTAATTTCTAAGCCGGGTTTCGGAAAATGTTAAAAAAAAACTCCTAATCTAACCTATAAAACAGCCAGTCATCAGTTGGCGACGCCAGCGCTATCAGTAACGCTCTGTGCGAGTACAGCGGCCGTGGCGCCGCGTACGACGCCGTGAGCGCACGCCAACATGCTCGCCACGCCGGCAGACCGCGCGTGCGCACGCCGGCCGTGAACGCTGCCTGGAGATGAAGAAAAAATTTAAATAAAATATCTTAGGATGCACGGCCGTAATACCAAGCTAAGCAGAGCATATGCAGTATATAGCAACACTAGCTGCCTCCCGCGGTTTCACTCGCGGTAAAAATGTTAAGGGTGAATAACCCTTATCACTTAGAGGTATGAAAAATAGATAGCCGATTCTCAGACCTACTGAATACGCATATAAAATTTGGTAAAAATCGGTAAAGCCGTTTCAGAGGAGTAAGGTAACTAACACTGTGACACGAGAATTTTATATATAAGAAGATATGGCACATATTATGTGCCATACGTTGCCCTTTATATTCCGGGGCCACGGTAACTATGACACTATTATATTATTCCACAACCCCGGCAGGCAGTGTGTTTAAAGGTGCTCCTAAACGGGCAATTTTTTACTGCAATTGTGTTGCAGCAATACATTGCCGGCATTGCCCGGCAATGTTTCCGAACTCTCTGCAATATTGCCTGTATTGCGGGGCAACACTTTTTGTATGACAAACAATTTTCGTCGCTCCTACACGAGCAATATTTTCCGGCAATTAGTTGCTGCAATATATTTTTTGAGGGTCCAGCCACACTAAAATGATGTTATTAAATTAACAATGTAAGTCCTTAGTGTGGCGGCACTGCTTTGGCAAGTATTGCTGCAACTTTTTTTGGATTCGATCCCCTGTCGGTATCATGGGAAATATTGCCGGGCCCGGTAGTGCAGATTTTGATAGGAAATTTTTATATAGCTTTCTTTAGAGTTTTGGGGTTGTCATGGACTTCGAAGATGCTGGGTTCTTCATGGATATTTCTCATCGGTGATTACCAGTCACTCTTTTTTAGATAAGGTTATACTCATACAATCTTCAATATATGCCTGTGATGACCCGTAAGGCTACTGCCCAGGATATGGAGCTCAAATTAAGAACGGCCCTCCAAGAACTGAAAGTTTCCAACCAGCAATGCCAACAGCTGCTGCAGGAAAGAGATGAAAGTGAGGAGGAAGTCACAAATATTGTCAACAAAAACACCAACTTAAAGCGGGAGCTAGTAGACCTACACCAACAGTTTCTGGATGTTGTACAAGAGCGGGATCAACTAAGGATGGTTACAGATGGTTTTCATTCATGTAGTAATTTATATGAGGAGGCTTTGTGCAAAATTAGGATCCTAGAGACTGAACTAAACCAGGCAAATGTGCAAATATTAAATCAACAAAAAATTAATGAATGTAATCAGGTCAAAGAAACAAACAACTTATTTAATGAGTTAATAAATACAAACTATAACCCACAGTCCCTTATTACTATAGACTTAACAGAAGACTCACTACTGAAGTCCAAATCTAGTTATGTAGTTAGTCAAAACAAATTTAAAAAGTATGCTAGGCTGAATAGAATTATTAAAAAGTGTAATAAATTCAAAAAACAAAAGAAACACACTTCCAAAACTAATCAACTAAGGAAAGAACGTGTTTCTCTCATTAACAAACTTAATAATTACCAAATTAAATTAGAAGATAGTATAAACATTTATGAAATAGATACTCAGCGCTTACAATCAGAAATACAGGTTCTGAATAGCTCACTTAAGTCGCTTTACAATAAATATGTTATCTCACAGAACCAAATCAAGGAACATATACTAGCTGCTAATGAGCTAGTGGATATGTGCTCCTCGGGTTCATGCCAGAGGGTGTCTGACTCAGTAGTAATCCAGCCTGAGGTGACAGAGGACCAGTCCCAGGTTGTGAATGCTCAGAGTGTTTTCACCAGCCAGGATCACACTATTAGTGTAAGAGGAATCAGATGATTCCATTGCTAGTTTATGTTCTGTTAGTAACAGTATAATTTCCCAGTCTGTGATGTTTTCAGATAGCATAGGAAGAGGTTTAGGGACATTAGTTAGTTATAACCTGAATTATAATACCCAAAATATTTGTACACCTAGGTCATCCTATATCCAAATAATGCAATCAGTTACTAGGCAGGAATATAATCCGTGTACTAACTTAACTATATTGGTAGGTAACAGTAAAAAGGTCAGGAAGGAAGATATTACTGACTGCGTTACAGAGCTATTGAAGATAAATTGTAATAAAATTATTTTGTGTGCTTTTCCCTATTTTAATAATTTGTCAAATAGGAAAAACAATTATATACATAGGCTAAATAAGCATGTGCACTTTTTGGTGAGTCACTATAGTGACAAACTTATTTTTTTTGACATCAACAATTTCGTTGAAAAATTAGGTTCGACTAGGGATACTGTGTATCTGCCCGGTAATTTTAGACATCAAATAGCGCGCCTATTAGCATATTTTATTAACACAGACATAAGTAGTATGTCGAAGTCTTGCATTATTAGCACCGCAATAATTAGTAAAATTACTAATGATGAAGTGGTGAGTAATATATCAAGTAGCACTGATGCTATTAATATTTTACCTCAGCATAATGATATTAATCATTTAAACTAGTTTGTAAGACAACAGAAGGTACAAACAATAATATAGCTATACCGTTAATCAATGAAGTACCTTCTTGCTCTCAAAATATTTTGTTACATAAAAGCCAGGCCCAGCAGAATACCTTGACAGTATTTCATCAAAATATTCAAGGTATTTCTTCAAAATTGTTAGAAATAGAATTGTTCTTAGAAAAAACTATGTTCGACATTGTTTGCTTTACCGAACACTGGTTAATGGATTATCAAATGTTAATCAATTATGCGAACTATAATGTGGGCAGTTGTTTTAATCGTAAAAGTATGCTACGTGGAGGCTCGTTAATCCTAATAAAAAACTGCTTAAAATCAAAACAAAGGAGTGACATAGTTGGACTATCAGTAGACCATTGCATTGAACTATCCTGTGTTGAGCTGGATAAGCATATCATAGTGCGCGTGTACAGACCCCCTAGCTACCAAAATTATTCCTTATTTGAATCGATAATGGAAGACGTGTTAGCGAAAATTGCAGCGTGTAATAAATCCGCAATTATTTGTGGCGATTTTAATATTAATATTTTAGAGAATAACTTTAATAGCTGTCGATTATTAAGTCTTTTTAGATCGTTTAACCTCTCGAATGTTTTTGTAGAACCTACTAGAGTAACTCCAACTAGTGCTACCTGTATCGATAACATTTTTTGCGATTGTGACTATTTAGATTTAAAGCCATCGTAAATTACCTGCCGTCTGATCATAACGGGCAATTAGTTTCTTTTAGATTTAAAATGCCTTTGAATAAAGTGTTAATAAAATTTAGACCAATAACAATTGGAAAACTAAATAAATTCAATAGCACCCTTAAGGATAAGCTGAGTGCTCTGACTTATAGTAAGAACGATTTAAATATCTTGTATAATGATTTCTTTTCAGTCGTTCGCCAAGAATTCAATAAAATTTTTGAGAAAAAAACTAAACAAATTAGCCCTAAATTTATTTTTAGTGATTGGGCAACTAAAGGAATTCGGAAAAGTAGAGAAAAACTCTTTGAATTGTATGGCCTTAAGCCTATTATTAACACTGAAAGATTTAACAAATATGTCACAACATATTCAAAAACATTTAGAAACACTTGCAAGGCAGCTAAAGCCTTATACATTAGCGACAAAATCAAATCGGCAGATGATAAAATAAAAACTGTTTGGAAAGTTATAAATAGCGAAACAAACAAGAAAAAAGTGCTTAACACGGAATATACATTGAATACATCACGTGGTCCCCTATGCTCTAATTTAGAAGTAGCCCAAGAATTTGTGGATTTCTTTACCAGTATTCCACTTAAAACCACAGAAGCTTTGAATTCCTCACCGGATTACTCAATTACTTTATTAAAAGCTAACGTCCCAGGCTGCCCGGTTGAGTTTAAATTTAAGCATATAAATCCGATGACAGTTATAAAAGCTTTTCGGCAAATTAAAATCAAAATGACTGAAGACATATGGGGTATGTCTATAAAAATCTGTTCATCTATAATTGAAACTGTAGCACCTTACTTAGCTTCAATATTTAATCTGTGTGTCGACAAAGGAGTCTTTCCGGATGTAATGAAATTTAGTAAAGTTATACCTCTTTTTAAATCTGGGGACAGTAAAGATACTAATAATTATAGACCCGTGTCCGTTTTGCCGGCTTTCAGCAAGGTGTTTGAAAAGGTAATGCTTAATCAAATGCTCATTCACTTTAACTCCAATAAGATCTTACACGAGCAACAGTATGGCTTTACCAAAGGACGTTGCACGACCGACGCCGGTGTGGCTTTATTAAAACATATATTTACAGCTTGGGAAGAGGCGCAGGATGCTATAGGAATCTTTTGTGACCTTTCCAAGGCATTTGATTGCGTAAATCATGACACGTTACTGCTGAAACTTGAGCATTATGGACTGGGTAAACTTGCGATTAATTTAATGAAGTCTTATTTAAACGACAGACAACAGCAAGTGCAGATAAATGGAGTTAATTCTAGTGGCTTGAAAGTAGAAATGGGGGTTCCACAGGGCTCAATATTGGGTCCCTTCCTCTTTTTAGTGTATATTAATGACCTGCCCCATTTATTTAAACACCAACCTCATATGGTGTTATTTGCCGACGACACTTCTTTGATCTTTAAGATTAATAGACGGGCCAAAAATCTTGACTGCGTAAATAACGCCCTCACTCAGGTCCATAATTGGTTTACGGCAAATAATTTAGTATTAAACGGTAATAAAACTAAGTGCATTCGATTTTCTCTACCAAATGTCAAAAGTAGCGATTGTGATATAGTTCTTAATAAAGAGAAATTAGAATTTGTAGACAAAACTGTTTTCCTAGGAATCACGCTTGACTCAAAACTACAATGGGGTCCTCATTTAACATCCCTTGCAGGTCGGTTAAGCTCAGCAGCATTTGCTGTTAGAAAAATTCGGCAATTTACTGACGTAGATACCGCGAGGCTGGTCTATTTCAGCTATTTTCATAGCATTATGTCGTATGGTATCTTATTGTGGGGACGAGCTGCTGACGTGGAGTCTATTTTTATTCTGCAAAAAAGAGCCATCAGATCCATATACAATCTGCGTATGCGCGATTCACTACGGGAACTGTTTAAGCAAATCAACATCATGACGGTACCCTGTCAATTTATCTATGAAAACATCATGTATGCAAGAAAAAATCTGAATCTTTTTGGTAAAAGAGGGCAAAGGCATAATTATAATACTAGAAATAGGGACGAATTGGTTCAACCAGGCTTTAGGCTAGCTAAAGTAGACTCATCTTTCATTTTTTTTTTTTTTTTTTTTTTTTTTTTGGTGAGTGGGAAATCATCCAATGACTGCTCCCGTCCTGGGTGCGACGGGAGGGCGTGTCAGACTCTTACTGACTAAAACCCACTCATGTTCCTTCGATTGCCTTTTATGTTCCAGGGTCACGGTAACAGTTATAAACATAACATTCCGCAACCCCGGCAGGCGTTGGCCCTGTTGGGCCCCTTCCTGTGCTGACTCCTTCTCTTTGAGGCGCGCGTGGAACAAAACGCGCCGTCTACGCGGTCCTGGTCCTAGCCGGGCGGCGAGCTACCCATCGCTCGCCATCCGCAGAACCGCGCCTACGGTGGCCGGTAGTCGTCTTGCGACTCTCGACGTCTTCGCCTGGGTCTTTGTCCGGGGCGAGAGGCTCGTCGTTGCCTCTCGCGCGCCGCCGCTTCCTTCACTAGCATAACTGCTTCGCAGAAGGAGGCGACGGCATCCCATTCCGTCTCGCCCCGCAGCATGGCCTGAACCAGCGCTGGGCGCGAGAGGTCACCGCCGCCGATCGCCTCTACGAGGACACGTCTATGGTCCGCCCATGCGCGGCACACCTCCACCGTGTGCTCGACCGTGTCCTCCAGGCGACCGTTGCTGCAGTGGTGACACCCAGGCGTCGGTTCCGCCTGAATCCGACACAGGAACCTCCCGAACTGACCATGTCCGGTGAGGACCTGTGTCAGGCGAAACGTGAGAGCGCCGTGGCGCCTCTCCAGCCACTCCTCAAAGAGGGGTCTTACCGCCGCTATCACGGCGTGCCCAAGACTCATCTTTCATGGGGTTCTGTTTAAAGTGCTATAATAAAATACCTCCTCACATTCTATCGCTGAATGAAACTAAATTTAAAAGTAAAATAAAACGCACACTATGTAGCCAGGCATATTATAAATTGAGCGATTATATCGCTGACAAAAATGCTTGGCTGGATGCTGGTCTAGCTCCACAACCGTGTAATTGATTAGTATTCGACAATATCTGATTGTAAAACTACAAAAATAATAGTATTGTGTCGAGTCAAAGTGTTTGTTTTATATAAATTCACATAGCATACAATGTGAGCACTATGTTCTTTACATTTCTTCTGTCTATCATTGACTGAATATACTCTGGCAGCTGGGAGTTTGTCATACTCACTCAAATGTCTCACTGACGGTGGCGTGTGTGTTGGATCATTTGGTTCCCTTCAAAATGGTTGAGCTATTTGGTGCCAATCCATACGTCATGTCCGTGAACGGGCGCTGTCTGATGAGACTGGTCATCTCTTAGCTGCCACAGTTATTTTAAAATTTGTTTTGTTTATTTTAATATTTCTAACATGTCCGACTTGTTACGTTGTTCTCACATAGTACCTTAGATACAACAATGAATGATGTAACCAAATTATTGTAATACATTGATTTTAAAAGAGTGTCCATGGAGTTTCTTGCTCGCTCTTCTCCATGGGACCTACTTTTTGGAACGAGCAACTAGCTTCATTTTTTTTGACAGACTGACACCTTGACGATTCAAAAGTACCTGTAATTGGTTTATTTGAATAAAATAGTTTTGAAGTTTGAAGTTTGAAGTTTATATAGCGGTTATGAAAATTTTCGTTTTCGAAGATGGCGGCTGAGAGGTTTTTTGATCTGCGCCTTGGCCTCACGTTTTGTGGTTTTCGGAGGCGCTAAAGCAGAAAATGAGGTCCATTTAAAACCCAAGATTGTGGCTAAATGTTTTCAAAATATTGGTCATGGGTATCGTATCCGAGGTTTCGGGGGACACTGATGCCGAAAATAAGGGTCATTTAAGAATCCAAGATGGCGACTAACATTTTTTTGCAAAATATCGGCCTTGGGTATCGTTTCCGTGGGTTTCGGGGACACTGTTGCCGAAAATGAGGTTTATTTCAGAATCCAAGATGGCGACTATTTTTTTTTCAAAATATCGGTCATAGGAATCGTTTCCGTGGTTTTCGGAGACACTGATGCCGAAAATGAGGTTCATTTCAGAATCCAAGATGGCGGCTAACATTTTTTTTAAATTTTGGTTATGGGTATCGATTCCGTGGTTATTGGGGACACGGATGCCGAAAATGAGGTCCATTTCAAAATTCAAGATAGTGGCAATGAAGGTCTTTGTATTATCGTAGTTTTTCGTGGCACTGTTATCAAAAACTTCTATAGCTAACTCTGGTTGGAGTAAAAACTTTACCTACTTATACGTTTTCTATAAACATGTTAATTATAATTTCAATCTTTTCAGCAGTGCAATTCCGTAAGAATTCTTTCAGGCCCATTAAAACTTTCCATAGGTACCCATGACTGATATTTTACAAAAAAAAATAGTCGCCATCTTGGATTCTGAAATGAACCTCATTTTCGGCATCAGTGTCCCCGAAAACCACGGAAACGATACCCATGCATGACCGATATTTTGAAAAATATTCGCCATCTTGGATTCTGAAATAAACCTCCTTTTCGGCATCAATGTCCCCGAAAACCACGGAAACGATACCCATAACCGATGTTTTGAAAAATATTAACCGCCATCTTGGATTCTGAAATGGACCTCATTTTCGGCATCCGTGTCCCCAGAAACCTCGGATACGATACCCATGACCAATATTTTGAAAACATTTAACCACAATCTTGGGTTTTAAATGGACCTCATTTTCGGCTTCAGCGCCTCCGAAAAGTCCGAAAACCACAAAACGTGAGGCCACGGCGCATATCAAAAAATCTCTCAGCCGCCATTTTGATTTAAAGACATAATCAAAGATTTTCCTTGTTTGGAGTTTATAATACAGGCAACCAAACTATAACTGTAGTGTAAATGAAAAAATTGCTGCAATATGTGGCCGAGCAACACCGGCAATATTGCCGGAGTTCCGGCCATGCTCAAAAAATTGCTGCAATAAAATTGCAGCAATTATGTTGCCCGTTTAGGAGCGCCTTATGGAAGGATTAAGACGTATGGCGACTTCACCGGCTACGCATCTTAGCGGTTAATACCGAAATGTATGGTTGCCAAAACGTAGCAAAGTCTGTTGGTTAATTAATATACATTTTATTATTTTTACTTGGAAACGTAGCTGGAGAGATCGCCATGGTGTCTTAATGAAGCACAGCGGATAGTTGGATCCAATCATGAGATTAATATACTTTCCGCTTGGCCAGTGACGCGTCTATCCTCTGCTATGTGCAGCCGTTATGGAAAGCGATGTGCTTGATGAGAGAGTTTCAAATCACATTCAACGACAAAGCGGGAGAGAGCGGAAGAGTCATAGAGGTCAAGCCATGATCCCTCTGGCGAGAGCCTAGGTCGGGCACTGATGATCCTATAATCGTTTAGTGGACCCTACTTAACTGGGCTACGACCAAATGAGTCAGGGGAAAGAAAGGGGAAAACAGGCAAGGTTTGGACTTTGTTGAAAAGCCTTTAATCACGTAATAATAATGCCAGCCTATTACTCTTCCACTGCAGGGCAAAGGCCTCATCCATACAGAGAAGGCACGAGCATTGATCATTACTATTGCTCAAGGCGGATTGGCGATTTTGGACTATATTCCCTACAAGACCAGGTTTCCTCACGATGTTTTCCTTTACCGATGTCTGTGATGTCCAAGATAAACTAAGGAAGTACATATAAATTCAAAAAGTCATATTCGTATTTGCCAGGCCTTAACCACTAGGCTATCAAGACCTATAATGACATAGGGGAAAAACAATTTCTAAAGTCAGCTTTTTTGGTTTTGCGTTTATTGTTTTGCTTAGCCACCAAATTCCAACAAAGGTAAAAAAATGTCACATAAAATTTACGTCATGCAATAAAAGGTAAGACCTACTTACCTCTTGGTAAATGTCAGGTATAGTCTGGTTGGACTCCATCCAAGAATCGAACAGGTCTACCGCTTGCTTCGTCACCGATGGGTTCTCCCATTCAACTCCGGCTGTTAATAGGGCTCCGCTTAGCCATCTGTGAAGAAGAGGAATTATTTATTGTAGTTTTACACATCATCTCTCTAACCATATCCCTGTCTATATTCAGCTGTACACCAGTGTTTTAAATAAATCGCCTTTGAGACCTTACAACCCAGTTGTAACCCAGTAACCATTGGTTAGACAAACTTTCTGATTTCTGCCCGTATTGACTGCCAATAATCTAACGATAGCAACCAGGACCAACCTTGTGGAAGTCTAATAGACAGGCTCTACATAAATACTCCCTTGGACTTAGACCCTAGAACATTAGGAAAAGACTAGGGAGAAGATGATGATAAATAATAACTAGTTAACCGCCAAGGAATCTTACGGAGTAAGCGGCTCTTGGTGAGTGCTTTTTGAAACAACCAGTAGCAGAACGATAACAAACTCGTTTACTAAAACTATTGGCCGAATACTCAAATATCACTTAATTTTAAGACGCTCTCAAATCTGTGGTTGTCTTTGTCACTCTTAAGGGATAAAGAAACGACAGCAACAGATTTGAAAGCGTCTGAAAATTAAATGATTTTTGAGTATTTGGGGGTACCAAATACTCAAAAATCATTTAAGCCGTATTTAAATTAAGTATCAAAAATATGATCATTCAAAAATTATTGGTGCCAAAGTGTTCAGCCCGTACCCTTCGCCCCTTCGAATTTGGGGCTCCTATAATGAACAACTCGAATATTACTCTGACTTACAGCAAATCCTTTCCAAGACCAGCAGTTTGCAGTTGTTCAGTGGAGTACAGTAGACGATGACCTGTGCTGGATGGAGTGTCTTTAGCAGTCTGGTCAGATGAGAATCAGAGCTTGCTAGCTGGAGTAAATCCCTTTAACAGAAGAAATGGTTTGGGACCACTCTCCAAGGTAAATCATTTGACCCTGACTTTGAATTTACCTTGACTTCGACCTTGACTATGAATTTGCCTTTGACCTTGATTTTGACATCGACCTTGACTTCGACCTTGACTTTAGACTTACAGTAAATCCTCTCCAAGACTAGCAGCTTGCAGCTGTTCCGTAGAGTAGACGATCACTTGCGAAGGATGGAGAGTCTTCAAGAGCCTGTTTAGATGAGGACCAGAACTCGCTAGCCGGAGCAGTTCCCTCCACCAGGAGAGATTGTTAAGGACACTCTCCAATGTAAATAATTTGACCCTTTGACATTACCTTGAATTTGACTTTCACCTTGACATTAGTCTTGACTTTAGCCTCGACCTAAGCTTTACCTTGACTTGGACCTTGACATTGACTGTAACCTTGACTTTAGTCTTGACTTTGACGTCGACTTTGACTTTGACCTTGACTTTGACATTGACATTGACTTACAGCAAATCCTCTCCAAGCCCAGCAGCTTGCAGTTGTTCAGTGGAGTAGACAATCACTTGAGAAGGATGGAGAGTCTTCAAGAGCCTGTTTAGATGAGGACCAGAGCTCGCCAGCCGGAGCAATTCCCTCCACCAAGATAGATGGTTGAGGACCACCCTCCAAGGTGCCCAGTGGGTTTCTGTGCTGAGTCGCGCTGTGGAAGATTTAAATAGGAATTATTTTTGTAGTGTTTGATGATGGTGAGAATTTGAATATTTTTTTGGTGTGTGATGTTTGAAAAGACCCGGAGTTGCGGAATGTTTATAATAGTTACCGTGACCCCGGAACAAAAAGGGAACATGAGTGGGGGTTTTAGTCAGTAAAAGTCTGGACACGCCCTCCCGCCGCACCCAGGACGGGAGCAGCCATTTGATGATTTCTCACTCCTCAAAAAAAATGTTTAAACAGTCCAAGAGAGGTTACTACTTCTCACGGACTTTTCGGAAGATCGTCAACAAGTAGGTGTTAGGACTGTAAACGTATAAACGAGTGTGGGTGTAATATCAAGGAGAGCGTTATATTAGCAAATCTAACACTATAGGGACATAGGGGGGCCCAGATTTGAGAGTATAAAATTAAGAATAGTATTCGAGGGTGTGATAAATAAATATTTTTCTTTCTTTCAAAAACTTGGTTGCATCACCAACCTGATACCAGGTATGGAGGGTCCATACAGATTTTGTTGATGGTTCCAGTGGGTGATAACCTGCGTTTTGTTCTCTAAAGATACCCCGGACACAAAGGCCTATAAAGGAACATGGGTGTGTTTTAGTCAGTACAAGTCTGACACTCCCTTCCGCTCCGCACACAGCGGGAGGAGTCATTTGATGACTTCACGTCACAAAAAAGAAGGTTATTGATGGGTACCTAATGAAATAGAGTACTAACTGTGTCACAAATATTACTTAGTATGCAAAATCTCTTACCCGCCGCCGCCACAGCCCTACTAGCAGGCAGCCTCCCCGCCCGGCTCAGTACAAACGCGTCATCTAACAACAACGCTCTTTCAGCCGCTGCACCGCTTGCGTACAGATCTGCAGCGCGCTGGGCTGCTGATTCTGCTGTCTGTGGATAGAAGAGAACAGCGCTTTAGCGGCTTTTTACCCGACTGCGCGACGCAAAGGGTAATGTGTTTATCAGTCTATGTATGTATGTTTGATTCTATGTGGCGTTCTAGAGACCGAATGCGTTGGCCGATTTTGATCATTCTTACGTCAATCGATTCGTCTTAACCTTGCGAGTGTCACTAAAGACATGACAGTAATCAAAATTCACCACAGCGACAACCAGACGCCATATTGTCAAAATGAAAAAAAAAATATGTCGATGAAGTATGTCGAGTGGGGTATCGTTGAATAGGTATTTTAAAATCTTTAGGTTCCTTTTATCATTTTTCATTTCAAATAATAGTTTAGGATATATAACGATTTAAAGTTGTTTTACAAAACAATCATTCTCGCTAATTTTCTTGCTTATTAATTTAAGTTTTTATTTCAAGTATAACCGATATACAAATAAACAAAACACGAAAAAACATGAAGAACAAATATTTTTGGTAAAAAAACCACTTTGGTGTCACTGTACACAAGCTCCAAGGAACTACTTTGGACCGAGCTGTGGTTGATTTAAGTTCACGCCTTTTTGCTAAAGGTCAAGCATGTGTAGCTTTAAGCCGAGTTAGGTCTCTAGAGGGACTAATCATCAGTAAATGAATAAATAAATAATAAATAAGTTTAGACCACCGCAAGTTACCTAATAATCCCCACGATATAACTCCCTCAATGAAATTACTAGATTGCGTAAGTTTCCATCTTATAACGAAGTCAACGAACCGTAACTAAAAAGTATAAAATAAAATAAAAATTATTAAAAAACAAAAAACCCGACTGCGTGAAACCTAATTTTAAAAAATGCGTGAAAAATATAACTTAAATAAAAACTGAAAAGAAAGAAACAAGCCCAGTAGTTTAGAATAGAACAGAACGACTCGACTCACAGTCGGGGCCCATTCAAATTTTTCCGATCAAATCTTTCCAAGGGGCCCCGACTGTGAGTCGTTCTGTTCTATTCTAAACTACTGGGCTTGTTTCTTTCTTTTCAGTTTTTATTTAAGTTATATTTTTCACGCATTTTTTAAAATTAGTTTTCACGCAGTCGGGTTTTTTGTTTTTTAATAATTTTTATTTTTTGAAGAAGAACATCGGAAAGTGGATTTAAATGGAAGTCTAAAATTCAGTGGCGAAACTATGATGGCAGATGCCGTCAAAGTCTCTTCAGCCTTTTTCCCAATTATGGGTCGGCTTCTAGTCTAACTGAATTCAGTTGAGTTGGAGCCGATATACTAGGTGCATTTTTCTGCTCAACCCGCTAGGAGATGATTCTACCCATGAAAACAAACTACTTTTATTATGGAACCAACTCCGTAATCGCGAAAAAAATATCAGCTGTTTCAATGAAAAGTTCAATGCCCTCCCGACCATAATGTATGAAACAGCTGATATTTTTTTCGCGATTTCCGAGTTGGTTCCATAATAAAAGTTGTTTGTTTTTATGAGTAGAATCATCTCCTAGCTGGTTGAGCAAGACCAAAAATGTATATCAAACCTTCTGAATAACATAGCCAATAGCCCTTGGTGAGACTGGTCAGACTTTCTGGCTTCTGTCTACCCGTAACGACTGTCAAAGTTCTACGAATGACAACCGGGACCAACGGCTTTACGTGCTTTCCGAGGCACGGGATGTCAGTGATGTCCAAGATGAACTTACGTCATATAAATTAGTACTTATCCAGATTATAACCTAAAACTTCTGAGAGGCCCGCCTATGAACAGCCTAGAAAATCGTTTTTAATGTCGTCGCCCAATGGTATATGATTTCTTATTTAATATTTTGTATTAACAAATTGATTATTAATGGCAATGCTATTAGTTAAAAGTTAAAAGGTGTAGATGTGTTATAGGCAGTCAGCATGTGGCACTTTAAAATGTAGTTCTTTCACCAAATTATGATTGTCACAAATTGTAGGTATTCGTCTCTTTTTCACTCTTAATACTTGAATCATGCCATCCTACTTTGACATCTAATAGGGATGACGACACCATCAAAAAAATGACATTCTGTTTAGTCCGTTTGATAGATCGGGCAAAAATACGAGACACGTATTTTTTGCTTGATCAAATTAATAAAAAAATACAAAGTTAAGAGCAACAAAGTTCCGGAGTGGGGGCTTTTGACGTCACCGTCCTGCAAAATATGTATCTAATCGTGACGTCATGCGCAACTTTAACGCACTGTATCGTCGTCATTCTTCGTTTACGAGAAAAAAGAAAAAATACGTGTCCAAAATTTTTTGATAATCTATCTGACGGACTAATTACTTTTTTTTATCGTCTCGCCTATTGTATGTGTGCGTTTGTGGGCCGTTTTTGAAGATGGGGTATATCGTATATGTAAACCTACACCTTTTTTCTTTATAATATCATTGATTGATGGATATTATCTAGTATAGCTAAATTACCTCTCCATCAGTTCTGTCCTGCGGCGCCACTCGGTACAGTCCTCTCGCTCCAACGTTGTACCGCACCCATTTGTGTTTGCCAAGGTCTGGTATTACCACTGAAAGGAATCATGGTGTTAAAAAGATTTTATGTATGTGGCGACATCTAGTACCCAACGTCATCTACAACTAACGTCTTGCATCGCGCAATTAGTTCGACCCGATATTAGCACATGCACAAAACCCCGACTAGAACCGTCGGGCAGTAGCCCACCAGACAACACCCGTCTGGTCGGAGGATCCTGCCTTTTCAACGGAGGATGAGGAATGATGCAAATGATGATTTGTTTGTTAGTGTTGTTTTCTTTTGAATTTGACAATGGTGCCGATTCCCTTGGTCCTAAACTAGACTTATTTTAAGTTAAATGCATCTTTCTCTTTTCATTTCTTTAAGAAAAGGACAGTTTAAGATACAATTTAGTTTAATTCTGTCAAATTTGACACGCCGGAACAAAAGTGACGTATATTTAGACGCCATGTTTTAGACGCGTTTTAAAAAAAAATGCGTCTAAATTATCTATGGAGTGTCTAAATTTGACAGGCCTTAACTAATATTTTATCTTCTGGCCTTTTCTTAATTAAATGTAAAGAGAAAGATGCACTTAACTTAAATTAGTTTGTGAATAAGAGAATCGGCACCATTCTCCCCTTTTTTATTGCGATGTATGTTAATGTGCTCGAACGTGTTACTAAATTATATATAATTTAACCTTACTGGAGTTTACATTTCCGCCCTAAATCTATCAATCGAAAGGTGTACTTCTACTCACTTTCCGTATCGTTCATCCAAATGAGATGCGTAACGTTTTCCGCCCACCGGGATATCCGAGTTTTATTATCGGTGTCGTACCTGAAACAATATTTAATTCTAGTTGACATTTAAATTTTAATGAAGACAAAGTTTGGCCTCTTGCCACGCGTTGAAATAAACAAGACATTTTATGGAGTCACTTTTTTTTTTTTTGGTGAGTGGGAAATCATCCAATGACTGCTCCCGTCCTGGGTGCGGCGGGAGGGCGTGTCAGACTCTTACTGACTAAAACCCACTCATGTTCCTTCGATTGCCTTTTATGTTCCAGGGTCACGGTGACTACTATACACATTCCGCAACCCCGGCAGGCGTTGGCCCTGTTGGGCCCCTTCCTGTGCTGACTCCTTGATGATGCCCATTCCGTCTCGTTATGGAGTCACTTTATAGTTTGAGTTTAAGGCGCCATTAAAATAAATTATTACACAAAAATTATATGTACCTATAATTTCTTAAATTTTAACATAAAAAAAATGCTCGCAAAGTCGCAACATGCTGAGGAAGGTTCCTTCTGAAGCCTATAAAATTATGATTTTATTAACAAAACTCACCACGTAGCATTATGATAATTATGCGTGACATTCTTCCACGCTGTGACATTCTCGTCTTCTTCAACTTCTAACGGTCCCACCACAAACGTAACAGGTATGATCCACTTATGAGGGGGCGCTTTGGTTGTCTTCGCGGGGGGACGACGCGTGGTCGTTGGGGGGGCAGCTGTGGTGGTTGCGTTGATGTCTTCTTCTGTGTCTGTTAGGTTTTCTGGGGGGCAATGGGTTGTGGTGAGTAGAATTTAAGTAAGAGTGATGGTAGACTTTTTTGATCCGAAATCGGATTTTGCAAAATTTTCTGACGACGATGTGGTTGGGTCTTGGAATGAAATGAAATAACGGATATTTCTAACCTAACCACTTCATAAAATTTGACGGGCCTGTTGGTCTAGTGGTTAGTGACCCTGTCCGCTAAGCCGGAGGTCGTGGGTTCCATTCCCACCCAAGACAAACATTGTGTGATGTGCATGATTGTTTGTTCTGTGTCTGGGTGTAATTTATCTATAATATGTATGTATTTATAAAGTATATAAGTATGTATATCGGTTGTCTGATTACCATAACACAAGCTCTGCTTAGCTTGGGATCAGATGACCGTGTGTGACTTGTCCCAAGAGATATTTTATATTTAAAATGGACTATTTTCTTGAGAACTTTCTTACATCGCTGTGGCCGGTTCCGAATTGTTTTAACCTAACCTAACCACTTCACGAAACTTCATAAGAATGCGTGTGGAACACACTTCATGACATGATCAATTTTAAGACCTGGGGCCCTAGTCTGCTATACAATCGTGTCTCAATGACCAGTCATCGTCCGGATTTGACAACTTTGACAGTTTTTGTATGGGAAATGTGTCAAAATTTTGACGTTACACGTCAAAAATCGATCATTGAGACATGGTTGTAATAGCAGACTGGGGCCCCTGGTCACTACATAATATTATATTCTACTTAACCCTTATTATTTAATGCACAAATAGAAAAAAAAACAGAGTTCAGTTTTCTTCCAGTAAACCTTACTATTTATACCAAGGTTTTTAGTAGAAGATATCCCTAAGTGCATTACAATACATTTTACTAAATGAAGTATTTTTTTGTAAATGAAGTAAAAACAACGATGGTGACAGTCATTTCATGATTGTAGATTTAAAGAATCCTTACCAGGCTCATAAAACAGCTCATCAAGCTCGGCCCTAAGGTCCATGGTCAGGAGGTAGTTGACCATGGGAGGTTCAGGCTCCGGTGGTTCAGCAGACATCAGGAATCTGTGGACAAAGTTATACCATGGGTTGCGGAATAGTTCTAATAGTTACCGTGGCCCGGAACATAAAGGGCAACCGAAGGAACATGAAGGTTTTAGTAAGTAAATCTCGCCCCGCCCAGGACGGGAGAAGTCATTTGATGATTTCTCAATCACCAAAAAAAAAGACGAAGAACCATTAGAACCTGTTCTTTGCATGAGCATCGCGCAACTAGTATGCGCTTCGATAGTCGCGTAGAACCGATATTAGTTTTATTTAGCACTCTAACATTTGCTCATGAGTCAAGCCTATGTGAATAAGTCCGTAAATCTGCCCGGAATTGAAGTACTAATGTCTATCATCGTTATGTCTGTCTGTTTATGTCTGTTGTTAAGTATTGTTTGAGTATAACAATACATTCTATTTGAAGGCCATTCCGAACAGAAATCTAATAGCTAGCACTAGTTTCTGCTTGGCTCTAAGTCTGTCCGAAAGTGAAGAATAGAAATCATGTCTAAGATACAATTTTTTTAAGCCAGTTTCTACACTACTCCGATTTATAATAGGCCGTTACATTTTTTGAAAATCTCTGAATACAAATCAATCTTTCCTGAAAAATTATGGACAGTCTTTTAAGATCTTTGTGTAGCTGCAACCGTTACTAGGTAAAGTCTCCTTACAGCTTTGCTGAAAGTTTCCACCAGAACCATTGGGTAGTATCCTACCAGACACAACACCCGTCTGGTCGGAGGATCCTCCCTTTTCAACGGAGGATGAGGGACTTTACACTGTGCTCCTCATACCTCTAAATACTACCTCAAATTTTTCTCACTCCTCCGCTGTTCTTTTCTGATTAATTTCGTTGCGGGATCCAAGACAGTTGAATCGTTTCTCCGGTACTCGTCAAGCTTCATTGCTCGGCGCTTTTCTGGCGGAATCCACTGTAGATTCTGGCTTTCAGAAGTTGCAGTGGTTGGGAATAGTGTGGTGGGATTGTCCCAAACAAAAAAAATACCTCTAAATATTAAAGTCAACTTCTTTTTACCACCTACCTTTCTTGTTTCAATAACACATCATTTCCCATAGAAGTAGCACATAATAATGGATAGCCAGGTCGTTCACACCAGCCATCCCACGCCGCGCCGCTGACGCCATCGTCTGTGCCGTCTCGTTCTAACGCACGCCAGAGGTCCCTGGAGAGAGGGAGATAGCATTAGTTTTTGTTGTTTTACTTGCAATCTAGCTTGGATATGAATTTGAAAACGCTTAACATGATTAGGTCGTCGAGTCGCAGCGAAAAAACTATTATAATTGTCATGGTGCGACTGCACTTGGCGTATTTGGCAAAATATTTGTGTTACTTGGGTAATACAGACTGTACTCTAGGCTTATTAGAATGAGGTTCATATTGTGTTGAATCGAACACGCAGATATTTTGCCAATACGCCAAGTATGAGAGAAATATTTTTAGTTTTTGAAAATAAAATGAAATAATATAATTGATTCTAAAGACAAACGAGAGATGATAGATGTCCATAATTTTCAAAAAACATTTAAGTAAAAATTTTTGGATACTGCCAATGTATACCATTATTATAAAGCTGAGGAGTTTCTTTGTTTTGTTCAACGCTCTTATCCAAGAAACAACAAGTCCAAATTAAAAAAAAATATTTTACTATTGGATAGCCTATTAGATAAACGCCTTTAGACAAACATCACGCTACCACATGTATCTGGTGATGGTATAGTTTGCCAACCACAGGCCAGTTGAGTGAACCACAACATACCACAGATAAAACAACAAAATGACAAGTGATAACTTCAACTTTTATATTTGTAATGGCAATCCACCGAATTTTCGGTGATTTGCCATTACAAATATTTTTTGAAAATAATATTTCAGTTTAAATGACAATTGTACGGTTATTAAATTATATGTAGTATGGATACGTCATACACGTGTTCTTATAACCAAGAACACGAGATGACTCTCACAAGTGATAATAAAGGCCAATTTCTCTTTGTAGTTATATGACACCTGACATTAATGACAGCCGTCACATTTGACAGGTCAAAGTCGTGGCTTGGATCAGAGCAGTAACCAAACGCGTTAAATATAAAGTAACTCACCTGGCATCAGCGCTAGCGAAGCGATGATCGCGCAACAACCGCGCGAGAGCGGCGCGCCCCGCGGCTTCACCCGCCGCCTCTATCGCCATACTTACTATTGCTGCACCCTAAATAAGAAGTAATTCATACTAATACTATAAATGCGAAAGTAAATCTGTCTGTCTCGCTTTCCGCCAAAACTTTAAATGAAATTTGGAACAGAGATAGTCCATAGCCTGAGAAAGGGCAGGATTTTTTTCCCAAAAATTCCACGGGAACGGAAACTACGCTCGTACAACTGTGGGTCAGCTTTTTGGCTATGCGTTGATATATCAACTGTCACTCAATCGGACAGTCTATTAAAATTAAGTATGGTTAAGTATCATTCACATTTTTTTGTAAAGTAATGCCGTATACAGAAAGAAAGCTGGAAACTTATAAGCGCTTGCCGGCGCTTGTCAGCGCTGGTCCGTTCTACACAAAGGAAGCAGGTTGAAGCAGACTAATCAAAATGTCGGGATGATTTGCTTGCAGTGGTTATGGCAACGCCCAGCGCTGACCAGCGCGTGTTGAAGCTTGTCGATGTTCATATATTTTCCTGCACGGATTACCAGCGTTGAGAAGCGCCGGCAAGCGCTTATAAGTTTCCAGCTTTCTTTCTGTATACGGCCTAAGTATAAAAATTATCAGTTATAAGAAATTTTATTATCTTTTGCAAATTAGTTTCCTGGTAATAATTATTTATTATCATTATTTTATCCACCGACATTCAAGCGGAGTAAAGCTGAGAGTAAATCCAGTGCGTCATTAACTATTTTAATTCCTTTTTTTTCTTTACCTTGTGCAAAGAGAGTTCATCTGTAGCGCTTTCTATGTCTGCCCTCTCCAGCCGTGGTGACGCCACTGCTCGTACTGAGTTGCTTGAGTCCAGCCTGTAAATAAAACAAAATACCAAATAAAATTTATTGAAAGAAAAACTTAAAAATACTAGATACTGATCTTGTCAAGGTTAGCTTGACTGAGCAGATTGCTGTGCCTTTCGGGATTTTTCCATAAACAAATACCTAATTAAGAAACAAATATTATTGGCGCCCAATATGGGACCTTAAGTCCCACGTTGGGCGCCAATAAGTAATCAATAGAGGAAAGTAGTCAAATGATAATTAGGATTCGATACAGTGTAACATTTTGGGGCAACTCTCAAGATTTAAAAAGCGCGTTCAGGGCACATAAAAGGTGTACAAGAGCTTTCGTGTGTAACTTAACTCAAGCGAACTCACGTAAGCCTCACTTCACGAGATTAAAAATATTAAAACTACCCAGCATCTACATTTATAAAACAGCTCTATTATACATTGCAATCTCGAACATGCAGTTAAATTATGTGTTTCACCAAGTAAAACCGCTCTCCTTTCCAAAAGCTCTGTTTGCATGGGCCGAAAGAATAATAAACTACCCTCACTTATTCGCAGTTCCAATAGTGTAAACTTATTCAAAAAGAAACTCCAGTCGCTCCTTACAGATTAGGCTTACTATTCAGTTAAGGAGTTCTTTGGTGATAAATTGTAATGGATTGACTATTAATGATTTCTTTTGTTTGACGCCACGGTTGATTCTGGTTTTCAGAAGTTCCGGTGCTTGGGAATAGCGTAGCGAGTTCCACCGTAAAAAACGTAGTCCCTAGCTTACCTCAATGCAGGGAGCACATGATCCAATAACAAGGCATCCGCAGGTCTCTGCGCGTCACTGTGCGGGGGGGCGGGAGCCTTCTCCGCGAGGACTGACGTCAGAGCTTCAAGCAGCCATTGTGAGGACCACCAGCGAGGGGATACTGTGCCGCCGAACCACTACGAACGAGAAGGGAAAATGTATGTAATTAATTTAAACCTACAAACACACGTGGTTTGAGACACAATAGAAAGACAATAGCAGCCCGACAGCCGGCTGTCGCTTGGTCGTTGAAAGGTTAATTGCTGTGTCGTGATGGCTCATTGGATGAGACGCCCACCTCTTGTGTAAGAGGTGGTGGGTTCGAATCCGGGCCAGTTACTTTTTTAATTCATTACGTACTTTCTAAAGTTTATCTTGGGCATCACTGACACTTCGTGCCTCGAAAAGCACGTAAGGTGCACTGATAGGCAGTCGCTTCACGTAAAACACTGGTATTCAGCTGAATCCGGTTAGGCCGAAGCCGACCCCAACATAGTTGGGAAAAGGCTAGGGAGATGATAATATTTTAGAGAACTTGACGGACCTGTTGGTCTAGTGGTTAGTAACCCTGACTGCTAAGCCGGAAGTCGTGGGTTCGATTCCCACCCAGGCTAGGACAAACTTTGTGTGATGAGCATGATTGTTTGTTCTGTGTCTGGGTGTAATTAATCTATAATATGTATGTATTTACAAATTATATAAGTATGTAATATCAGTTATCTGGTTACCATAACACAAGCCCTGCTTAGCTTGGGATCAGATGGCAGTGTGTGGATTGTCCAAAAGTATATATTTATTTGAAGCGATATAGAGTCACCCAGTAACTGTGCTGAGGAGGTTTGTTCAGATAAGGTCCCTTCAGAGGAAACACTGCTATCCAGCTGAATCCGATTAGGCTGGAAGCCGAGAGACAATTGAGAAATGGCGTTTTTTTTTTCACAAAATCCATACTAATATTATAATTACGAAAGTAACTCTGTCTGTCTTTCTGTCTGTCCGTCTGTCTCTACTTCACGCCTAAACTACAGAACCGGTTTATATAAAATTTGGGACAGATATAGCCTGGGACCCAAGAAAGGACATAGGATAGTTTTCATCCCGGAAATCCTCCGGGAACCGGAACTATTATTCCACTGAGATCATAATTCTTTACCTGTTGAGCCAAAAGTCTTGCTATCGTCTTGGTGTCCGATAGAGTTGTTGGCGACAGAGTAATCAGTCCCCAGCCTTCTGAATAGGGGTTTCCGCCTTCTACCACGACGATGTCTAAAAGAATAATAGTCACAAAAATAAATACATGCACTTGCGACGTAACTGCTAAGCTGAACTCTTTATTACATATTTGCATTAATTAGCTTAGCACAGTAGCAGCCCTGATTTTGAAATTTGGTGGTTTTCGACAACTGTGTCTCAGGAAACACGTAAACCGTCTGGGTTGCGGAATAGTTGTAATAGTTACCGCAGCCCCGGAACATAAAAGGCAACCGAAGGAACAAGGGTGGGTTAGTCAGTAAAAGTCTGAAACTCCCTCACGCCCCGTCCAGGGCGGGAAATTATATACATTCTTCTCTTCACACTTAACACTGTACAAATAATATTGTAACAACATTATTTTAAAAGAGTAAGTATGGAGTTTCTTGCCCATTCTTCTCCATACAAATCAAATTTTTAGAATGGGCAACTAGATCCATTTTCTTTGTTTTTGACGTTCTAAAGTGCCTTTTAAATGGTCTAAGAAATAAATGATTTGAGTTTGAGTTGAGTTAAAAAGTCATTTGATGATATTCATTTATAAAAAAAGCAGTGGGTCCCTTTTGCCATTTGTGGAACTATGACAGCCGTTTGAGGGCCGCGTGACACCAATCTAAGGTTATGGCAGTTAGAGAATATTAAGGTAAACTAAAGTCTTGAAAATAGTCGTGATGGCCTAGTGGTTAAGGCGCCCGCCTCTCAAGCAAGAGGTTGTGGCTTCGAATCCGGGCAAGTACTAATGAGACTTTTTCAATTCATATGTACTTTCTAAAGTTTATCTTAGACATCACAGACGTCAGTGAAGGAAAACATAGCGAGGAAACCTGGACTTGTAGTTAATATGAGTCCGTAATCGCCAATCCGCCTTGAGCACGCGTGGTGATCAATGCTCGTACCTTCTCTGTATGAGAAGAGGCCTTTGCCCTGCAGTGGGACAGTATTAGGCTGGTAATATTAAAGTATTTAAAACTTACCGAATTTCGGAAGTGGGTACGATGTATTTAGCTCAAAAGAGAAGTGTTGAATCGTTTTTTGCACCCATTCCAGAAGAGGTCTGTGGAAGAAGAAAAATATTTAAATTAAATTAGTGTTTTAAAAAGGAAAGATTTTCTATTTTTGTGTAAAAATCTTAATAATGCGGTTTTTATAGTTTCCGAAAAAAGTGACGGACAACAGACTGACAGACAGACAAATCTGGGGTTCGTCTGTCTGTCGTTTCAGAAAGGTAAATTGTGTTTTATATAAGCCGGTGCATAAAAGAAAGGAATCTTAAATGGCGGCAAGTACTTGCGTTGACAGACAGTTCAGTCAGCATATAAAATTTAAAGTTATAGTTTCTTTTCTCAAATCAAAAATATAATAAAGAATTTTTGTTCTTTTCATCGGAATCATTGCCTACTTTTACAACAATAACAAACAGGTAACAACGGAAAAATAACAGAAAACTATAACAAGATATTCGTAAAAAGGACCCCTGAGCGCGTCAAGGCAGCGTGGAAGCAAATCAAGACTTTTTTTTATGTTGACGGTACGTGCGCGAGGGAGTATAAGACGGCACTAGTGTGCGAGCGAGAGAACATGATAAGCGCCGCCATTTAAGATTCCTTTCTTGAATGAACCAGGTTATACTATCACTCACCCAGACTCATTCAAAATAACCTGCTGGTCGCTATACAGACTAATTTCAGGCGGCAGCTGTTCCTCTTCGGGTGTTTCCGTCGTGCCTTCGGGTATCATCGTGCTCGCTTCGGTAATGTTCGGCGTGGCTTCGGTCGGTAACTCGGGCGCCGCTCGGCGTTGAAGGCGGCAAACTGCTAGAGATATCATGTGTGGCGCCATTGGTGGCGTTACTGCGAATTCGTCTTGAAGCTGGAAAAAAATATTAAATAAATTTTGACGGGCCTGCTGGGGCCCTAGTCTCCTATTACAATCGTGTCTCAATGATCGATTTTTGAAGTGTAACGTCAGACTTTTGACACATTTCCTATACAAAAACTGTCAAAGTTGTCAAATATCCGGCCGATGACTGGTTATTGTGACACGATTGTAATAGCAGACCGTACAATTGTCATTTAACCTGAAATATTATTTTCAAACTGGACATTGGCAGAAATCACCGAAAATTCGGTGGATTGCCATAATAAATATAAAAGTTGAAGTAATAGCAGACTGGGCTGGCAGGTCTCGTGGTTAGTGGTTCAAAACATTTCATCCTTATAAATGGCCTATCGATTGATGTCATAAAAGTACAGGTTGTTGTTTTTTTTTACATTTATAAACCAGTTCAATTTCCGGGTGCGACAAATTTTTCGAAAATCTTTAAATGTAGTTTTATTTCTTTAAAAAAATAATGGAATGTTCCCTTTGAGTAAAATAGTCTATCTTAATGATTTAAAGTAGTTTTCTTCCAGGGCCCATTAAAACTTTCCAACATGTATACCGTAAGTACTTACCAGCCGATGTCCCAGGTAGAAGCCAGCTTCTTCAGTCGCCACTATCGGCATATTTGTCAATGACACGTGGAATCTGTAAAAAAAACACCAATTATAGTCAATTTTAAGTCTACTGGGCACAATATACTTGTTGTCGGCGGATGCGGGGAGAGTTATTATGGCCATTTCATTTACAAATTTTGTGTGTAATATTAAAATAAAAAATCATCATAAAATCATATTTATTTTGTAAATAGGTTATATATATAACACTTTTACACGTCAATATTTTGTTTTTTTTTATTTATTTTAAGCGAACGATGGGGCCGGTGTTTCGTAGGTATTTATTATTATATTTTTCAATCAGAAACAAGAAATAAATTCGGTATTAATTTTTATTGTACTTCAGTAATGTCTCGAAAACCGGGTCATTAATATCGATAAAATTATTTTGTCGTAAGGCGACTCCATTTTGTTTCTGTTATTTTTTAACTTTGGGGAAATTAGCTTAATCTTTTCCTACATTTTGCTTTTAGGGTTTATTAAAGTAAAAAAAAATATTTTCTCTTAAATTATAACACTAGCACACTATTTATTGATGAATGCTCAATGCTCATTAGTTACTGTAACATAAGTATCTTCACTATGATATCTAAAAATAATATATATACAAAACTTATAAATAATACTATAGTAAATATATGTATATTTACAATTTGTATAAAGCCTCACAGGGCATCAAAAAATTCATCCGCATCGCTGTCAACAGGACAGGTGCCCAAAAGGCTGGCAGCATTGCCACGTTGTAACTTGTATGGCAATGCTAATTGTTTGTCCCAAGAAAAGGCTTAAATAATTGATTGAATTTATTGTGGGCGATTACAAATAAATGAGTTTACTTGATCCTTACCTATCTCTCACGATAGTGACTTTGAAGGTGGCTCTGAAGTGTGGCTCATCCAGACACGGGAACGCCGAGCGAGCGTGCGTTAGCCAGAAACGAGACACGGCGCAACGACTGGAAAAAATAGTTCTTAATTTATACCAAGTTTTTGTTGGGTGTGTAACAGTTGATATCATCAACTCCCTAGCCTTTTCTCAACGGGGTTGCGGAATAGTTATAAAAGTTACCGCGGCCCCGGAACATAAAGGGCAACCGAAAGAACATGAGTGGGTTTTAGTCAGTAAAAGTCTGACACGCCCTCCCGCCCCGCCCAGGACGGGGGAAGTAATTTGATGATTTGCCACTCACCAAAAAAGAAACCTTTTTAACCGACTTCAAAAAAAGGCGGAGGTTTCTCAATTCGACCGTATATATGCTTTTTTTTATGTTCCCAACTACGTTAGGGTCAAATTCCAGTAAAAAAATATATAATAACAAATAATCTAACGTTCACTTGAACACACCTGATAGAAAGAAGACACAATAGAATGTCAATAGCAGCGCGACAGCCGGCTGTCGCTGGTACGACGAAAGGTTAATGTTACGATCAGTTGAGATAATAAAATGTTGATTTTATTTTATTTTACCTAATGTCAATGTAATGAACATTTCCTATACTGCACATACATAATAATATTCATTTAATCTTTTTTTTGAGGGTCGGAAATTATCAAATGACTCTCCCGCCCTGGGTGCGGCGGGAGGGCGTGTCAGACTTTTACTGACTAAAACCCCCCCTTGTTCCTTCGGTTGCCCTTTATATTCCGGGGCCGCGGTAACTATTAGAACTATTCCGCAACCCCGGACAACACAGACATGTGGCGGTTGAAGAACTTTCCACCCTATTCTCTATAACCCCAAAGTATAATTTACAGCAACTTACTGCCTATGAGTGCCAGTGAGGAAGAATCCTCTTTGCTTGTCACTCCTCTCCAGTTTAGTTATGAACCGTAGACTCAGTGTGTAATTGAACTTGCGTCGGAGTTTTTCCTGTAAAATAAAGTGAACACTTACACAATTAATTTTGACGGGCCTGTTCATTTAGTCGTTAGTCCGTTTACAGAAACCTTACATAACGCTGGTGAAACCGCGGGGTCAGCTTGTATTGTATATTATATATCTGTCACCGGAAAATAACAAGATCCGTAAGTTTATCAATCTACTAGGAAGTTTATAAATTTCCGTACGATTCTAAACAGGAGATAAATTGTAATATTTTACGTCCACATTTTCGTAAATTTATCAATTTCCGACGTCATATGGTAAATTTATTAACTAACGGATATCTATTCGTAAGATTTTATATAGTTCGACCAATCACAGAAACTCTTATAAATATACGCATCTTTGAAATACGTAAAATAACACACTGCTCTCTGATTGGTCAACGTTCATAGTTTATGTTCCGTGGCGAACAATGGCGGCCGCGAGGAAGGAGAAGTGACACGTGACAGTCAACCAATCAGATCGCGCGTAGCGTTTGGTTACTGCTTAGTGCTTACTTATTATTTTACGAGTGAGTTCAGAAAGTTTATCATTTAACGAAAATGTGAACGTAAAATATTACAATTTATCTCCCGTTTAGAATCCTACGGAAGTTTATAAACTTCCTAGTAGATTGATAAACTTACGGATCTTGTTATTTTCCGGTGACATATCTATATCTATGTCTTAAACTCAAACTCAAAAACACAAAAGTTTCATCAACCACCGTTCAGAGTAACGAACACACACATACAAACATTCACATTTATAATATTAGTAAGACAGTAAGACTCACCTTAAACTCAATATAGCTCTGATCAGCTTGAGGGTACTCCAACGTCTTGGCGACTTTAGGTCCTAAGGAGCCACCAGATTTGAACAGCGCGCGTTCCGTCACATTCATATCTCGTACGTTGAGGACTACGAAAGCCGTGTCCCTATCGACCTTGAAGTCGATTGAGACTTCGCCTGGAATGAAAAGTAATAGGAGCAGTGCTATTTGCTGTTTTACTAATTGTAAAAGGTTTTTACTAATTTTACTTAGTTTTTTTTTATAACTGGGCTTGCTCTTGGTCCCAGACTAGTCCGAGGGCATAGACGGGGCCTACGATGGAGCGAGCTCACCCAAAAGATGCCTATGCACTCTTCTCTTGAATACATCCGGGTTATATGCTTTCGGAAACACAGACAGAGAATGCCATTCCTATGCGATGCGCATAATAAAGGATTTCGAAAAACGCTGCGTGCGGATTCGAGAAATATCGACCAAGAAAGGGTGGTATCCTGCCGTACGTCTGGATGTCCGGTGGTAAAACGGAGACGGGGGAATGAGCTCGTGTAGCTCATGAGCACACTCACCGAAGTGCAATCTGTAAAACACCGCCAGACATTCAACTTTATGGCCTAGTGGTTACGGCCTCCTATACAAGAGGTTGTGGGTTCAAATCCGGGCAAGTACCAATGTGATTTTTTTAATTCATATGTACTTTCTAAAGTTTATCTTGGACATCAAACATCCCGTGCCTCGGAAAGCTCGTAAAGCCGCTGGTACCGGTTGTCTTCGTAGAACTTTGACAGTCGTTACAGGTTAGCCAGAAACTCTGACCAGTTCAACCAAAGGGTATCGTGTCGCCCAGTTACTGGGTTGTGGAGGTCTGATAGGCAGTCGCTTCACGTAAAACACTGGTATCCAGTTGAATCCGGTTAGGCTGGCAGCCGACCTCAACATAGTTGGGACAAGGCTTGGGAGATGATGATGATGATGATTACCAAAATAATTTCTATGAATTCTTCATTAGATCATTTTTCTCATTTGCGTCTTACAAGTTTTATGTCTTTTCCCCTCTATCCCACCACATACAAACATAAATCCAGGGGCCCTAGTCTGCTATTACAATCGTGTCTAAATGACTGATTATTGACGTGTAAAGTCAAACTTTTGACACATTTCCCATACAAAAACTGTCGAAGTTGTCAAATATCCGGCCGATGACTGGTCATTGAGACACAATTGTAATAGCAGACTAGGGCCACAGGTACAGTGCTAAAAGTCAAACTTTATTTCAAGTATAAAAGATTTACCTCTAAGTTCTCCAGTAGTCAAGTTAGGGTGTAGCCATAAGCTGTAGTGTTTGGGTATGACGAAGGTCGGCAGGCGAGCGCCGCGCCATGGGAAGACGGCTCCGTTGCTTGCTATTCGTTCCCTGATGAATGATATTAGTTAGTATAGAAGAATTACGTGAAATATATATGTTGGTAGTCTATCTAACTGTAGCTAACCTAACTAATAGTGTCCTAAGACGTACTATTTTGTTTTTGGGAGTGGGAAATCATTAAATTACTCCTCCCATCCCGGGTGCGGTGGGAGGTTGTGTCAGACTTTTACTGACTAAAACCCACTCATGTTCCTTCGGTTCCTTTATGTTCCGGGGTCACGGTAACTATAGGGATGACGACAATATAAAAAAAATGGCATTCTGTTTCGTCCGTCTGAAAGATCGGCCAAAAATACGGGACACATATTTTTTCTTGATCAAATTAATAAAAAAATACAAAGATAAAGAGCAACAAAGTTCCGAAGTGGGGGCTTTTAACGTCACCGTCCTGCAAAATATGTATCTGATCGTGACGTCATGCGCAACTTTAACGCACTGTATCGTCGTCATTCTTCGTTTACGAGGAAAAATAAAAAATCATCATCATCATCATCATTATCAGCCTATAGACGTCCACTGCTGGACAAAGGCCTCCCCCAAAGATTTCCACATGCATCGGTCCTGCGCCACCCGCATAAAAATAAAAAATACGTGTCCAAAATTTTTTAATAATCTATGTGACGGACTAGTTTCTATTTTTTTGTCGTCTTGCCTATTATAAACATTCCGCAACAACAGCCGTTGGTCGATTTACTTTTTTTTTGTTAGTGTCAATAGTTTGAAACATACAAATAAGATTTACCCTTTTCAGTGAATAATTTGGAATTATTCACAATGTCCACGCCATTTTAAAGAAGAGTCATCATTTGTTCACTTACTTGTTAGAAGCCGCGACGCTTGCTTCAGAGTCCGTTGGCGGTTGTCCTGGTATTAACGTTGCATCGCTAGCACAAGGGCAATCTGTAAATAAATCATATTTTATAATGATCATTTAAATTCATAAGTAATTTATAAACTTACAATAGGTTGCTAATTGGCGTTTAACGTGAGACTGGAAAGTCCCAATTGGGCGCCAATAGTGAAAAGATAATTTAGGAGATTTTTCGCTACATTTATTTTGCAGAATTAATTTTTTTTAAGCTGGATATGCATATTTAGTCTAAAAAATCTGCTGTTTACTTTAAACAAAAGTTTGATTGAACCGAAAAGGTTTATATAGTCCTTTTAAAGTCTTCTGACCTGGTTTAATAGTGGCATATAACAAAAACAAGTCAGTAAAACATTAAGGTGCACGGTCAAAGTAGCCCGCGAAACTCAAATTTTCTAACGTATTTTTGCAATTTGCAGCTCTGTGTGTGTGTGTTGATATTGTATGATCCGCGACTGTAATAGGCCATTAGTTACTGTATTAACACACTCAGACACTGTGCGACAAATTACAGCCTTGGAGGCCATACACGCTAGGTTTTGCATGATGGTTTTAGCCGTGCATGCATAACCGACAGGCAAGCCCTAGCGTGTATGTGATTAAACTGTACAGTTATCGGTGCATGTACATGCAACCGAGCAAATATCAAAATTGATATTTTATGCCGCTCGGTTATGTTTGCGCGTGAGCATAACCGAGCGTGTGTGGCGTCCGGCGAGCTTGCCTGCCACAGTTCTCAGTTTTTATGTGAGGTGAATGAGTGACATGTGAGGTAAATGAGTGTCATGTGAAGTGAACGAGGGTCAATGTGAGGTGTGTGAATGTCATGTGAGGTTATTGAGTGTCATGATGGGCGAATGGATAATGATAATAAGCGAGACAATTTGTGAAAATTATGAGTATGCGTGCATGCAATTGGATCTTCATTCAGTGCGGACTCTTTTTCTGTTCTGCAGAACAAGTGTAAGGCCTAGTACAGCTATCACATCGTCGTCGTTTATAGTTTGATATTGGCGTCCTACACACACCGTCACGTACTACGTAGTCAGTCAGCTGTGAGTTCATGGCAAGACGGTGCATGCAAAACCTAACGTGTATGTGTAGTATGAAACTCGGTTATGCTTGTCGGTTTTGCATGCATAGTTATAACCATCATGCATAATACCCTAGCGTGTATGGCCTCCATTAAGTTCATTGTTGACATTACTACTGAAAGGACCTACAAGCCGAATTAACGTTGGCCCCATTTGGGCACCAATAACTGACTATTGGCGCCCAACTGGGACCAACATTATTCTTTAAGACATTTTATTTGATCATACCCGGTTGAGGAGTAGCATACACCACTATTAAAGCGGTCGCGAACATAGCAGAGAATAGTAAAGCAGTGAGACACAATGCTCGCCGCTGTGAGCACACAGCCACTGGGGCATCGCGGAGTTCTCGTGCTTCACGCGCCTTGTCGGTATCTGAAGAAAATATAAATCATTAGGGGCTCGCCTTGTCAGTATCTAAAGAAATTTTGAATTATTAAGGGCCACTGTCCAACAACTTTGAAATTCAACATATTTATTTTTATTTTGACTATTTACAGGCACTTTTATGAATCGTCAAAAAGGCGGTCAGTCAATCAGGAAGATGACGCCAGTTGCTTGCAAAATGTTGGTAGGTATTTTTGGAGAACAGTAAGCAGGAAACGACAACAGTCGTAAAGTCTTTTTATTTTCTATAATGTTTTACAAGGGTGCAGATTCCCTTGTTTACAAACTTAAGTAAATTTGAGTTTAGTGCATCTTTATCTTTACATTATATTTAGAAAAGGACAGAAGATAAAATATTGGTTTAGTCCTGTCAAATTAAGACACTCCATAGACTACGCCATACGGCGATTTACTTCAAGGGCTGTCTAATTGGACAGGACCAAACCAATATGTATCTTCTGCCCTTTTCTTTATTATATGGAAAGAAAAAGATGCACCTAACTTGAATTTAGTTTAGTTTATGAACAAAAGAATCAGGACCAATGACTTGTGCTGATTCTCATTTCATGCCATGCTTATTTTTGTTGTTTCTATTATGTGAAAACAATGTAGGTAAGGTTAAAAGCCATGGCTATTGAGAGATTACCATAGGACAGTAAAAATTACTAGAGTAAAGCAATAAAACTACTTACCCGCCAAAAACGCTACATCGTCCAAATCCTGGTCCACCATATTTCGCCAGGCAGCTGCTAAAATGAAACAATATCGTGTTGTAATGGTTTGTCAGAAAGAGACAGAGAATACGTCATTGTTACAACATTGTTATTGCGACTTATTCAATTCATATGTACTTTCTAAAGTTTTTTTAGGACATCACTGACATCCCGTGCCTCGGAAAGCACGTAAAGCCGTTGGTCCCGGCTGTCATTCGTAGAACTTTGACAATCGTTACGGGTAAGCCGGAAAGTCTGACCAGTCTAACCAAGAGATATCGAGTCACCCAATTACTGGGTTGTGGGAGGTCTGATAGGCAGTCGCTCCACGTAAAACACTGGTATCCAGCTGAATCCGGTTAGACTGGAAGCCGACCCCAACATAGTTGGGAAAAGGCTAGGGAAGATGTATTATTTCAGGCAAGGGCGTTTACTAGGCGATCGATGGCCCAAGCAGAGTTAGGAAAATAAAACCTTAAGTCTTGTAACTACTGTTTATTACTTGGTAAACTACGTATCGTTTATTTGTAAAACTACGTCTCGTGCAATAGGTTGAAGGTTCAAATCCGGGCGAGTTCCAGTGTGACTTTTTCAATTATGTTTTTCTTAAAATTATCTTGGACATCACATAATAATATGTCACATCACTCACACACATCTTAGTCTTAAATTTCTTCAAAAAGTGAAGGTTTAGTAAAGGTTAAAAATATGTCCTACGGTATTGATATTCATTATTTATATTTAACTAGCTTTTGCCCGCGACTTTGTCTGCGTTTCCAGGGGATTTCCGGGATGAAAACTATCCTATGTCCTTTCTCAGGTCCCAGACTATATCTGAACCAAATTTAATTCAAATCGGTTCAGTGATTTAGTCGTTAAGAAGAGACAGACAGACCGACAGACAGACAGAGTTACTTTCGCATTTTCAAGACATTTCAATAAATAAATGTTTTAAGTGAATTTCCTTACCCTTAGCAGAACCGTTCCTGTCGGCTTTGTATTTGCCGATGGGCTCCATTTGTATGCCGTCCATCTCACGTTGACCGCGGCATGCCGACGATCACCTGTCAACAAACACAGCAATGTATTATGAACAATTTTTTTCTGTCGTTTATGGACATACTACGTATAAATAATAAAGTAATTACTTGAAATTGATTAATAATACCAGCCTATTACTGTCCCACTGCAGGGCAAAGGCCTCTTCTCATACAGAGAAGGCACGAGCATTGATCACTAGCGCTCAAGGCGGATTGGCGATTTAGGACTCATATTAACTACAAGTCCAGGTTTCTTTACGGTGTTTTCCTTCACCGATGTCTGTAATGTCCAAGATATGTTTTAGAAAGCACATAATTATATGAATTGAAGTCACATTGGCACTTGCCTGGATTCGAACCCACAACCACTTACATGAGAGGAGGGTGTCTTAACCACTATAGGCCATCACGACACACACAATGACAGCAATGTACCAAGAACAATTTGTTTTTGTCGTTCTTGGATATACATTCAAAATTGACGTATATAAGTATAGATATTAAGTAGTTAGTAGAAAATAAACGCCTCATAACATAGGCATTAAACAAAATATAACAACATCATCAACATTTTATTTCACAATCTCAGCAATAAATCAACATCACACCTGCACTCAAACAAAAAACATAACCGTTAAAAGCGCGCCATTTTAGCACAATAAGAACAAACTTTTACCATTAAAAAGTGGCAAAAGCAAAAATTCATTCAGCCTCCTCTCTGAAAAAGTTCAAAGCGGCTGGCAAGTGCTCTATGGAACCAGGAGTCGTAAATAATCGAGTAATTACTTCCCACTCTGGTTTGTCTGTGGTTTTAGTTTGCACACGTCATTTCCCGTTGAACTTCGAATGAAAGCAGAACATGGGGGGCTCAGTCGTTGTAGTTTGAAGAGTAAAATGAGCGAAATGGGTTTTTATTTCTGTCTGGGATATGTTTTTTTTTATTTATAATGCCTTTTTCTACCCGACTGCTGACGGAGGATCTTTAGGGATTTATTTTTTTCAAGCCTAAATAAATAATTATAGTGGACTGTGGCGACGTCTTTGCAAATTTTAAGTATGCATGTCAATGATATTATAATAAATAAAATATCATTGATGCAACGCCAAATGAGGATCATCAGAAAAAAAGTAAAATTACGAACTACGATGCGACGGCATTTGGCGCCCAACGTGGGACACATTGTATTTCGAATAAATATTTATTTCTTTATTTTTCGTTTTTTTGCATCATTTTCTATAAACACAAAAAAAAAGTTGTGTTAAATAAATGAGTTTTAATGTACAATCAAAAATCTTAGACTTTTTTGTCAAAAAAAAGCTTTCATATTTTTCCTAGATTCTAAAATAAACCTCTGAAACCTAGACTTATAAAATACAACTCACTTTCCGCCTGAAAGACTAGTTTAATAAAAAAATACCTTTTCATTCCCAACAAAAACAATCTTCCATTAAAAAGTATAAAGAGGCGATGGCATGGAAGTCATTGAGGCACCCCTCTAGCGCTCTACGCAACGCGTTAATAACGCCGCCATTACGCGCCCCTCTATTTTCCCGCGCTTTTTACTCTAGGCACGATTCCCCGGTGCCCCATTAAACGATGTCCCTTGTCAAAAGTCTTTATGTTGTTGTAGTTGAGGCAGGTTTATTAAAAAGGAAAAAAAAGAAAAAAATCCAACGGTTTTTTTAACCTTCGAACACACGTGATTCGAGACGCAATAGAAAGACAATAGGGATGACGATGACGACAGCAAAAAAAATGACATTCTGTTTAGTCCGTCTTGTAGATCGACCAAAAATACGGGACAGGTATTTTTTGCTTGATCAAATTAATAAAAAAATTCAAAAATAAAGAGCAAGAAAGTTCCGGAGTGGGGGCTTTTGACGTCACCGTCCTGCAAAAATTGAATCTAATCGTGACGTCACACGCAACTTCAACGCACTGTATCGTCGTCATTTTTCGTTTACGAGAAAAAGAAAAAATCCGTGTCCAAAATTTTTAATAAGCTAACTGACGGACTAATTACTTTTTTTTCGTCGTCTCGCCTATTTATAGCAGCGCTACAGCCGGCTGTCTGTTCGTCGTTAAGAGGTTAAGTTGAGTTTTGAAAACCGAAGAATTGAACAAAGTCAAAGGGCTTAGCACTCTAGGACAGAATGTAATTTGAAGGTATGAGGAACATAGTGTAAAGTTCTTTATCCGCAATACGGTATTTGACACTATTAACCGATAAATCTAAGACATATTTTTTATAAAACCTATCTTTTTATTAGTCCTGAGCATTGGATTTGTTTTTAATTTACTGTAAAATTGGATTTTTTAAAATTACTTTAAAATCAATAATTTGAGTTTGACAGCTCATAAAAAGTACGTCAATTGATGATGGTGTCAAATACCGGATTGAAAAGCGAGGTCCCTCCGACCAGACGGGGGTTGTGTCTGGTTGGTAAACGACGTTTTTTTTTATAGATGGGAAATATTGGGAAATCATCAAATGACTTCTCCCGCCCTGGGCGAGGCGGAAGGGAGTGTCAAATTTTTACTGACTAAACCCACCCATTTTCCTTCGGTTGCCCTTTATGTTCCGGGGCCGCGATAACTATTAGAATTATTCCGCAACCCCGGTAACTAGTGTGCGATCTCCATTGAATGTGTTAATTTAAGTAAGAGAAATTGAACGGCAAGGTGAAATCGGAAATGAAACATAGAATTGCCATTTTCCGGTCTAGCCCCTTGGAAATTGAAAAATCAGTCGACGAATCGAAAATTTGATTTGGGTGCAATTTCGTGATGCATGGAAGATGATCGTTTAATACTTTTTTTAGGAAACATCGAGATTTCATAGTAACTTTTTTTTGGACGGCCCTTTTTGTAACTTGATTTTTATTTATTTTTTTGGTCGGGTTGCTGGTATAATGGTTAATTAGCCGGAGGTCGTGAGTTCGATTCGAAACTTGGTGTAAACAGCATGATTGCTTGTTCTGTGTCTGGGTGTAATTTATCTAAAATATGTATAAGTATGTTTATCAGTTGTCTGGTTGCTTTAGTACGAGCTCTTAGTTCATCGCACAAAGTTCATATCACAACACATCTGCATCAGATGACCGTGTCTGAGTTAGCCCAGGATCGTGTCTGAGTTAGCCCAGGATATTTCAAGCTTTCAACTCTTTTAGGAATGCACGAGTTTTAATAGAAAGCTACTAGTTTTTTTTAAACTATCCCACAATAGACACTGTCCTATATCAAACAAAAACAGGATACAAAGCCGTGTTGGTTTTATGGCGTGTTTTGATTCTGTCAAGATTTACAGATCTTGTTGAATTGAGAAAAAATAAAATTAATGATCTTTTTTAAAAAAAAAACTAGTGTTTTAGCTGTTATTCTAAATATGTTTAGCCGTTTTCGAGTTATAAATCATAAAATAAACAAATAACTTTTACACAGTAATGCCAGTTAGTAACCTGTCCGAGTCGGGGCGCCCTAATTTTGGACTGACGATGCTAATCAGTTAAACGCATTCTTTACCAAAGTTAGTCTAATAAAACATTAATTTAAATAAAATTAGTGCATTTGAAAATTCGGTAAAATGACATTATTTTAAAGAAATAAATATGCTCAATAAAAAATCTACCAAATCTATTCGGCCAAATGAATAATTTTACGAAATGACTTTATGCTAACTAAAATTAGCCGGAGTGATTTTCGACAAAACGTTTTTCTGCCAAACAAGGGTGAACCCGTCCATACAACAAACGTGTTTTGTTTGCCGTTTTTCGCCGATAATGGTACGGAACCCACCGTGCGCGAGTCTGACTCGCACTTGGCCGGTTTTACAATACTCACATAGCAGGAAATACCTATATATGGATACCTATCCCTGTATCCCTACGACAGATTCTGGAATATGACCCCAAGGCATTTTTATAGCCTGTACCTTGTGTGAGTATTTAAAACGTTATGTACAACGAAATTACAAGGTATTATTCCGTAGAGACCTACCTGCGTTCGCGTATGTTCGGTTTTATGACAGAACTAAGCTGCCCCGCGGATTCACCCGTGATTTACTGTTAATTTAAACCTTCGAACACACGTGATTCGAGGCACAACAGAAAGACAATGCTGCCGATTCTCTTATTCACAAACTAACGTAAATTTAAGTTAAGTGCATCTTTCTCTTTCCATTTAATTAAGAAAAGGACAGAACATAAAATATTAGTGAAGTCCTGTCAAATTTAGACACTCCATAGATAATTTAGACGCGATTTAAAAACATGGCGTCTAAATATACGTCAATTTTCTTCAGGCGCTGTCCAATGTTAAGTTTGTGAACAAGAGAATCAGCACATTAGCAGCGCGACAGTCGGCTGTTGCTTGGTCGTCAAAAGGTTAATCCATACTAATATTATTAAATGGGAAAGTGTGTGTGTCTGTTTGACTGTCCGTCTTTCACGGCAAAACTGAAGTGGAGATAGTTGAAGGGATGAAGAGTGACATAGTCTACTTTTTGCCCCTTTCTAACGCGGGTGAAGCGGCGGGCAGAAGCTTGTACTATAATAAAGATATATTAGGTCAAATTACATTAATAATATTACCTAACGAAAATGTACCTAAGCTATTATTAGATACAGTTTATGCTACGTTGGCAACACCAATATTGCTCCATACCTACTAGTCTAAACATAAACAAATTAATCCATAAAATCCATCTAATAAGGTTTTACCCGAATTGAACTGTTTACCGAAATAGGCACATTGACATATATAATTCATGTTCAGTCTACTTAATTTGATAAAGGTATACCTCTATGTACCTGTCTAATGAAAATTGACAAGGGCAGGCGTCTCTCTGAATTAGATATTTTTGTACAGATAAAATATTTACAGAGCATTAGGAATGAATATTACTTAGCCCTAAAACTTTTGTTGTGGTAATTATCTTAATATCTTATAAATATATTTATAATGTTTATCTTTCATTAAAGTACGTCTAAAATCGCCAATCCGCATTGGGCATAGTGGTCAATGTACGGGCCGTATCTGTATAAGAAGAGGCCTTTGTCCTACAGTGGCCCAGTGGGACAGTATTAGGCTGATTTTAATTCATTAAATTCTTGTAAATATCTTAAGTTTTAAAAAAAACCTAATTACCAAATCGATGCATTACAAATTGCTTTCCTCTATATTATTTTACTCTTTGCAAATTGCGAAGTAAAAAAGCTCCATCGTCCATTTTGCTTCCGCAAAAGATCATCTACTTACATTTTAAGGCAAAGGTACAAAAATACAAATCCAATGATGCCTCTCAAAAATCGAACAGAAACGCAATTCGAATACAAACGCAGAAAGAAAAACAAAATTCAAAAATGGAACACTTCGCTCACCTATCGCTTTTCCGCGGGAAATATATCAGAGATGAACACTTGGTTTTTTGCACACACCACTAGAAAATTCTTTTACAATATTTTTATTTTACACAAACAATAATGGAAGCGATACGCTCACGTTGTTTCCACGAGGAGCGCCGGAAAAATATGCGAGAGAAAATCGATTACCGACGAAGGTGGCGAGGGAACGAGAAGGAAGTATAAGAAAACCTACGCGTTAGAAAGGGATGTAAGATTAGGGGATGTGTGTATGGGGCGTTTGAATTTTGCAGTGGTGTGCGTGGTACCCGGTAAATAGGGTTCATTTATGAAGGGATACTATTGGTTTGGAGAATTTCTTTTTCGATGTTTCGAGATTAGAAGAATATTTAAGAAAAATGAAAAGTTTTTTTTTTTGTGCAATGAATACCTACTGTCTTCAAGTACATTATAAGGAAAATTAACATTCATAAAGAAAACAGTTTTTTTTTTATTTTGAACACACTTTTTGATGATAATAAGCATAGTTGAAACTACTGACTGAAAACATGAAAGCGCAGTAGTTTTTTTTGACGTAAAGGTTCAAACTTTGTATTGATTTTCTAAAACTCAACCCCTAAAGCCGTTTTTTGTCCTCCACCGCCGTCACCTACAGCGAGAACGAGGTGACGGCGGGCAGAGCTAAGAATCTATGGAATAAGGTGACGTGACGTGCTGTGGACACGCGGCTATACTAGGTGTATTTTTGGTCTTGCACAACTCGCTAGGAGATGATTCTACTCATAAAAACAAACAACTTTATTATAGAAACAACTCTGAAATCTCGAAAAAAATATCAGCTGTTTCATACATTATGGTCGGGAGGGCATTGAACTTTTGTTAGAAACAGATATTTTTTCGCAATTTCGGTGTTCGTTAGTTAATAAAAGTTGTTTATTTTCCTGGGTAGAATCATCTCCTAGCGGGTTGTGCAAGACCAAAAATACACCTAGTAGTAAATGTATGTATCGCCACTTCAGCGCCGTCATTTTGTTCTCGTTGACAGCAGCGGTTGTCCATGGCTGCCATTCAGAAGGCGTTGGGTTTAGAGACCCCAAATGTCTAATGGTTTTAGTCATAAAGTAAACCAAACTATAACCCCTTAATAAAAAATTTTTACAGTCCGACCTCAGACCAATTTTAAGTAAAAAAGACCGTCTCATAATAATATAAAAAACTAGCTTTTGGCCGCGACTTCATCCGCGTGGAACAATAGTTCCCGTTCCCAGGGGATTTCCGGGATGAAAACTATGCCCTTTCTCGGGTCCCAGACTATATCTGTACCAAATTTCATTCAAATCGGTTCAGTGGTTTAGGCGTGAAGAAGAGACAGACAGACAGAGTTACTTTCGCATTTTTAATATTAGTATGGATATGGATAGTATGGATACATGAGAGCCTTTTTCCTCCCTTCCGTTCAGACAAAAAAACACGTATCACTTCAGTACCAAATTCCCGATTTGTTTTCGAATTTAAAAGCGATGAGGCATTCTCACGTAAACCCATAGTAGCTCAGTACAAGTGCTGTCATTTTATCTGCATGTGGAGCAGAGCACTAGGGTTGTAGAGGGTGCAACTGTGCTGTTTACAGTACTACTTGATCTACAGCTCTCTCAGATTATTGGGTACTTAGTACTTAGTTTACACCATTAACCAATAGATGTTAGACACAATTTCTATAAAACCTCTTTTGATTTCAGCCCAATAAATTCAGTTCATTTTCAATTTGCTATAAAATTTGATTTTTAGTTGCTTTGAAATCAATAAATAGATAGTCAACTGAGTTGTTATTTTAGTGACGTCATAAGTTGTCATTGCCATACAAATCTATTAGAGAATTACGTTTTGACAGCTCATAAAAAGTACGTCAAAATTGATAATACCAGTTTAAACTTCCGTATTGTGCTGATTCTCTTGTTCACAAACTAACCTAAATTTAAGTTAAGTGCATCTTTCTCTTTCCATTTCATTAAGAAAGTGATAGGAGATACTTAACAGTTTATTCCTTTCGACGACCAAGCGACAGCCGGCTGTCGCGCTGCTATGTCTTTCTTTTGTGTCTCGAATCACGCGTGCTCGATGGTTAATCTTTCTCTTCAACTTCACTTCTTTATTGAAAAGACACCACAATTCTGCCACGACCATGTTTTTTTACAATATCTCAATCGAAGAAATATATTTATAACATAAATAAATGCAGTATGAAGGTCTCCTCTTTGTGAAGGGACCTAGTCCGTCAGAGCCTCGTCAGTGAATCAGCAGGGTGTACCACGTGCAGGTGAGGTTGACTTTGACCCCGGAGGTGATGCTGATGGTACGGCCACTTACACTAATTAGAACTTACACTTACATTAAGAAAATGATAGGGGATACTTAACAGTTCGACTTAATACCTTTCGACGACCAAGCGACAGCCGGCTGTCGCGCTGCTATTGTGTCTCGAATTACGTGTGTTAGAAGGTTCAAATAAAGCACTTCTTTCTCTTTTCATTTAATTAAGAAAATGACAGAAGAAACATAATTTAGTTTAGTCCTGTCAAATTAGACAGCGCCTGAAGTTTTATGTATTTTTAGTGAACATTTTTAATCGCGTCTAAATAATTATCTATGGAGTGTTTATTTGACAGGACATATTATTTTACCTTCTTTCGCTAATTCGCATTGAGTAAGCGTGGTGATCAACGCTCGTGCCTTCTCTGTAGGAGAAGAGGCCTTTGCCCTGCAGAGGGAAAGTAATAAGCTGCTATTATTATTTATTGCACCCAAAAATTTGTTATTTTCCCGAATTTTATAATTATCCGGTCAACTTTTTCAACTTCATTTTCCTAACTTTCTTTTTCATAAGAACCTTTTTCGAACTTACCTTTTTTTTTGTCCAGGGTTAAAAATCCTAATGAATGTCTTTCCGGACGTCACGTCCTCCCCAAATTCTACAAACACCGGCGGGGTTATTACCTATGAAACAGCAATCAGCAATATTTGCGCAGTGATCGCGCAATCACCGCGCGATCGTCAAAGAAAATCGTATTATGTATGAACTGATTGCTAATCGCTCGCTGATTGTTCTAATGTACTTATTGCTACGATGACGATGAAGTAGCAATCGCTGGAATTAATTAAATACCACTTTTTACAAAAAATCTTAACTTTGCTCTTAAAAACCATACTAAATACGAAACCACCAAACGAAAAATGCATATTTTAGTTAACTGATTGCTCCACAGAGGCAGCACTATCGCTAGATGGCTATTTGACGTGACGTATTTTGAATTTGACGTTTGAGCAGCAAATTTTGCTAAATTATCGCGATCGCTCGGCTATTGCAAGATACGTAATCCCAGTGCGGGAGAGGGTGATGGACTTTTTTTTGTGGATGGGAAATCATCAAATGACTTCTCCTGTCCTAGGTGTCAGACTTTTACTGACTAAACCCCACCCATGTTACTTCGGTTGCCCTTTATGTTCTGGGGCCGCGGTAACTATTAGAACTATTCCGCAACCCCGGAGAGGGTGATGGCCTTCATTAATTCCAGTGAATTTTCGGACACTGAAGGCGCTATCGTAGCATATATGGCTGCTTTGAAGCACACATCGCAAGGATTCGGCCACTTATGCTCGAATACTCAAACGTCCCTTAATTTTTAAAAAGAGTGTCCGTGGAGTTTCTTGTCTGTTCTTCTCCATAGAGATCTACGTTTTGGAACAGGCAATTAGCGTCACTTTTCTGACTAACCGACCGACTCTTTGACAATTCATAAGTACCTGTAAATGGTCTAAGTGAAATAAATGCTTTGAATTTTGAATTTTTGAATTTAATTTTAAGGCGCTCTCTAATCTGTTGCCGTCTTTGGTGCCGATTCTCTTGTGTACAAACTAACGTTAATTTAAGTTAAGTGCAACTTTCTCCTTCCATTTCTTAAAGAAAAGGACAGAAGATACATTTTAGTTTAATCCTGTCAAATTAGACAGCGCCTGATGACAATTGACGTATATTTAGACGCCATTTTTAAAATTGCGTCTAAATTATCTATGGACTGTCTAAATTTGACAGGACTTAACTAATATTTGATCTTCTGTCCTTTTCTTAATTAAACGGAAAGAGAAGGATGCATTTAACTATTTACGTTAGTTTGTGCATAAGAGAATCGGCACCTTTGTCACTCTAAGGGATCAAATATGGACAGCAACAGATTTGAGAGCGTGTAGTCACTTGATAGGACCCTGGCCGTGCCATCCTCTATGTAGGCACGAAACAAGTATAATAGTTATATGAAACTGAAGAAACCGCCGGCGCGTCTACCCGCGCTGCTCAGCGAACCACTACCGTTCCTCCAACACCTTCACCACACCATATTCAGCGCGTCTACCCGTGCTGCGCAAGCGACTAGAGGTCCAGGAGCGGTTACTACTGCTTTCCACCGCCGTGTTTAGGGGAGTGGCTGGACAACCCTGCAACAGCGTTACGGGATCCTGGGTCTACCTCCAGTTCCCGCTACCTACGTCTAGGGGATCTGCAGGACAGTAGTGTTCCGTAGGCGGTTTATTTAGTTGATGAAACTGAGAACAAGTATAATAGTTATATGTTATACTTACTTAGGTTGTTAGAATGGTACAGAATCAAACTGAGGCTGCCTCAGTGAGGCAAAAAACTGGAGAGATTTTTCTTGTATTTTTTTACACAATGACGTTTACCATAAAAATACAGTCAGTGCGAATCATTCCGTCTTTTATTTCACAACTCTGGAGGCTCCAACTTAACACTTTCTAATGGCTATTTATCTATATCCGTACTAATATTATAAATGCGAAAGTAACTCTGTCTGTCTGTCTGTCTCTTCTTCACGCCTAAACCACTGAACCGATTTCAATGAAATTTGGTACAGATATAGTCTGGGGCCCGAGAAAGGACATAGGATAGTTTTCATCTCTGAAATCCCTCGGGAACGGGAACTATTCCACGCGGACGAAGTCGCGGGCAAAAGCTAGTATTATATAAAAAGAAAGTCGTGTTAGTTACACATTTTATAACTCAAGAACGACAGAACCGATTTGGCTGAAAATTGGTGGGGAGGTAGCTTAGGACCAGGGACATAGAATACTTTTTATCTTCTTTTTTTAGTAACCAAGAATCTGATATATCGCAGGTAAACTCGCGGGGGACTCCATATACAGGGTGTCCCACGGCTACGCCACATGGAGGGAAAGTACCTTAAATCTTGTAGATAGAACATTTTACTGAAAGAAGATATTATTTGAATTTTAAAATCAATTTCAATTGCATTCATAGATTTTTAAATAATTAAATGGTTGGGTCGGGAATCGAACTTGTTCCACTATAAAAAATAATCACCCTGTAGTTTTATCATTCCGATGGAAAGGTTTTATCATAAGGATAATTTTTTGCTAACAAATGAAAGGAAGACCGTGAATTTTAAACATTTGATGTAAAATTTTGTTCTGAAAAGTTAAAAGCTTACATTGCCGTTAGGACATACAATTGACAATCATAACTACTTATTACTAAATAATCTACCCACTTGAGTAGTACGCATCATTTAAATCAATCAATATCCACCCAACAAGATCAAACAATCGTCAGGGAACGAAATAATCAAAGGTTAGCACTTTGTATTCAAGGAGAAGGGACTAGTTTTGAGCATATTAAAAATGTTAAAATTCGTGGTCTTTCTTTTATTTTTGACACTATGTTATTTAGCAAAAAATTACTCTTGTGATGAAGCCTTTCGATCGGTAGGATAAAACTACAGGCTGATTAATTTTCTCGAGTAACAGGTTCGATTCCCGGTTCAACTATGTAATAATTTAAATATCTATGAATGCAGTTTAAAATGTTTTGAAAATTCAAATAATGTCTTCTTTCAGTAAAATGTTCGATCTACAATATTTAAGGTACTTTCCCTCCATGTGGCATTGCCGTGGGACACCCTGTATATGTATATATATAGTTGTGGTCAACTAATTAGGGACAAACAAAAGTTTCAGCTGAATTTTAACTTTCATGTCCATGGTAGATCAGATAAACTAAATAATTTAGTTTAATTTTATGAAATACTAATTAATATTAAGAATACTTGAAAATTGTGAGCATTGCTTCGAAGTTGATAATATTTTTGTAATAGCAAATTTAAAAACAAATCTCTTGCAACCAAATCGCGGCGTGTGCTGGCTGGCCATCTAATTAGGGACAAAAGCAAAAGTAGTGTGTTATATTCCCATTTTTATAAAATTTGATGGAATGTAATTTTTTTCAATAATTTAGATTAGACTCTTTACGTTGACTTTGAATTTGTTGAAATATTAACATAGTATTTAATTAAACTTGGGGCGAAATAAAAGTTCTGATACAACAATGCGAAAAATAATAATTATTGTTTATTATAGTAAATAGCCATAGCGTAAATGATTAAAACATTGAAATTGCTACTTTATAATGATTTTCAAAACAAGACAATTATAATCCTTATTTAAAAATTATACCTTTGAATCCATAAAACGACTAAACGTGCAATCAGAAAGAAAATACCAACAAAAACTATTGCGCAAAAAAATCGCTAAACAGTGATAGCGGCGATAAAAGATCCACTTATGGGCTTTTTATTGATTATAGGTCTGAAAAGTGTTGGTATTTGGACTAGAAAATGGCGGTGGAGTAATCTACAACAACCTTTCGACGTCAATTTGTTGAAGCTAAACTGTTTGGCATGGTCGTACGAAAAGTTCCAGTGTTGAAAAAATCACAGACTCGCCACGGTTGGCCCTAGTTATGAGGCACCGATATTAAGACTGATTGTCAATAAAAAAATGTTTTGATTTTGGTTTAGTCCAAAATCAAAACATTTTTTTATTGACAATCAGTCATAATACAGACATCGAAGGTACATTTTGTTTCATCAGAAGGCAAGCAGTATTAATGGCGCCCTAAAAAGCAAAAAGTCTCCAAAATACTCCAATAAACAAGTTGAACTTGAGGAGAGAACATAAAACTATGGCGTTGGTTTTCTGGAAATGGTGTGGGACCTTTAGAGCAAATGGAAGGCACACTAGATTCAAATGAATAAAGAGAAATACTACAAGCAATCACACCACTTTATGTTGAAGAACACACGATTACTACCCCAAAACATACTGCACTGTCTGTTAGAACATTTCTCACTGATGAGTAGGTAGCGGTTATAAATTGGCCTAGAACCCAGACCTGAATGCTTGGAAACATTTTGTGGTACGCTATGAAAGAATAGTAGGTTTAAAAATGGTGTAAATAAACTGACTATTAAAAATCAACAGTAGTAACTTTGAAGAAGGCTGAAACAGTATCTACCTTTGTTACATGGTTACGGCAATCCTTAGCAATCACTCTGGATATTGATTTGTCTTACAGTACGACACATTAAGCCTAATTGAATAATAAATAAACATATTTTTTTCCTTTATTGCTCTCTGCAATAATTATTTTTAATGTTGTCTTAAGTGTCCCTAATTAGTTGTCCAGGGTAAGGATAGGATGAAGAAGAAGTTAAGTTGAATTTTGATCGATATTTATTTTACGTATAGTCCATTCCTTTAATGACTATGCCTATTTGTTAGGATATTGGTTTAGTTTTATATTAATAGTAACTAAACTGCCAAAGTCTCCAGCAAACTAAACTTATGGGAAGGAGAATTAAATGTTACTCATAGTATATCAGGTTGTCCCTAATTAGTTGACCACGATGTATATATACCCACTAGTATGAAAAAAAAATGTTTTACTGGTTTTACACACTCCTTATCCTCTACATATGATTATTAACTGTGCCAAACTTCACTCTTCCTAAAAGTTTTTGCTGCACATGAAAATAAAAATGATTGCTATAAATGCCGAATATCTCGATAAGGATCAATGTGTCAAAGATATAAGGATCCGACCCCTGTTCGCTGATATTTATTAGGGGTTAGGGTAAATCCCATTAAGTGTTTAACAGAGTTGCCCAAACTTTTTATTATGTCTACGATTTTCCGCGACTGTTTTTCGAGAGACCTAACAAAGAATGCGGAAAACCGCAAAGTTAATGCGATTGATTTAAAACTAAATCGCATTAAAAGTTTATTTATTACATTTTAAAGTCTTCATCTTTATCATCGCCATAGTACCGTTACTCGGGACCGGCTTTCCTAATTATGGTTTTTATCCGACTTCCAAAAGGTGAGTTTTGTTTTTTGAGGGTATGTATGTAATATGTATGTTCCATTATATGGCATGTATGCGTTTAACGGATTTCGACATACTACGACATGTCATTGAATTCGTCTCAGTTGTGGGAGTGACTTAAGGTATATTAATTCAATTATTGATTGTTCGTACTCGCATTATTATGCTACATACATACATAACATTGCGCTATGAGCCACAGGAGTGGATCTATATCCAAAAACCTAACATAACGCGGGTAAACACTAGTTACCAGTACGTGGGATTGCCCCAAAAAAAATTTTTTGGGACAATCCCACCACACTATTCCCAACCACTGCAACTCCTGAAAGCCAGAATCAACAGTGGAGTCCGCCAGAAAAGCGCCGAGCAATGAAGCACGGCGAGTCCCGGAGAAACGATTCAACTGTCTTGGATCCCGCAACGAAATTAACACGTTCGTGGACAGTACTATCTTACAGGTTGCAGCTACTGAAACACTACTTTTTTTCATACATGCCCAGGGGCGTAGCGTCACAACGCATGGTTAAAAAACCATATGATGTGACAGAACGGATATAGGCGTAAACGTCTTGCTTTTGAGGCTTGAGTTTCATCCTCTGAACTCGTTTCGGCACGGGATTGTAAGTAGTCAGCATCAGATTCATAGTCACCATCATCAGCAAATAGGTCTTGAAGTCGTTTTTGTTCTTCCTCGAACGAGTCTCGAGACGCCATGCAAAAATGTTCGTTACAAATTTAGTACAAGAAAATCGTATTCACAACAAACAATAGCAGCATAAATATGTTGTTTACATAAGCAACTAGACTTGAATTAGTATATTCAGTATGCGTAAAACAATAACATTACGTTGGAAACAAAATACTCACTTTCAAAACAACAATTGCGCGCGAAAACATGCAGCGACACGCGGGATCACCTCAGCGGCGCAGTACTCGACTGATCGTATGCAAACATGACGCCCACGGGCGTAGTGTGCGTGGGGAGAGGGGTATAAAAATATGAATGTGTGCGTGGAAGTACCTCCCTTTGACGATTTTTTGTAAATAATGCAGTGACAGTACAAAAGTCGTGATCATAGATAATACATATAATACTGGTATAGATGAGACACTGACGGATCAGTTTTATTTTCAACTACTCGCCCTCCCCGCTAGTTGGCGCTAGCGTCTGCGAAACCTTGATAGGTATAGGTAGCTATGGCTATGTAGGCGCCGTCTACATACTTACTATACCTATAGGTATATTGGTGACCATGCTTAGATAGCATTTTTATTTTTATCCGTGTTAAAAAATAAACCAAAGCGAAAAACCGTAGAGGGTTTTTCACTATAGTACATTTTTACACGGATACGATAAATATACATCAATATAAAGGGAAATAATACAACGAAAATAGAACTAGTTTATTTATTTATTAAAACTCCAGAGTACTTATACAAATTATTATTCGTCTTTAATGTATTTAAAATAAACCACTTTTTTGTAGGAGAGAGTGAATATTGTGATATTTTGATAGGAAAATACCTCATTTGTATATTGTATTAGTACCTACTTAACTAGACAGAGATAGACTTACATTCGCAACACATTATTGTCATTTATTTTAATTACCACAGGGAATAACGTAAATGAGTGCGAGGGTTTTACGGTAATCTCGCAATCGTAATCCGAAAATAAACACACGTTGAAGTCCATAAAACGATGCCGGGGTCAATGGAAATAAGTAAATTCGTCGATATCCATAAACAAAAAGCCAAGTAACAGTGTAGGAAGCACTCTGGGGGTCCAGGAAACACGCGGTGGTCAATAAAAGTAGACATAAACACAGAAAACTCGAAAAACTCACGGCACACACAATCACAACGAACATTGAATGAAAAGTTTTGAAACTTTTTTTTTACCCGTAATATTATCAGTGTTGCCATTGAAAACATAAGTAAAAAAACGTCTTTATTTTTTTATGTATATTAAATACATAAAAAAAATATAGACGTTTTTTAAGACGGATAACCAATCGCAAAAAATGTAAAATTATTTTTATGTTTCTATTATTAATTAACATTTGATAAATTATTAAGATAATAACATTTTAAGAAAGGGGTCATCTAAGGCGACATCTAGTAGTATTTAAGGGAATATTTTGCATTAGTTGACACGCCTTCCCCGATAGATGGCACTACTTTCCATACATTTTCTATTCTTGACCTCAAAGTACTGTACTGTCATCCCCATGGTCGTGATTATACCTGTGATGTCAGTACAACATGCCGTTCCTTATGATAGTATGAAAAATCGGACGTCGTGTGGCGTACTGGTTTTATGCAAGTAAAAACTGATACGTCGACAGGCGTACTGTCCTACCACTTTTAGCTATCTAGACGCCTGTGGTCGTTACTGTCCACGAACGTGTTAATCAGAAAAGTACAGCGGAGGAGCAAGAAAAAAGTTACCAGTCAGCCAATATATATTTAATCCATACTAATATTATAAATGGGAAAGTGTGTCTGTCTGTCTGTCTGTCTGTATGTATGTTTGTCTTTCTTTCACGGCAAAACGGAGCGACGAATTGACGTGATTTTTTAAGTGGAGATAGTTGAAGGGATGGAGAGTAACATAGGCTACTTTTTGCCTCTTTCTAACGCGAGCGAAGCCGCGGGCAGAAGCTAGTAACCTTATAGTTACCTTTATACCTTACTTACCCATGATTCCCTTACTTATATACGAGAATAATCTTACCCGTTCCAAATAAAACCTTGTTAGGGTCCAAATCATTATTTTTTCAAAAGGTTTCTTGGGTACTTACACAAATTACAGGTCGTGGGTCGTATGTTTTGGGAATGTAGTGGTATAATATAGTAGACGTTTAAAAATGGACGCGAAATAGGGAATGTCATTTATTAGATTTATATTTTACTTTCTTTGTTTCTGTTTTCATCTTGGGAAAAATGATTCTTAGTATTGGATAACGCCCGTCTGTCTGTCTGTTAAACATCTTTTTCAAACATCTTCAAAAAAATGAGGAGGTTCTCAATTCGACTGTATTTTTTTGTCTCAAAAGATGCTACAGCAAAGTTTTTTTATTCGTATAAATTTCTCACGTGTCGTGAGTGCTTTTTTACAAACAATAATAACTCACATACAATAACGAGACTCGAAATACTTATAAGTCATACAAATATTACTTGATTACGGAATGTTACTGTGACCCCGGAACATAAAGGGCAACCGAAGGAACATGAGTGAGTGGGTTTTAAGGTGAACGCAGACTTGGCCGCACCGCACGCTCCGCAGTCCCCGCAGTCATCGCATTTTCTTTCTTGTCGTTTCAGGGTCTGCGGCAACTGCGACGCGGGTAGGTGTGCGAGGTGGCATAGAACTTCATATAAAGAATTCGAATGCGAAGACTGCGGCGCGTGCGGTGCGGCCAAGTCTGCGTTCACCTTAAATCGGACTGTCGAAGAGTGCACACGTGTTTTACTTTCCTCCTGGCGTCGATATCCTAACAGTTTCATATGCAATATTCGCAATTTTGTACCTACCTACGGAATCCTTGTTGACCGAGTGCACTTTCACTTGGTCGGTTTATAGAAACTAAAAACTAGCTTCTACTCAACTTCACACTTACAATAAAATAGAGTGTTCGCTAGTAAACGTTTCTTGTGAATTTTAGAGATTGCTTCTTACAAGCAAATAAACAGGCAATCTTTACTTCTAGAAATACAGAACCAGCAATAAATTACATTGACTTTTCCTCACCTTTCCTTAATTAATGAAGTGGCCTTACCCTATAACCGAATTCTAAATAGAAGTGTTCTTTCAAAAGTATCTAATGAAAAATTAAAGGTATAAAAGCAACACCAATAAATTAAAAGACGTTATTATAATTTATCATATCGAAAATAACAATCCTCTTTGCGTTAATTTAAATTGAATTAATCATTAATTTCTAAACGATATTTTTATTGTCAAATCACATTGTCAATTGTCATCAATGTCAATGTCAGTTCGAATTTCATTCCGAGGAGCGTTTTCTGTTTGGCTTAGCGACGAGAAACGCGTTCTTTGTTTCAACATTTATATAAAACATTACTGAATCCAGACTACAATAAACTCCTAAAATGGCTGTAAGTACTCTCAGAATATCACAAAACTAACCAAAATCCATTTCGTGCCATCAAGCCGGTCCGCCCAAACATAACCTCACTTTAAAACAAAAGTCATGTTTTTTTGTCAATTTCATTCAATTATGGAATTTTTGTTTGTAATTTTCTTTTTTAATTTCTAGTCGATAGCAGCGGCGCAAGTTCAGGAAGTGCGTTCCATTACACGCATAGAACGTATAGGAGCTCATTCACACATACGCGGATTGGGTCTCGATGATTCCCTGGAGCCTAGAGCCGTCTCCCAGGGCATGGTGGGGCAGAAAATGGCGAGAAAAGCCGCCGGAGTCATCCTACAGATGATTCGAGAAGGTTAGTATTGAATAAACTTGGGTTGCCATGGAAACCGTGGCTTGTGTGCTTAAACGAAATAGCGAAATCTTTGTTTCAGGAGCAATTTTGCACATATGAGCACCCACAACTATTAAAATTATATTCATTTGATAAATCAGAGGCTTTCTAGCTTCAGTTTTTTCCCACTCCGGATACAGGGGAGGGTTCGGCAAGTGGGGCATTCATACCGAGGCATTTTTTTTTTGAGGATGAGAAATCATCAATTGACTTTTTGCGGCCTGGGAGGTGTGGGAAGGAGTGTCAGACTTTTACTGACTAAAACCTACCATAGTTCCTTCGGATTCCCTTCATTTCCGGGGCCACAGTAGCTATTCGACAATCTAACTAATGAAAATATCAGATACTTAAAAAAACATACGGACAGACATTTTAGTTGTCGATTAAAACCTTCAGAAAATGCCCCAAGATCCTTATGAGAAATTACAAACATTAATTGTTTATTTTTAGGTAAAATAGCAGGGCGAGCAGTATTGCTTGCCGGGCAGCCGGGAACAGGAAAGACAGCTATAGCCATGGGCCTGGCACAGGCCCTAGGACCTGACACACCATTCACAAGCATGGCAGGTGAGTAACAACAGTTATTTCATATGTTTTTACGATTTTAAAGAGTCATTTAGCCTTCCAACAACCAAGCGACAGCCGGCTGTCGGGCTGCTATTGTGTCTCAAATTACATGTGTTTAAATGTAATTGTTATTGAGATTAACCAAATCTTCATATAGCCATTTTTTTTTGGGAGTGTCTTCAAATGACTGCTCCCGTCCTGGGTGCGGCGGGAGGGCGTGTCAGACATTCACTGACTAAAACCCACTCATGTTCCTTCAGTTACCCTTTATGTTCCGGGGTCACGGTAACTACTATAAACATTCTGCAACCCCGGTTCATCTAGCTATTCCTATCTATGTTAGGTAGACTTTCAGTCTTACCTGATCCATCTTATCTTATCTTATCTTTTTGTGGGGCCGGCCCAAGCCGTAGCACTTCGACCCTTTTGGATCTTTTGTGCTGTACCCCTCCTTTTACTCAACCCCTAGCCTTCTGTGCACCTCCTTCATTAGTCCCAGTATGGCCTTGATGGGGCTGAGCCTGTAGTCCTCTGGTCTTGGGAATGGCTGGCCCAGATACCCTAATCTTTTGGAGCATAGACTCCTCTGCTTCTCCACAGAGCCTGCAAGTCGGGTCGCTGATCCATACTAAATAACAGTGTTCTAGGTCTTTTGACCAGCTAGTCATGTGAATCCACCTTGACCAAGTGATCTGATGCTTGTGCCTTCTCTGTATGAGAAGAAGCCTTTGCCCTACAATAAGACAGTAATGGACTGTTGTTATACTATTATTTACACTAATAAATAATAATAAATATTGTCACAACATTATTTTAAAAGAGTAAGCACAGAGTTTCCTGCCCATTCTTCTCCATATGAATCAACTATTTGGGCAACTAGATTCATTTTCATTTTCATTCGGGCCTGTTGGTCTAGTGCTCAGTGACCCTGACTGCTAAGCCAGAGGTTGTGGGTTCGATTCCCACCCAGGACAAACTTTGTGTGATGAGCATGAATGTTTGTTCTGTGTCTGGGTGTTATTTATCTATAATATGTATGTATTTAAAAGTTATATAAGTATGTATATCAGTTGTCTGATTACCATAACACAAGCTCTGCTTAGCTTGGGATCAGATGGCCGTGTGTAAGATGTCCCAGGATATTTATTTATTATTTATTTATTTATTATTTTCATTGTTTTTGATGTTGTTAGTGCCTTTTAAATGGGCTCTCAGAAATAAATTATTTGAGTTTGAACATTTCTTCTTTATTCCAGGTTCTGAAATATTCTCTCTGGAGATGAGCAAGACAGAAGCGCTCACACAAGCCATCAGGAAATCTATTGGCATAAGGATCAAGTAAGTTTTAATATTTTTTACCACACCTTTCATCAAATTCAATATATTTATTTATCTATATATAAAATGGTTAATTGACAGTCAGTCGACTGTTGATATGTCAATGCACAGCCCAAACCGCTGGTGTTAAAGATATGAAACTTGAAGGCTATGTTCTTTCTGAAGAGTCAGCAACCATTAAAAAACCATTTTTGGAAATTTTAACCTTAACAGAAAGGACATCGGGCGAAAGGTAAACTAGTTACCAACATAATATCATTTAACAAACTTAATTGGATTTTAACAAAGACCATTTTTTTTACTGTGAGTCTGGACGCATAATCCGCAATTTAGGCCCTGTCCAGAAAGGGCGAATTCGCCGCGAATCGAGATACCAGGCACCAATACATCGCGTCTATATAAAATCGCAATTATAAATTCGCGCGTAATTCGCGTGCGATACGCCGGACTCTCGACTCGCGCGTGATTCGCGCGTAATGCGCGCGAGTCGAGATACTAGGGCCGCCTTGTTACGTCCAGATTTCGCGCGAATTTCAGAGCGAGTGCACGTATAATGGAGAAAGAGAGGGAAATACGACTCGCGCGTAGGTACGCGTACGCTCTGGACGCAACATTCGCGCGTGATACGCGCATGACAGGGCTTTAGACCAAACAAATTTGGTTCTCATTGCATTAACCAACTACTCTTCTCCGCAGGGAAGAATCAGAGATAATCGAAGGAGAAGTAGTGGAAGTGGTGGTAGAGAGGGCCGCAGGAGGTGGGGGGGCCAGGGTGGGCCGCCTCACCCTTAAGACCACCGACATGGAAACTAACTACGATATGGGGGCGAAGATGATTGATTCATTGTTGAAAGAAAAGGTAAGAACATTCAGTGGTTTTGGAGAAAGAAAATGTAAGTATGGGTAAGTTTCCGGGGTTGCGGAATAGTTATAATAGTTTCCGTGACCCCGGAACATAAAGGGCAATCGAAGGAACATGAGTGGGTTTTAGTCAGTAAAAGTCTAACACGCCCTCCCGCTGCACCCAGGACGGGAGAAGTCATTTGATGATTTCCCACTCCCCAAACAAGAAAGTATTGGTAAGTTTGGTGAAGGTAAGTTTACCAAAATTAGGTATTTTTAACCCCCGACGCAAAAACGACGGGGTGTTATAAGTTTGACGTGTCTGTGTGTGTAAATGTGTATGTGTCTGTCTGTGGCATCGTAGCTTCCAAACGGATGATCCGATTTTAATGCGGTTTTTTTTGTTTGAAAGGTATATCAGTCGAGAGTGTTCTTAGCTATGTTTGATGGAAATTGGTTCGGGTCTTCAAGGTCATCAGGTCGTTTGTTAGGTGTGATAGGAATGTTACACGCTCAGTTTGTTTGCTTATAGGGTTTAGCATTTTTAACCTTTTGTCATAATAATTGCATACTTATTTTAGGTCGGGGGTATTTTTAAATTTTGAATTTAAGTTTTACACCAAAATGTTAGACACAATTTCTATAAACCTCTCTTTATTTTAGCCCAATAAAATCGTTTATTTTCAATTACAATTTGATTTGTAGCCAATAAATGTTGTTCGACGAAATTGAAAACTTTAATAATCTTACCAAAGTAAAAAAAATGCCACTATAGTATAACAATAGAAATAAAACTAAATTATATAAATTAAACATAATATGTACAAAACTTATAAATAATACTAAAATAAATATATACAAGTTATAAAAAGAAGGGCTCACAGGGCATCAAAAAACTCGTCCGCATCGCTGTCGACAGGACAGGTGCCCAAAAGGCTGGCAGCATTGCCACGTTGTATGGCAATGCTAATTCTTTGTCCTAAGAAAAGACCAGCCCTCTGGTCACGTGAAGAGTCAACCAGCCGCTTGGCGATATCTTTAAAAACAAGATGAGCACTCGGACCCCATGGCCCCAGTGTTTCAACCCCAAACGGCTCAAATATATAATTCCCAATGAGGTTATTATATTTGCGCCGTTTGAGATTTTCTGCACTTGCAGCAGCTGCCCCAGCACAACACGCAGACCTAGGAAGATGAGATGGCGCAAGGGTATCAACACATGTTGCGTCCCACACCAAAGGCCTACCCAACTTCCAAGGCATTATGGTCATCCCATCTGGTCTTTTCCCATCGTCGCGTGCCAGACCATTAGGTTCTAAAACAGCTGGTACTCCGGCGGAGACAAAAGCACGACGGATAATGTCATTAATACTTGCGTGCCGTGCTATCCGACCGGCGCTCTTACTGCAAGAAAGGCCATGGTGTCCGAGGCAGTCGACCGCTTCACCGCATTGACAGCGATGCGGAGCTCCACAAGGAGCGCCCAGGCGAAGGCATGTAGCGAGCCGGAAGGTGGTATCACCCATCATAGTACCTATGTTGGGTGAAGGAAGTGCCTGAAGCCAGAGGCCCGACTCCCACTCACCCACAGCCAGTAGGCGGGCACGCTCAGCAGAATTGGTGGACGTATTAAAGAGATTATTCCGTACCAATCTGCAAAGCGGCTCATCCCACTGTCTCTGGGAAAAAGGGTTCACGGGCCGATCCGTCCCCGGGCAAGCTATTTTCCAGGCGTTTACAGCTTCGGTCAGACACGGCACCTCAAAGTCAACCAGCGAAGACGATAAGATCTTGCTGGTTAACCTGTCAGTGCTGTGGACGGAGGACAGAAACGCCGGTAAACTTACACTAGAAATTTAGAATTGATGTAAGAGTATTTTTAATAATTTGGTCAATTTTGTCCAGGAGATGCGGCTGCGTCCACAAAAGGGAACAGCGCAGATTATACATAAAATTTGGGCCAAAACAACAGTATTTTATAAGTGTAAAAGCCGAATGTAAACTAATTTTAGAAAGTCGATCCGAAATATCATTGAAATGTTCGATTTTTTCTTCAACAAAAGTGGTAAAACTGTCTTCCAAAATTGGGGAACCTAGGAGGTGTAATGAACTTTTGTCAAGAATTTTAATTTGTGGGGCTATTGCATTAAATTTATCTAAAGTTGTCTGTCTGTCGGTGGAGTCAGGAAGGAAAATTTCGCACTTAGAAAAGTTAAGGTCTAGCTAGACCAATCAAACTGAACTTCTGCTTTATAAAAAGTAAGTCATTCAAAACGGTGTCTACATCACCTCCTAGCGTTCCGTCGTCTAAATACCATACGTTAAATTTTGAATTTAGCTGTTGAATAATCGGATGAATAGCTAAACTAAAAATAGCTGGCCCGAGAGGGTCACCTTGTTGGCATCCGACGGCAGATTCCAAAACATTGTCCTTATAAAGTATATACTGTACTATAGTATTGTTATTAATTTTTAAAATTTTTAATTTTTATTTATGTTTTATTATTTTACAGGTACAAGCCGGTGATGTGATAACAATTGATAAGGCGACTGGCAAGATAAACAAGCTGGGACGGAGTTTTGCTAGAGCAAGAGATTATGATGCTACTGGTAAGTAATTTATGCAGACTCATCATCTCTTAGCCTATTCCCAATACGTACTTTTTATGAGCTATCAAAACGCGATTCTGCCATATATTTTATAGGGTTCCATCACTTTATGACGTCACTAGGTAAACAACTCAATAGGCGAGACGACAAAAAAAAAGTAATTAGTCCGTCAGATAGATTATCAAAAAATTTTGGACACGTATTTTTTCTTTTTTCTCGTAAACGAAGAATGACGACGATACAGTGCGTTGAAGTTGCGCGTGACGTCACGATCTCATACAATTTTTGCAGGACGGTGACGTCAAAAGCCCCCACTCCGGAATTTTGTTGCTCTTTATCTTTGGATTTTTTTATTAATTTGATCAAGCAAAAAATACGTGTCCCGTATTTTCGGCCGATCTATCAGACGGACTAAACAGAATGTTATTTTTTTAATGCTGTCGTCATCCCTATTGTCTAACTATTTATTAATTACAAAGTATCCAAAAATCTAATTTTACGGTAAATTGAATATGAGCCGGATTTTTAGGGCTTAAATTAGCAGACTTTTTCATAGAAATTATGTCTTACATATATTGGTTCATGATGATACCCCATTATGTTGGGGTCGGCTTTCGTCTAACCAAATTCAGCTGGATACCAGTGTTTTATGTGAAGCGACTGCCTATCTGAACTTCACAACCCAGTAGCTGGGCGACAAGATACCTCTTGGTTAGACTGGTCAGACTTTCTGGCTTCTGACTACCAGTAACGACTGTCAAAGTTCTCTGAATGACAACCGGGACCAAAGGCTTTACGTGCTATCTGAGGCACGGGATGTCAGTGATGTCCAAGATAAACTTTAGAAAGATCACATAAATGTAATATCAAATTACATCTGTGTGCTTCTCTCATCAAGAGATCACTTCAGTTATTAACCTTCATGGTCCTCGCATAATTTGACCAATACAATATTGAGAAAGAAAGAAAGTCTATAGTACGATTTTTAATTCGAGTCAGAAAAATGACAAGTACAACTGTCACTGATACCAAAAAGGGTGACCCGCTACAATAGTGATGTTTCGCAATCGATAGACTTAGACATTTAGTCATGCTTTATTGTATTAGGTATCAATGCGTTTTTATTAAATAAAACAATTTTTGAAATATGGACCTTACCAAAAACAAATAATATAACAGTGTTTTATGTAATATTAAACTACCTACCGTGTATGTCTTCTAATTAATTACCGTAAATTACATGGGTATATTCCCGGTGGCCACCCCCTGCTTGTCCCCCGCGGGTGGACAGAGACAAAAATCTTTTAAAAACCTCTCGGTGTCCACCCCTGGGGGACATTGAGAATTAATTTTAAATTATTTCCGCAGCTACCTCGGGTGGACAAAGACACGAGTTTCATATTACTACTCTCGATGTCCACCACCGGTGGAAAAAAGACACTGCTTAAATAAACATTCTCAATATCTACGCTTGCGGAATTGGGTGTAAATAATTATCACAAAATTAATTAAGTAGGTAGTTTAATCATATTATCAACATCTTTAGGCCGGAAACGGTAGTGTATGAGAACAATACTGTGTAACGTTATAACATCTGTAATACCGGATACTAAGAAATAAATTATATTCTATTCTATTCTATTCTAAATAGAAGTACAGCATCAATTGTGTGTTTTCACATATAATGTTGATAATGATTAAAATCGATTTTGAGACAGCTGCAATAAAAGCTATCAAATCTACTTTTCCATTGGCTAAAGTCAAAGGGTGTTTTACTCACTTTAGAAGGGATATATGACTTTAATATTGATTTATTTTTAGAAAGGATGAGGATGTAAAGATATTTTCCGTTACTATGATTAATACCTACTGTGATAATTATTTGTGTAAATTGCAAAAGTAAAAGATGTTGATAATATGATTAAACTACCTACTTAATTAATTTTGTGATAATTGTTTACACCCAATTCCGGCAAGCGTGGACATTGAGAATGTTTATTTAAGCAGTGGCTTTGACATCGAGAGTAGTATATGAAACTGGTGTCTTTGTCCACCCGAGGTAGCTGCGGAAATAATTTAAAATTAATTCTCACTGTCCCCCAGGGGTGGACACCGAGAGGTTTTTAAAAGATTTGTGTCTCTGTCCACCCGCGGGGGACAAGCAGGGGGTGGCCACCGGGAATATACCAATTACATGTTATATTTTTTTATAATTAAAGGCAATTTAATATTGAATAAAAAAAAATATTCTCGACTAAGATTTAAATGTGGGACTAAAAACCTGCAACCCTGGAAATGACATTTACTAACTATTTTACTGACTACAATTAAAAATCTTACTATAGGTATACAATATTTTATGAACTTTAAAGATTTTGACCTCTGAGTTGGTTTCGGTTGTTTCTTTTTAGATTAGTCCAGCTAGGAAACATGGACCCTATCTTTCGTTTAAAAAAAAAGAAAAAAAAAACTTGTAAAACGTACGGGGGCCTGTTGGTGTAGTGGTTAGTAGCCCTAAAGCCTCGTATTCATGGTAAACATTTGTTTAGCAACTGTTGATCAACTGATGTTGTCGCTCGCCGGGCGTCAACTCTGCAGTATGGCGTGATCAACACCGCAACACAAGTGTTGCCCGTAATATGATGACAGCAACTCGTCAACATGTTTATGCAACCATGTTGCTAAACAAAATGCTTACCATGAATACGAGGCTTGACTGCTAAGCCGGAGGTCGTGGGTTCGATTCCCACCCAGAACAAACTTTGTGTGATGAGCATGATTGTTTGTTCTGTGTCTGGGTGTAATTTATCTGTAATACTAGCTTTTGCCCGCGACTTCGTCCGCGTGGAGTAATAATTCCCGTTCCCGGGGGATTTCCGGGATGAAAACTATCCTATGTCCTTACTCAGGTCCCAGACTATATCTGTACCAAATTTCATTCAAATCGGTTCAGTGGTTTAGGCGTGAAGAAGAGACAGACAGACAGAGTTACTTTCGCATTTATAATATTAGTAAGGATGTATGTATTTATAAAATATATTAGTATGTATATTAGTTGTCTGCTTACCATAACACAAGCTCTAAGCAGAGCTTAACTTGGGATCAGATGACCGTGTGTGAGTTGTCCCAGTATATTATATTAAAAGTGTAATTTTTGGCCTATTTACAAAATAAAATGTTTTATCGTTTTTATGTCCTCAGGCCAACAAGCCCGGTTCGTGCAATGCCCGGAAGGCGAACTGCAGAAGCGAAAGGAAGTGGTTCATACAGTCACCCTACATGAAATTGACGTTATCAACTCTAGAACACATGGGTTTTTAGCCTTGTTCTCTGGTAAGTTTTCTTTACTAATACTAGCTGTCCCCCGCGGTTTCACCCGCGTTATATCAGATTTTTGATTACTAAAAAAAGTATTCTATGTCCGTCCCCTGATCCTAAGCTACCTCCCCACCAATTTTCAGACAAATCGGTTCTGCCGTTATTGAGTTATAAAATGTGTAACTAACACGACTTTCTTTTATACGAGCTGTCCCCTGCGGTTTCACCCGCATTTTTCGTTACTGCTCCGCTCCCGTGGGTCGTAGCGTGATAGTATATAGCCTATAGCATTCCTCGATAAATGGGCTATCTAACACTGAAAGAATTTTTCAAATCGGACCAGTAGTTCCAGAGATTACCCCCTACATACAAACCTACAAACTTACAAATTTTACCTCTTTATAATATTAGTATAGATACATTATAAAGAGGAAAGATTTGTATTTTTGTATGTAACAAATATTTCTAATACTACTGGACCGATTTCAAAAAATCTTTTTCATTAGGAAGCTACATTATCCCTGAGTAACATAGGCTGTATAATATCACGCTATGTCCCACGGGAGCAAAGCAGTAACCAAAAACCTAACGTAACGCGGGTGAAACCGCGAGGAACAGATAGTAATAAAATATAGCAGCTTTTTCCAAAAGTTTTTCGGCGAAGTTAGTCTTTATAATGTCTGCGTCTGCATATGAAAGTCTTGTCGAAATCGGTGCAGCCGTTTCGGAGATAAGGAAGAGAAAAAACAACCAAAAATTAAAACATATATTGGTGCCGATTCTCTTGTTCACAAACTTAACTAAATTTAAGTGAAATGCATCTTTCTCTTTCCATTTCTTAAAGAAAAGGACAGAAGATACATTTTAGTTTAATCCTGTCAAATTAGACAGCGCCTGATGAAAATTGACGTATATTTAGACGCCATGTTTTTAAATTGCGTCTAAATTATCTATGGAGTGTCTAAATTTGACAGGACTTAACTAATATTTTATCTTCTATCCTTTTCGTAATTAAGTGGAAAGAGAAAGATGCACTTAGCTTAAATTTACGTTAGTTTGTGAATAAGAGAATCGGCACCATTACCTCAACTGTTGCAGCTACGAGAATATGCTCTAAAATCCATATTTTTGTATCAGATTTTCATAATATAGAAAAGAATAACCATTTATTTCCACTTTATTTATCGACTAGCTGTCCCCTGCGGTTTCACCCGCATTTTTCGTTACTGCTCCCCTCCCGTGGGTCGTAGCGTGATGGTATATAGCCTATAGCATTCCTCGATAAATGGGCTATCTAACACTGAAAGAATTTTTCAAATCGGACCAGTAGTTCCAGAGATTACCCCCTACATACAAACTTACAAACCTACAAACTTACAAATTTTACCTCTTTATAATATTAGTATAGATATTAGTATAGATGATCCCCATTCGCAGATAATAAAAACAAAAATAAAAGAAAAAAATACTTTTTGTGATGTCACGCCATCTCATTCTCGTTGTCGTGACACTGACGGCAGAGGTGGATAAACGGCCTTCTACAAAAAATCAGATATTGCAAAAACTTACAACTTATAATAAACTAGCTTTTGCCCGCGGCTCCGCTCGCGTTAGAAAGAGACAAAAAGTAGCCTATGTTACTCTCCATCCCTTCAACTATCTCCACTTAAAAAATCACGTCAATTCGTCGCTCCGTTTTGCCGTGAAAGAAAGACAAACATACAGACAGACACACTTTCCCGTTTATAATATTAGTATGGATACAAATAAATATTTCAACAGGTGACACGGGCGAAATAAAGTCTGAAATACGCGAACAAATTAACAGCAAAGTGGCTGAATGGCGCGAGGAAGGGAAGGCTGAGATGATACCCGGAGTTCTATTCATTGACGAGGTAAGTTTTTTATTCTCTCAGACAGGACTTCTAAATTTAGTCGCCGTGCTTTTTCGAGGACACCTTGACTTGAGACTAAGTTTTATTAAGTCTCCCTGGTTTCAAAACCTAGTTTATGAGCGTTATCAAGGACACCACCTAAGCTACGCGAGACTTACGCCATCTCCGACTTACGCCAGCCCCGACCTGCGCAAGCCCCGGCCTACGCCAGCCCCGACTTACGCCAGCCCCGACCTACGCCAGACCCGACTTCGCTAGCCCTGACTTACGCCAGCCCCGACCTACGCCAGCCCCGACTTACGTCAGTCCCGTCTTACGCCAGCCCCGATTTACGCCAGCCCCGACCTACGCCAGCCCCGACTTACGCCAGCCCCGACCTACGCCAGCCCCGACTTACGTCAGCCTTACGCTAGCCCTGACTTACGCCAACCCCGACTTACGTCAGCCTTACGCTAGCCCTGACTTAGGCCAGCCCCGACTTACGTCAGCCTTACGCTAGCCCTGACTTACGCCAGCCCCGACTTACGTCAGCCTTACGCTAGCCCTGACTTACGCCAGCCCTGACTTACGCGAACCCCGATCTACATGAATTACTTACGCGAGTCTTCACCCGAGTAGGAATTCATCCTTTTACCCTTGTTAAACACTCTACGTTTCATTTCGAATATGAGGAAAATAAAAGTTGAATATTCAAATCGTAGCTTGTTACTTATTTTTTTGAATTCCGTCACAGATACACACATCAAAAGTGTCTAGGGATATTTTAATTAAACTCGTTTGGATACAAGGCAATATGACTGCTCGAAAATACCGAGATGAGGTGCTAGAGCCTGTAATCTTGCCCCACAAACAGCAAATGGGACAAAATTTCCAGCTAATGCACGACAATGCCCGTCCACATACGGCGCGTATCGTTACAAGTTGGTTACAACAGCATGTTATCCAAGCTTTAGACCGGCCTGCACAATCCCCTGACTGAAATCCTATTGAGCATGCCTGGAATATGCTTCAGAGAAGAGCTCGTAGGAATTTCCCTGTTGATATTGTGCATCAAAACCAGCTTTTCTTGCATCTTAGCAGGATTTGGGACAGTATTCCACAACAGGATATTGACACCCTTGTTTTGAGTATGCAGAACCGCTCCAGATGTGTCAGGAGAGTCTTAGGTGGATCCACGAATTATTAATTTTAAGTTTTCAACAATTTTTATAAAAAAAAAATGTTTTGTTGTTTAGGTTTTGAAATTTCAAAAATAAAGTTAAATTGAAATTTGTTGAGTTTTTCCTCTTCTTCTAAGTTTTTTTTTAAATTTAACTTTATCTAAAAGTTTATTATCAGATTAGATAGGCAATTAAACAAAGTTTATTTTAAAGTGTAGGTGTCTTAACAAAAAGTTAATAGAATTTTAGTTATTTAGGTTTAATTGAAATATCCCTAGACACTTTTGATGTGTGTACATAACAGATTAGTATCCCGCCAATGTATGTCGACCATTAAAATATGGGACTCACTGCATAATTGTTGCGGCTTATTCTACTCAAAGAAGTTTTTGCTAAGTTCACACTGGCTGTTTAGAAAGTCACATGGACTCAGCATTTTTTTATTAGTTTTTTTTTTACATTAAACTCTTCACAGCTTTCTATTTTTAAAGTTCATTCCGCCTCTTGGGTGGGAAGAAAATTTTAGACTTTTTCTCTCCCTATAGAGAAAAGGAGCATTTTCCGCCTATTTTCCGAATATGAGTTATGAAAAATTTTATTCATAATTAATTTTACCACTATTTCTCTTTACAGGCACACATGCTAGACATAGAATGTTTTTCGTTCCTAAACCGCGCCCTCGAATCAGAAACCGCCCCAGTCGTTATCATGGCTACCAACCGCGGAATAACTCGCATCAGGGGTACCAACTACAGGTCGCCGCATGGAATACCTCTTGACTTGCTAGATAGGATGATTATAGTGCCAACATCACCATATTCGCACCAGGAGTTAAGGGAGATTCTTAATATCAGGTTGGTAATAATTTTTGAATGTTGCTTGTTTGTTTTTGTTGTTGACTAAATAATAAGATATTTTACACCATTAACAATTGACGTACTTTTTATGAGCTGTCAAAACGATATTCTCCCATAGATTTTGTATGATTTTTTTATTACAAAGCATGTAAATCATTTTTTGTAATTTTATTATAAGGTAATATGTGGAAACGTTGTGAATTGGACTTTTGCATATTTTATGAATACTTAGATGTAAGATATATTGTACAGTTGTTTGTTTTCCCAAGAAAAATAAATAAATAAATAAAATAAAATCTAAAAATCTAATTTTACGGTAATTTGAATATGAACCAGATTTTTAGGGCTTAAATTAGGAGATTTTTTATAGGAATTATGTCTTACATTTAATGTTAATGGTGTAAAATGCCCTATTGCTTAAGAGCTGATTTTTCAATCATCAGTTAACTTCTATCTGAGGCATAAATATGACGGTTTGACATATTTTCTATACAAAAGCTGTCAAAACGTCAAACTTACTCTTCAGATAAAAGCTATCTGGCGATTGAAAAATCGGCCCTTAGTAAAGTAATTTAACGTGTGAAAAAAAGGTTAAATATAATATATAGGGTTACAGGTAATTAGTGTACGATACTTAAACACGTGATTGTGCTCATGATAACCAACAACTTTTACTATGGGAACAAACCTGAAATTGCAAAAAAAATCTGTTCAGTACATTTATGTTAGCCAAATGTACATATATGCCACAGAAGCGAAGCAGTAACCAAAAACCTAACTTAACGCGGGTGAAACCGCGAGGAACTGCTAGTATAACCTGGTTCATTAAAGAAAGAAATCTTAAATGGCTTCGCTTATCATGTTCTCTCGCTCGCACACTAGTGCCGTCTATACTCACTCGCGCGCCTACCGTCAACATAAAAAAAAATTGTCTTGATTTGCTTCCACGCTGCCTTGACGCGCTCAGTGATCCTTTTTACGAATATTTTGTTATAGTTTTCTGATATTTTTCCGTTGTTACCTGTTTGTTATTGTTGTAAAAGTAGGCACTGTTTCCGATGAAAACAATAAAAAATCTTTATAATATTTTTGATTTGAAAAAAAATACTTTAACTTTAAATTTTATATGCTGACTGTACTATCTGTCAACGCAAGTACATGCCGCCATTTAAGATTCCTTTCTTTAATGCACCGGCTTATACTTACATTATTTCTCCATCAGATGTGAAGAGGAAGATTGTCAAATGTCAGGAGACGCGTTGACAGTTCTAACACGAGTGGCCACCGAAACATCGCTGCGTTATGCCATACAACTTATTACTACGGCGTCACTTGTAGCTAAACGTAGGAAGGCGACTGAGGTACGTACTTGTGGCGACATCTAGGCCCGTATTAATAGACGTAACTCAAATACGATTAAATAGTGCGATATCATTTGATAACGGATTATTGCGATGACAGGAGCTCAAGATCGTCGGTAATTAATAAACGCATCTCAGTTACCAAGATCTATACTTCATGTGAACGAATACGTCACATGAGTACAATACTTAAGTGTCGAGTTTCGTTTATTAATCTGTCTACACTCAGCTGATGACGTACACTTAATCCGGAACTTGAGCTCACAATCAATCTCGTTTATTAATATACGACCAAGATCTTAAGCTGGGCATCAAGTACGAGTTCTGATCTGAGTAACGTTTATTAATACGGGCCCTAGCGTGCCGTATGAACTATAACTGTGATCCTACATCGCGCTGTTAAAGTTTGACGCGATGTTAGCATATTTAAATATACAAGGTGTAATTTTTTGTGTTGCGAAACCTGCTAGGAGATGATTCTACCCGTAAAAACAAACAACTTTTATTATGGAACCAACTCTGAAATCTCGAAAAAAATATCATCTGTTTCATATGTTATGGTTGAGAGGGCATTGAACTTTTGTTAGAAACAGCTGTTTATTTTCATAGGTAGAATCATCTCATAGCAGGTTGTGTAAGACCAAAAATACACCTCGTATTTACGTATTCGATGCAACGCAATAGCAACCTTATGCTAATAAGACTAAAGTATATAATGGCGCCGATTTTCTTGTTCACACACAACTAAATTTAAGTTAAATGCATCTTTCTCTTTCAATTTTTTGTAGAAAAGGACAGAAGATACATTTTAGTTTAATCGTGTCAAATTAGACAGCGCCTGAAGAAAATTTACGTATATTTAGTCGCCATGTTTTTAATCGCGTCTTAATTATCTATGGAGTGTCTAAATTTGACAGGACTTAATTAATATTTTATCTTCTGTCCTTTTCTTAATGAAATGGAAAGAGAAAGATGCACTTAACTTAAATTTACGTTAGTTTGTGAATAAGAGAATCGGCACCATTGTATCAACACTAGCGACCCGCCCCAGCTTCGCACGGGTGTTACAAATCTTTAAAAATCCCGGCTTTTCTCTACTATAATAAGAATGTATAATACATATAAACCTTCCTTAAGAATCACTCTATCTATTAAAAAAAAACCGCATCAAAATCCGTTGCGTAGTTTTAAAGATCTAAGCATACATAGGGATAGACGGCGGATAGCGACTTTGTTTTATACTATGATTAAGTGAAGTAACAAAGTCACAAAATATAATGTTTGTTTCCAGGTCAGTATGGAAGACGTAAAAAAGGTATACTCTTTATTCCTGGACGAGCATCGATCAGAACAGTTCCTGAAAGAATATCAAGACGAATTTATGTTCAACGACGGCTCTGGTGGTGAGTAATTTGATTTTTATTATCAACTAGCTTTTGCCCGCGACTCCGTCCGCGTGGAATGATAGTTTCCGTTCCCGGGGGATTTTCGGGATGAAAACTATCCTATGTCCTTTCTCGGGTCCCAGACTATATCTGTACCAAATTTCATTCAAATCGGTTCAGTGGTTTAGGCGTGAAGAAGAGACAGACAGACAGACAGAAAGAGTTACTTTCGCATTTATAATATTAGTACGGATGTGACTTTCTCGAATGGGTGTGAAGCTGGAATGGCGGCCCCGTATTGGCAAGCGCATAGGACCTTCGCAAGGAACAAACGGCACAAATACAGACGACACAGAAACCTATGCTATGATATAAATTAGGTGAGGCCTATGTCTAGCAGTGAACGCTTACGCGCTGATAATGAAACTATTAAATACATAACTCTCAATGCAGTACCTGATAATTTTGAATCTAACCAAACGCCTAAAAATCTAACATTGTTCACCTGCGATATATTTTCACCGTTAACTTTGATATCAACAGGAGGAACAAACTTTTTTTTTATAGTAAACACAACTACTCTCAATACATTCATATATATGTAGAGATATTTTTTAAAGTGTCGATAATTTTGAAATTCGGGAAAACTGATTTTTTTGCGGGTATTTACAATGAAATCAGGATACATTCAATGTCTATAGGCTACCAATGAGGGTTTTTGCGTATCGACATGACATTGTCACATATTCACACACATTCATCTAGCAGATTTCTCGTACGCAAAAACCCTCATTATCATAGATAATTATGAGTAATAGTATTGTTTTGTTTCAGACGCACCCCAGTTGATGGAAGTTTCGCAGTAATTAAAGTCTCTCAATAATTCCTAATAGATAAAACTGCTTTAAAATAATTAATTTTCTTAAGAATGTCATTTTAGTTCTACAAGAAGTCTTATTTTTAAGTTATTTTAAGTTTTTATTATGTAAGTTTATAATAAATGTCTAATTAAATGTGTTTTGGTTTTTTTTTATACAAATTAGAGTACACACAATATATTGAATAGAAGTCCTTGTTTCCCTAATAATACAAGTGTATTTCGTAAAAATATTTCAATACATAATTTTTTCTGCTAAAACTACCTCCTGTTTGTGTTGTATAACAACATTTATAATTTGTAGATTACAATTGGGCAACATTAAAATAGTGATGCATGTTCGTAAACATCCTAATGCAGTTTGCCGATTCATCATCATCTCCCTAGCCCTTTTCCCAACTATGTTGGGGTCGGCTTCCAGCCTAACCGAATTCAGCTGGGTACCAGCAGTGTTTTACGTGAAGCGACTGCCTATCAGACCTCCACAACCCAGTAACTGGGCGACACGATGCCTCTTGGTTACACTGGTCAGACTTTCTGACTTCTGACCACCCGAAACAACTGTCAAAGTTCTACGAAAGACAACCGGGACCAACGGCTTAACGTGCTTTCCGAGGCACGGGATGTCAGTGATGTCCAAGCTAAACTGTACATATAAATTGAAAAAGTCGCATTGGTACTTGCCCGGATTTGAACCCACAAACCTCTTACACGAGAGGCGGGCAATTTATCCACTGGGCCATCACGACACAATGCAGTTTGCCGATTATAGTAACATATTTTTATGCTGTGTTATTCTTTTGGATAACAACCATGGAGTAAGTATAAAAGATAACAACATCAAACTTATCAGATTTATAAAAAGTGTAGAAATAATAAATATATGAAAACAGTCCTTTTTTTTTTTATTTGGTTAGTTCTGCCAATCACCTAATCCGAATGGTTTGATTGATTTACATTAGAGTAAATAAATATATTTTAATTCAACTTAATCGACTGAAATTGAAAAATATTTATCGACTAAGCCCATCTCTTAGTCGATTGACGTCAACGTGACGTTTGCTCCAACACTAAACTACGATTGATTTTTCGACTTTTCTGTCGCGAATTTTTGGTGTCAACTTTCGAAGCTAAATTTTAAGCAAAATCAAAATGTTCGCCGTCAGGAGCCTTTTCAGGCCTAGTGCCCAGGCCTTCAAAAATGTAGCCCAGCAAAGGAACATGAGCGTAATCGCCACACCCGCTCGCAACAAGATTACGACCGCCGTGAGTCTATTTTCGTATTTTTCAAGTGTTTATCCTCATTAAATCATTATATTTATCTATTTCCTGTGTTTTAAATGAGTAATTAGTGTTATTTTTCCATGAATTATTCATTTTAGAGCTCAAGAAATCATTTTTCTAATTACGTAATTTTCAAAAAGATAGGTTATCTAGATAAATACAATGGCACTGGATGGGCTTAATAAATGACTGATTTTCCTCAATTTATGATATATAGTATTTGTGTCAGTGAGTTTGCTTAATGCTTGTATTCAATTATAAAATGAAATTGAAAATTCTACACAAATATTATTTGTTATCTCTATGGTTGGTTGATCCAATAAGATATCAAACACTGATAACTGTCTAATATTCTAGTACATGGATAATAATTAAATTATAGGTTACTAGGTTATAAGCAACACACAAAACTTAAGTTTCATTGAATCATTAAAAAAGCATCCTATAATCCAGAATCCTAGTATTAACTCAGATTGATTCTTTGCCCATCATGTTGGGGGTCAAAATTAGTATGAACCCAATAGATTTTTATAGTTAAGCAGGAAACCTTGGCAATTCTTCCAAGGGCGGATCCAGCTTTGGCACCAGGGGGGGGTCACATAGTCGTGGTAGTAGGTACGGGTAATAAGTAGGTACTTCGTTCATGTATGTAAATACTGTACCTCAAAACACATAAGTCTATTCAAGCCCGACAGCCGGCTGTCGCTTGGCCGTCGTAAGGTTATAAAAAAAACTAAAAAAATCTTTCCCCTAAAACGCGTTATCACTTGCATCTACTTTAATGGGTACGTTTTGATGGAAGTGGAAAAGTGCCAGTCCCAGTGGTGGTTTGTGGCATTTGCCATAGACCCCGTGCCTCTAAGGGGCCTCGCGCCTCAGACTTTTTCTTTCTATTGGGTGCCTAGCTCTGAGGCACCCGATAGAAAGAAAAAGACACACACGGCGGCTTTATTACGGCGGTTTGATGTGTGCTGTGAAGTCAGTGACTTTTTTTTAATAATTATTTTGGCTCGTCTGTATCTTCATATTTTTGAGTAATTCCAAATGATGGGTGTTCAAAACTCTCTAAATAATCGTTTCTTTCAATATAGACCTCTTTACCATATCAGCCTATTACCGTCCATTGCTGAACGATAGGCCTTCCCCAGAAAGCTAAAGTATTCCCAGTCTTGGGCAGCTCGCATCCACGAGTTGCTCGCCACCTTCTGTAAATCATTGGTCCATCGTGTGGCAGGAAGACCATCACCATTCGTTTTTAAAGAGGTCTCCACGCTAAAACACCACCTAGTGTCTAGTGCACCATCGTCTGTCCTTCTCCAGAATGGCCGGTTTACTTCCATTTGAGCTTACTGACTCTGCGAGTAATGCCGGTGATGCTAGTTCTTTGGATTGTTCTCGTTTCAGCTACATGAGTTATTACCTGTCGTGTACGTACATTAAAGATCTCATGGTTAAAGGATTGTGCGGAATGGAGACAGTGACTGTCGCAACCTAGGGCTGGGCTTGCCGTAATAGCGGCGGTAAGAGCCTTCTTTGAGGAGTGGGTAGAGACGCGTCACGTCGCTCTCACGTATCGCTTGACACAGGTCACCGGACACGGTCAGTTTGGGAAGTTCCTGTTTCGGATTCGGGTGGAAGCGACGCCTAGGTGTCACCACTGCAGCAGCGGTCGCTTGGAGGACATGGTCGAGCACACGGTTGAGGTGTGCCCCGCTTGGGCGAGCTATCGCCGTGTCCTCGCAGAGGCGATCGGCGGTGGTGACCTCTCGCGCCTGGCGCTGGTTCAGGCCATGCTCCGGGGCGAGACTGAATGGGAAGCCGTTGCCTCCTTCTGCGAAGCAGTTATGCTGGTGAAGGAAGTAGCGACGCGCGCGAGGCAGCGTCGAACCTCGCGCCCCGGACAGACAACCAGGCGTAGACGTCGAGAGTCGCAAGACGACTAGTGGCCACTATAGGTGCGGGTCTGCGGACGGCGAGTGATGGGTAGCTCGCTGCCGGGTAGGACCAGGCCCGTATCGACGGCGCGTTGTGTTCCACGCGCGCCTTAATGAGCAGTCAGCACGAGAATAGGCCCAACAGAGCAAACTCCTGCCGGGGTTGCGGAATAGTTATAATAGTTACCGTGACCCCAACGTAAGGGCAACCGAAGTAACATGAGTGGGTTTTAGTCAGTAAAAGTCTGACATGCCTTCCCGCCCCGCCCAAGACTGGAGAAGTCATTCTCTCTTGAAGTTGTGCCAACCCAGTCAAATTATTTGTCCAAGATATATTCTTACATGAACTCGAGAGAAGCGCCATTTTCACATACGGGAAACACTCGGAAACGGCCATCTACACGACTTTAGTTCCATCCACAAGTTCATTCCAAAGCACCCTTTAAGGGTCCGCCATGTCATTCGTAAACCGATGTGAGATACATTGACCGTCGATATTTTGGCCATGGTCCTCCAAAGCGTCGGTAAAACTTGAGATTTTAGTATAACCTTCAGATTTATTAATCTCAAGATGGGGAGACCTTTGTCTAGCAGTGGACGTCTATCTGCTGATGATGATATTAATCTCAAGTTTTATGAGTTAATTAACTCTCTGTCTTACCTTCCGACGGAGTTGGAGTGGTTTTGTGCACTGTTCTTTCACTTAGATGTTCATTGTTGTGGCCTCGTCGTACAGAGATTTTAACACTTCGATATAATTATAACCTCATCTTTCAATTCGATCTCCCTAGCCTTTTTTTCGGGTTTGGGAACAAGATAAAGTTGCAGATGGTTAATTGTAGAGCCTTCTCTTGGTTTTGGTTATAATTTGATTTTTATACAAAAATAAGCAATCAATATTCACTTTTTACAGTCTCTTACCAAGAGTCAAAAATGAGATTTATTCTCACTAGTTCGATTCATTAGTTCGATCGTCGAACTAGTGAGAATTTTTTTTCTCACTAGTTCGATCGTCGAACTAGTGAGAATTTTTTTTCTCATTTGTTCTACCGTCGAACTTTGTTCGATTCATTAGTTTGGTCGTCGAACTAGTGAGAATTTTTTTTCTCATTAGTTCGATCGTCGATTTGACGTATAAACCTGTTATAACTTTATGCAGCGTTTATTAGTAAGGCGCTTAGTGTTTATTATATGGCGTCCACATAACTACCGAGGGTGGTAAGTCGTTTTCAAAAATGAGGTCAATTTGAGAATCCAAGATGGCGGCCGTGACCTTTCTCACAATATGCATCATGGGTGTCGTTTCCATGGTTTGTTGGGGTGCTAAGGTCAAAACTGAGGTCAATTTGAGAATCCAAGATGGCGGCCGTGACCTTTCTCACAATATGCATTATGGGTGTCGTTTTCTTGGTTTTCTGGGGTGGTAAAGTAAAAAATGAGGCCAAATTGAGAATCCAAGATGGCGGCAGTGACCTTTCTCACATAATGCATCATGGGTGTCGTTTCCATGGTTTTTTGGGGTGCTTAGGTAAAAAATGAGGTCAATTTGAGAATCCAAGATGGCGGCCGTGACCTTTCTCACAATTTGCATTATGGGTGTCGTTTTCATGGTTTTTTGGGGATGCTAAAGTCAAAAATCTTGGACGCCGTTTTGGATTCTCAAATCGACTTCAGTTTTGTATTACTTGATACTGACGAAGCGGAGGTGGAAAGGATTATTATGGGTCTAAAAGTCGACTGAGCAGTTGGCTGGGATAACATATCTAGTAAAATTATCAAGCATTTCAAAGACCTTTTAGTACCACCTTTAACTTGCATTTACAATAAATGTTTAACTACTGGTTTGTTGCCCTAGTGCTTAAAAAAAGCTGTTGTTGTCCCAGTCTACAAATTAGGGAATAAAGACCAAGTAACTAATTATAGACCTATTTTCTTACTGCCTACTATGTCTAAAATACTAGAAAAAATTATAAACAATAGGCTAGAAAAAATTATAATAAATCTATTCACTCTAGACGGCAGTTTGGATTTAGGCCTAGAATGTCTACAAATAATGCCGTACACCATCTAACTGACTATCTAGCACAAGAACTGGATAAAGGTAATCACACAGTGGGAATCTTCCTGGACCTCGCCAAAGGTTTTGATACAGTTTCTATTCCCATTTTGCTGCGCAAAATAGATTCAGCTGAATTTCCCTGATGCCTATGGGCATCAGGGAAATCTATTCAGCTGAATCTATTTAAGAGCTATCTAGAATAACATACACAATGTGTTAAGATTGGCAATGTTATCAGTGATGATGTAAAAAGCACAGCTTTCGGAATTCCTCAAGGAAGTATTGTAGGGCCCACACTCTTCTTAATTTACATAAACGATCTCTGTAATCTAAATTTAGATCATGGCCATATCGTTTGTTATGCCGACGACACTGCTCTTTTGTTTTCGGCTGACTCTGAAGAAAATGTCTACAAGTTTGCGCAACACGGATTCAATGTTATTAAGGACTGCACATTTTATAAAACTTTAACCTAGTTTAAGTATTTTTGTTAGTTAGGAATTTAGAAGTTAAGATTTCAATTTGTCTATTATCAAAGATTTTTTACACATTTGTATTATACTATAGAATTCTTTTGATTATTAGTTAATTTAAAATTATTTTAAGATCTTTTTGCCTGAAACACAGGATTTCCTAGTTCAGGCACATAAGACTTAGAATTAAGATGTATATTTAAGACAGTATGTAATTTATCCTGTAAAGAATTTTGAATAAAAAATATTATTATTTTATGAGAAAGGTCACGGCCGCCATCTTGGATTCTCAAATTGACCTCAATTTTGACCTAAGCACCCCAAAAAACCATGGAAACGACACCCATGATGCATTATGTGAGAAAGTTCACGGCCGCCATCTTGGATTCTCAATTTGGCCTCATTTTTGACCTTAGCACCCCAAAAAACCATGGAAACGACACCCATGATGCATATTGTGAGAAAGGTCACGGCCGCCATCTTGGATTCTCAAATTGACCTCATTTTTTACTTTAGCACCCCAAAAAACCATGGAAACGACACCCATGATGCATATTGTGAGAAAGGTCACGGCCGCCATCTTGGATTCTCAAATTGACCTCAGTTTTGACCTAAGCACCCCAAAAAACCAAGAAAACGACACCCATAATGCATATTGTGAGAAAGATTACGACCGCCATCTTGAATTCTCAAATTGGCCTCATTTTTGACCTTAGCACCCCAAAAAACCATGGAAACGACACCCATGATGCATATTGTGAGAAAGATTACGACCGCCATCTTGAATTCTCAAATTGGCCTCATTTTTGACCTTAGCACCCCAACAAACCATGGAAACGACACACATGATGCATATTGTGAGAAAGGTCACGGCCGCCATCTTGGATTCTCAAATTGACCTCATTTTTGAAAACGACTTACCACCCTCGGTAGTTATGTGGACGCCATATAATAAACACTAAGCGCCTTACTAATAAACGCTGCATAAAGTTATAACAGGTTTATACGTCATATCGACGATCGAACTAATGAGAAAAAAAATTCTCACTAGTTCGACGACCAAACTAATGAATCGAACAAAGTTCGACGGTAGAACAAATGAGAAAAAAAATTCTCACTAGTTCGACGATCGAACTAGTGAGAAAAAAAATTCTCACTAGTTCGACGATCGAACTAATGAATCGAACTAGTGAGAATAAATCAAAAATGATAGCAGCAAATGAAAAAAAAACAGCCATCAAACTTCCGTAGTAACGCAATACCCTGAAATAAGCCCACGAGTGACCCGAAGCAATAACGTTTTAACTTCAGAAAAAAGTTTAAATAAAAGCTATACGAGATAATGTAGATTTGTTTTTTTTTCTAAACTAAAATTCCTTTGGCTAGGCCACAGGCCCCGCACCAGATTAATCCGGCAGTCGGTAGTCGGTACTGGCCGGTGAGAAGTTTTTCAACATTGTTTTTAGTAACGCAGAGAAAGACATTTCTGCTGTGGCTACACAAACTGGTAGTGTAGCAATATTTTTCTAGGATACATAATTATTATCTCAATATCGTAATTTAAAATAGGGTCACTTCACTATCCACACCTGATATTCGTTTACAACAACAGAAACTAGAGTATCAATCTAGTAACAGTATTGAAGGTACTTACATAAAATTATATTGTGACAAAAATATTTTTTATATCATGTTACTTAATTTTTATCAGTGGCTATGAGCCGGTTTTAGGACCTAGGCAACTAGGTTCTGGAACCGGCTCAGGGGGGGGTCATGACCCCCATGACCCCCCCCCTGGATCCGCCCTTGAATTCTTCTCTAAAATGAATGTAACCAAGTTTTGTGTAAAACATGATTTTTTTAAAAAGAGTGTCCGTGGAGTTTCTTTCCTGTTCTTCTCCATAGAGATCTACGTTTTGGAACAGGCAATTAGCGTCACTTTTCTGACTGACCGACCGACTCTTTGACAATAAATTCATAAGTGCCTATAAATGGTCTAAGTGAAATAAATGCCTTGAATTTTGAGAAAAATTCCTTGTAGTGCACAATCACCCAATAACTGTGGATCCGGAGGTTATTTAAACTTTAAAGTTAATAATGTAAGCGGGCTTTTGTCTTATACAAAAGACACACCATGCTAATCTTAAATTCTCCCTTTTCCAGGAGACAGTCGTCCTAGTGACTGCGATGATAGTTGGCTGGTCCGCCATCCCCGCCTGGGTCCTCGTCAACATCAAGAACTACAAGCACAAGGAATAAGCTCATGGCTACGCTTAGACAATTATTGTAGAACAGTGTGATAATGTTTTATGTTAAGTAAAAGGTTAATTTAATATTGAGTGTATTAATTTTATTTATTTACTAGCTAGCTGTCCCCCGGCCCGTGTGGTTTCACCCGCGTTATATCTGATTCTTGGTTACTTAAAAAAAAGATAAAAAGTGTTCAATGGTGCCGATTCTCTTGTGCACAAACTAACGTAAATTTAAACTAAGTGCATCTTTCTCTTTCCTTTTAATTAAGAAAAGGACAGAAGATCAAATATTAGTAAAGTCCTGTCAAATTTAGACACTCCATAGATAATTTAGACGCAATTCAAAAACATGGCGTCTAAATATACGTCAATTTTCATCAGGCGCTGTCTAATTTGACAGGATTAAACTAAAATGTATCTTCTGTCCTTTTCTTTAAGAAATGGAAAGAGAAGGATGCACTTAACTTAAATTTACGTTAGTTTGTGCACAAGAGAATCGGCACCAATATCACCTTATGACGACTTAGTGACGTGGTCATAAGATTTATAGGGCAAAAACTAAGAGAAGTTTTGTAGGAACTCTTACATTTGTTAAAAATACCCAATTGGCAATTTATTTTGACGCTTTCGTTATTTTCTTCAGGGAAGATTTTACTGCTAAAGTAATTTAAACAAACAACTATAAAAATATCCGTTTTATTTATCACAAAATATAAAATATTATTCTTAAAATATACTTAAAAGTATTCTTAAAATGGTTAGGATCAATGATTATCATGGTATGTAATAGCTAACGGCTATAGTATATTTTTTGTCGCTGATAACACCTATATAACCTGTTTCATTAAAGAAAGGAATCTAAAATGGCGGCGCTTATCATGTTCTCTCGCTCGTACACTAGTGCCGTCTATACTCACTCGCGGCCGTACCATCAACATAAAAAAAATTGTCTTGATTTTCTTCCACGCTGCCTTGACGCGCTCAGTGCTCCTTTTTACGAATATCTTGTTATAGTTTTCTGTTATTTTTCCATTGTTACCTGTTTGTTATTGTGGTAAAAGTAGGCACTGTTTCCGATGAAAACAATAAAAAATCGTAATAATATTTTCGATTTGAAAAAAAAACTAACTTTAAATTTTATATGCAGACTGTACTATCTGTCAACGCAAGTACATGCCGCCATTTAAGATTCCTTTCTTTAATGAACCGGCATATAAAACAGCAGCAACTGTCAGACTGCAGCAAGTAGTTTCGAGCTCAAAGCATTTTATACTTTATTCCATTGTTGTATAAGTTTTCTATCATTATTTACTTACATGTTTTTTTAGTGCTGATGAAGGCTGTGAAAGTGCGGATGAAGGAAGTACTTAAAATAGTATATCTTTAGTTACAAATAAATAGAAAAGTCTGCAATTTTTATTTATTCCAGATAGGTAATCTCCGAAACAGTTATGCCGATTTTGACAGGACACAGGACTTTCGTAGGCAGATATATATCGTATATAGCAGATATGTAATACCAATACATGTATATAATAATCTAAGGTAATACCTATGGAATAACTTAGGCTACTCAAAGCTTTGGGGAAGCTCAGAAAAAAACAACAACTGGTGTTATTTATTATTTACCTAACCAAAAAACAATAACGCTAATTGCCGCCAAAACTGGCGAAGATTTAAACAAGATGGCGCCGTTACGTTCTTCACGTACGATCGGCTCGCATTCTTTTTTCAACCATTCGTAGTCTGTTGTCAAACCTCTTTGTTCGAGTATCGGGCCAATTGTATCAAAGACTCTTTTGTGATAATCGTTCAGGTATTTTATCTGAAAAATACAAGTTATTGATGTATTCACGGGCGTACACACGGCTATACAAAACCAGTTTTAGCTGACCTCGCATTGTGTATGTTTTTCGTACTATCAGAAGTCAGCTTATACTGGTTTCGTGTAGCTTGATGTGTAGCCCACCGTACACATCTTTTGCTTGAATTATACAAGGTAAATCTGCAAAACTTTTCAGCGTTTCTTTCAGAAGGCCATTATGGTAGTGTTTCTTGACCCATAGCAATCATAAAATGGGTACCTAGGCAATGATATTACCTATAAGTAAAAAGGTGTAGATAGGTTACCTAAGGCGCTGCACAAACGTGGACACTTCTGTGTCTTGTGTCGGACACCAAACACTTTGTTCGTCATTAGTATGGTGTTAAGTGAAAGCAACTGGACACAAAAAATGTAAACGTATGCGCAGGGAGTGGATGATTTCATACTGATTCTATAGAAATAAAATATTCATCGGTAGACACAAGACACAAAAGTGTCTACGTTTGCGCTATGCCTAAACGAAATTCTATCTTCAAAAAACGGCACACTAACGCACACATACATTACACGTCAAAGTAGGATGACATGATTGAAGTATTGCGAGTGAAAAAGAGATAAACGTCAAATGTCAACACGATACTCAGTGTCATGTTGGTCAAATAGCCAACTTTTAAAGTGCCACTTTCTGACTGCATATAACCTACACCTTTCCACTTATAATATCATTGTACCTAGGTATTTTTTTTAAATAATCTTATTTACGCATATCGGTAAGTGTGAAACAACCGTTCTTATTACACGGCCAGTCTGTAACCAACCTATGACCGCGCGGTCAAAAACAAACAGACGAAAACAATTATTGATGTGAAACATCTATAGCCGAACGTAAAACTTTCTGGCGTAGCGACGCATGCCGTGGCGACGCGTCGCCTCGCTATATGATGGTGTATATATACAGTCACAGTCTTGTGTACTGTGTGTCGATGATGTAATGTCGATGTTTCACATCTGCCAGGCGTCCCCTGACGGCCCTCTTTTTTTTTCTTAGATCCAAAGCATACGAGGTTTATTAACCCTTTGACTGCCAGAAGCGCATATACCCGGGCATCCCACGACTATGCCACATGGACTTAAAGTAGGTACCCTAAATATTGTAGATAAAACATTTTACTGAAAGAAGACATTTTTTGAATTTAAAAACAATTTAAACTGTACTCATAGATATTTAAATAATTGGGTAGTTTCCACCATTAACCAATAAACGTTGGACACAATTTCTATAAAACCTCTATTAATTTCAGCCCAATAAATTCGGTTAATTTTCAATTTGCTATAAAATTTGATTTTTGTATGCTTTGAAATCAATAAATAGATAGTCAACCGAGTTGTTATTTTAGTGACGTTATAAGATGCCATTGCCATACGAAATCTATTGGAGAATTGCGTTTTGACAGCTCATAAAAAGTACGTCAATTGACAAGGGTGGAAACTACCGTATTACATAGTTGAACCGGGAATCGAACCTGTTACTCAAGAAAAATAATCAGCCTGTAGCTTTTTCATACCGATATTTTTTGCTAATAACATAATGTCAAAAATAAAAGGAATGTCTTCTTTCAATAAAAAAATAACTTTATAACAACTTCCCGAAAAGTTTTGCAGGATCAAAAAGGCACCTCGTTGAACTGCCTGTAATTTAAATAAATAAATAAATAAAATAAGTAATAGGCGAGACGACAAAAAAAAAGTAATTAGTCCGTCAGATAGATTATCTTAAAATTTTGGACACGTATTTTTTCTTTTTTCTCGTAAACGAAGAATGACGACGATACAGTGCGTTAAAGTTTCGCGTGACGTCACGATCTGATACAATTTTTGCAGGACGTTGTCGTCAAAAGCCCCCACTTCGGAACTTTGTTGCTCTTTATCTTTGTATTTTTTATTAATTTGATCAAGCAAAAAATACGTGTCCCGTATTTTCGGCCGGTCTATCAGACGGACTAAACAGATTGCCATTTTTTTATGCTGTCGTCATCCCTCGAAATAAATGATCCAACTTTTTTCTATTTTAACGCTCAGTACAGCAAATGGTCAAACTCCTTAGAGGATTTAGCTATCCACTAAGTTAAACTTTAGTGACTCACCTCAAAATCAGTAAGGAGGTCGATATCCAGACACGCTACCTGATGAGGAACCAGGGATATAGTGTGGAAGCCGACAGCCCCGCGGCCAGCGAAATCTCCCACTAAGTCAGCAGCCTGGAATAATACATGGCATTATGGCCTGGTTTCTTTTTTTTAAGTCGAGGGAAACCTATTTAGGTACGCCTGCTTGGTATGTAGAAAAATATCCATAAAGACTTCCTACACATTGGTATCGATTCTCTTGTTCACAAACTTAACAAAATTTAAGTTAAGTGCATCTTTCTCTTTTCATTTCATTAAGAAAAGGACAGAAGATAAAATATTAGTTAAGTCCTGTCAAATTTAGACGCTCTATAGATATTTTAGACGCGATTAAAAACATGGCGACTATAAATACGTCGATTTACTTCAGGCGCTGTCTAATTTGACAGGATTAAACTAAAATATATCTTCTGCCCTTATCTTTAAGAAATGGAAAGAGAAAGACGCCTTTAACTTAAATTTAGTTAAGTGTGTGAACAAAACAATCAGCACCAATATCCCGGTGGCAAAAACCGCGCCACCTGTGGTTTTTGCCAAGCAGAAATGTCGCCGGCGCACTGTACCAAATTTCATTGAAATAGGTTCAATAGTTTAGGCGTGAAATTGTTACAGACAGACAAAGTATTAGCTTTTGCATATAAAAACCCATAAAAAAAAATACAAAATTGTTTATTGTTCCAAAGATTTTCCATAACAATACATTAAATTAATCTCTGGACTCCACACTAGGATTCCCTGTGTCGTGGAGTCCAGTCTCTTTCATCTTGTTAAATTACAATTTAGAAAACTTTAGACAAAAAATAAACATAAAAAAAGTTAAAATATAAAAGTAAAAAGAATTAGGAAACACATCAATGGCATGGTTTTCAGTAGGCTTTAGTGAGTGCGGTGTGTGTGTGAGTATGTGTTTAGTGTATGTAAGTAATTTAATTACTTAATCATGGCTTCACAGTGTGGAAATTTTGATCTCTGAAGACCAGAGAACATATTTTTATGATTTTTTTACCCATATTTACAAATTTGAATATATATATAGCGATAAGAAAAAAATGTTATTTTATGCTTTCACTTAAGTATCACTCCTGTCCTTTTCTTAATGAATTCAAAAGAAAAGGATAGACTGAACTTAAAAATAATTTAGTTAAAAAGATAAACTAAACTTAAATTCAGTTTAGTTTGTGAAAAAGGGATTTGGCGCTAATAAAACAGAATTACAATGGTACTAATTCTACTTACTCGTATATGATCAGCGTCTTTGTTTAATTCTATGGTTTCGACTAAATCTTCATGACGAATTCCATATTCATCCACTTCATAATAGCCAGGTTCTAGAAAAAAATAAGTAAAATATCAATAATATTATAGGTAGGTTTTTTTTAATTGTATAAAAATCGTTGGAATTAGCTAGACAAATATTTAAGCAATATGTTTTAACTATGTTAAAGTATAAATCTGTTTTTTTTTAATTATAATTATTTATTTCCAAATGAATACAAAATACAATTATATTCCCTCGACGCCATTTTCTATTGCTACGGACCACATTTATTCTGTTATTATTTTGTACTTTCGTAATTTCCACAAAAAACTTACCATTACTATAAATCATTTTCGGAGCAATCCCAGGGTCGTCGGCGGTGGGACCACTAAGGATCCAGATGGGTCCTTCATGGACATTCAGAAAATGGCCGACCCCATGGCCTGTTCCATGGCCATAGTTTAGGCCCACGTCCCATAGAGCTTTACGGGCTAGTACTTCTACTACGTTTCCCTGAAATAATAATAAATATCTTGTGACAATCCCTTATACATCATAGAACAATAAGTGTGGTTGCGAAATAGTTCTAATAGTTACCGCGGCCCCGGAACATAAAGGGCAACTGAAGGAACAAGGGTGGGTTTTAGTCAGTAAAAGTCTGACACTCCCTCCCGCCCCGCCCAGAGCGGGAGAAGTCATTTGAGGATTTTGAAAAAAAACAATAATAGATGTAAGACACAATTCCTATGAAACTTAATTTCAGCACAAAAAATCCGGTTCATTGTCAATTAAAATTAATTTATTATGTTTTATTTTTAAACTAGCTTTTGCCCGCGGCTTCGCGCGCGTTAGAAAGAGACAAAAAGCAGCCTATGTTACTCTCCATCCCTTCAACTATCTCCACTCAAAAAATCACGTCAATTCATCGCTCCGTTTTGGCGTGAAAGAAAGACAAACAGACAGACAGACACACTTTCCCATTTATAATATTAGTATGGATAAATAGTCTTAATTTTTTTTTTATTTACAATAAAATTGGATTTTTAGTTGCTTTGAAATCAGTAAATAGTCCATTGCGTTACGTCACTTAATAAATTTAATTAGTAATAGTCCATTGAGTTACAACTTAGTGACGTCATTAGGTGACATTGCCATACAATATCTTTATAAGCGGTATTGCAAGCTAAATAGCTTTTAGCTAGAGCTTTTTTTAATATTGAATTATATTTTCGATTAAAAACAACATCTTACCCGTCGTCGTGGGTGTTTTAATATTTTTTTAACTTACCTATCGAGTGGGGTATTACAGCAAAAGCAATTAACCTTTCAACCGACAGCCGGCTGTCGGGCTGCTATTGTGACTTTATTTTTTTGGGGAGTGGGAAATCATCAAATGACTTCTCCCGTCCTGGGCGCGAGAGGGCGTGTCAGACTTTTACTGGCTAAAACTCACTCATGTTCCTTTGGTTGCCCTTTATGTTCCGGGGTCACGGTAACTATATTATAAATTAACATTCCGCAACCCCGGCAGTTACTATTGTGTCTCAAATCACGGGTGTTCGAAGGATTAAAAGGGATAAAAATATATAAAAAAACAAGTTTAAATAAAATTTAGCATCATTATATAAGTTTAGATGATCACAAAAAAATATGACAGTAACAAAAAAAAACCGACTGAAAAGATCAAAACAAATTTTCAAATTGCTTGTACTGATTTTTTCAGCCCATTTAGTTCTTTTCAAGGTCAATAAAGATAGTCAATAATCTTCTTTTACTTTGCCCTTCTCATACTTCGGATTTAGTTCATTCTTCCTTTCGGATTCAATCCATTCTTCTCTGGAATGCGCTTCCTCTCGATTTTTATTAGTGCACCTACCATGTAATCTCTGCACCACCCTGGGTAGACTGGTAGAGAATGCCTAAGGCATTAAGGCCATTCTACATAAGTGCATAAAGTTTAAATAAATAAATAAATAGTCTTACCAATGTGCCCTTAGGTATGACAGCGGTTGCCAAGCTGATCTGGCCCTTCAGGACCCGGGTAAACGTCATCCGTTGAGCCTCTGTTGGCGTAGCATTCATGTGACGCGTCCGGGTGATATCTGTTGTGCCGTCACTGGAAATATAGCGGTGTTAGATGTATACATTCGAACTTGTTGTTTGAGGTGATTGGTGACATAATAAATAAATATCTTGGGACAACTCACGCATGGCCATCTGATCCCAAACTAAGAAGAGCATAAATAGGGATGACAACAGCATAAAAAATGGCATTCTATTTAGTCCGTCTTGTAGATCGGCCAAAAATACGGGTCACGTATTTTTTGCTTGATCAAACTAATAAAAAAATACAAAGATAAAGAGCAACAAAGTTCCGGAGTGGGAGCTTTTGAGGTCATCGTCCTGCCAAAATTGTATCAAATCGTGACGTCACGCGCAACTTCAATGCACTGTATCTTCGTCATTTTTCGCTTAAGAGAAAAAAGAAAAAATACGTGTCCAAAAATTTTTAATAATCTAACTGACGGAATTACCTACTTTTTTTTCGTCGTCGCCTATTGTGTTATGTTATAGATAAATTACTCCCAGACACGACACAGAACAATCATGTTGTCACACAGTTTGTCCTGCGTGGAAATCGAACCTACCACACGAAAATAGAATACAACACATTTTTTTTTGGGAAGTGGGAAATCATGAAATGCCGTCTCCCGTCCTGGACGCGGCGGAAGGGCGTGTCAGACTTTTACTGACTAAATCCCACTCATGTTCCTTCGGTTGCCCTTTATGTTCCGGGGCCACGGTAACTATTACAACTATTCCGCAACCCCGTTATTATTAATACTTACAGGTACTGCCCTCCAGAGTCTACCAGTAGCATATCTTCAGATCTAATATATCTGAATGGTCCCTCTTCTCTAGGTCTGTAGTGAATAATGGCGCCATTTTCTCCGGCGCCAGCGATTGTGGCGAATGACGGACCCATGAAATGTTCTTCCTCGCTGGGGAAGAATAAATAAATGAAGATTTAGTTTTAGTATACTGGTAAGAAGTGGCTTTTATGTATGTATGTTTGTAAAGTCCAAGAAAATGCCTGAAATGAACAGCGACTACCAGTAGTGGTAAATTCAATTTAGAATAAATTATAACTCATTAATTTATTCTTTTTTGACTAGGGTATAAAAATATTATTTCAGTATTTATTTCGAACTTCGTCTTAGCACAGTTCTTCAACGACATTCAAGAACATACATATTTAATATTAACCCTGTTTAGTCTGTAGTTTAATGTCGTGATGGCCTAGAGTGGGTAACGCGCCCGCGTAGGTTCGAATCCGGGCAAGTACCAATATGACATTTTCAATTTAATATGTACTTTCTAAAGTTTATCTTGGACATCACTGACATCCCGTGCCTCGAAAAGCACGTAAAGCCGTTGGTCCCGGTTGTCATTCGTAGAACTTTGACAGTCGTTACTGGTTAGCCAGAAGCTGTGACCAGTCTAACCAAGAGGTATCGTGTCGCCCAGTTACTGGGTTGTGGAGGTCTGATAGGCAGTGCAGCAAAACACCGGTATCCAGCTGAATCCGGTTAGGCTGGAAGCCGACCCCAACACAGTTGGGAAAAGGCTAGGGAGATGATAAGTCTGTAGTTTAATAAACAATCCTCAGCGGGCCGTAAAGTAGCAAGTTTCGAAACCCATCAAGCCGTTTGGAAAATTGTGGATCTTTAAAACTGAGGGGGGGGGTCATACACCTCATCCCCCCGAATCATCGAAATAGTTTTATAATCTATACACACATAAAACAAATCATAAATTCTAATGCAGAACAGAACGACTTACAGTCGGGGCCCCTTGGGAAGAATTGATTGGTAAAATTTGAAATTGTGTATTTATTTAGTATTACTTAACAGAATTCTAAACTGCTGGGCTTGTTTCTTTATTTATAGTTTTCAGGCAGTCGGGTTTTTTGTTTTTCAATAATTTTATTTTATTTTATACTTTTTAGTTACGGTTCATTGACTTTGTTATAAGATGGAAAATTTTGCAATCTAGTCAAGTTATTGAGGGAGTTAATATCGTGGGGATTATTAAGTAACTTGCGGTGGTCTAAACTACTGATGATTAGTCCCTCTAGAGACCTAACTCGGCTCAAAGCTGAAAATGCTTGACCTTTAGCTAAAAAGCGTGAACTGAAATCAACCACAGATTGGTCCAAAGTAGTTCCTTGAAGTAGAGGTGGAAACGCACCGCCCAAGCTCTTTCAGATGTTCTGTTACCGGATTCCCCTGGCCCTGGCACCACTGGCTTCTGTCCACGACTCTAATTCTCTTTGGCAAATTCACCAGGTCTGAGCATCATAGCTTAGTACGGGCATGTCGATGAATTTGCGCTCCAAGGATATCGGCGGATCACCTAAACTGTGGACTAGTAGCTTTTAAGGCGTTTTCGATTCCGCAATCGATTTCTTACACCTGTCTTTACCCGAAAGAAACTGACTGGCCCTAAAAAACATACGTACTTAAAATATAGCACATTAATACGTATTTTCTACCTATCCTACCCGATCTTACTCTTAGGGCCATAATATTTCTACATCATCAACTTGGTGGCGCCACCAACAAAATGTATACCTGAAATGAAACTGTATACCTACATTTTGTTGGTGATGTGACCCGAGTTGAGTAACCTGGAGTCTTAATGAAACTTGGCCCTTATGTTGGGCATTGACGATCGTTTCTTCGCGTCAGTTGAACTGACGTCGCACCAAAACTGCCCGTGACTGTATGATCGTCATTCCAATAGCTCCGTGTAGTTTATATGTATGTATGTATAACGTTTTCGGTCGCATAGACAGACCACACATAGCAACCAGTTGGGAGCTCAGATCGTGCGTCAAGCGTATGTCAACTTTAGATGGGAGGAACAGTGGGTTTTTTTTTTGTTAGAGGGAAATCACCAAATGAATTCTCCCGTCCTAAGATGGACGGGAGGGCAGTCAAGATGGGCGGGAGGGGAGTCAGACTTTTATTGCCTAAAAGCCACTCATGTTCCTTCGGTTGCCCTTTATATTCTGGGGCCACGGTAACAATTACTACTATTCCACAACCCCGGCAGGCATTGGCCCATTAGAGCGAGTCCCTTCACGTGCTGACTGATATTTGAGGCGCACGTGGAACAAACGCGCCGACGACACGGGCCTGGTCCTAGTCGGGCGGCAAGCTACCCATCACTCACCGTCCGCAGACCAGCGCCTACGGTGGCCAGTAGCCGTCTTGTGACTCTCGACGTCTACGCCTGGGTCCCTGTCTGGGGCGTGAGGCTTGACGCTGCTTCACACGCGCCACCACCTTCTTCTCCAGCATGACTGCTTCGCAGAAGGAGGCGACGGCTTCCCATTCAGTCTCGCCTTGGAGCATGGCTTGAACCAGCGCCGGGCGCAAGAGGTCACCGCCGTCGATCGCCTCGCGGGGCACATCTCCACCGTATAACAGTGGGGTTTGAGAAGTCGGAAAGAACCCAACATAACCTTCTACTTTCCCCAGGCATAAGGTATAGATTTCCCCACGAGCTGAAGATTTGGAGGTTTATAATATGTTGTTTTCAAAGTCCACTCGTCATTATCATTATTATCGAAGAAATTGCATACCAACTTCTATTAATAGCCAAGAATTTAATTGAACCTGAACACCTCTATAAATAAATAAATAGTTTTAGAAAAGTAGTTGTAAAATAGTTTTAGAATCGCTAATTTATTAAATAATCATTTAAATTGTATAGGTAGATGCATACTTCTGAAATAGTTCACTTTATGTAAGGCATTTATATTTTCGGGCGCGCGCCCCCCTGAATCCTGGCGCCCTAGACACGTTTTATTTTTGCCTTATTGTTAATCCGCCAATGTTTTTTTAATGTTTTGTTTGTTTGTATACCGTTTACACTTGAAATAAAAACTTAAATCAATAAGTAAAAAAAATAGCGAGAATCATTTAAAAAGAAAAATGACCAAATGAACCTAAAGATGATTTTAAAATACCTATTCAACGACACCCCACTCGACTTAGTTTATCGACATTTTTTTTTTCGTTTTGACAATATGGCGCCTGGTTTTCGCTGTGGTGAATTTTTATTACTGTCATGTCTTTAGTGACACTCGCAAGGTTAAGTCGAATCGATTGACGTAAGAATTATCAAAATCGGCCTACGCATTCGGTCTCTAGAACGCCACATAGAAACAAACATACATACATACATACATACATACATAGACTGATAAACACATTACCCTTCTTTGCGTCGCGCAGTCGGGTAAAAAGGCTAAGAAGATGATGATGATTAATGGCTTACCTCATCGATCACAAATAAAGAACTATATACACAATCTCATACAAAAGTCGCCTTCAAATCTGTCCTCAACTTTGTTTAGGTAATTGTAGTCTAAATAAACATGTATTAGTGTAAATTAAACCTTAAAGGAAACTAATAAAGTTGTATTCACAAAGTTACGTACCTAATCTAAACAAAATTTGCGACCGAAGCTCTTGGTCGACATACATCATAACATATTTAGATTATAAGTCCTATTTACAAAGTGTCAAAAAAAGCAATAAAATTTAACGATAAGGATATTTACCAATCAATGATGAGACTTATATAATGATAATATTAAACGCCGTCCTTTTTTTACGTCTTAGAAGTGTGATTTTTGCAGTTTTTAACGAGCCCTGAGGCATGTGTACCGTCGGAGCGATCAAGTGACACTAAATCAAAAGGACACCCAAATGTTGTATTGGGTGCTCTTTCGGTTGGGACATTTTTTCGTCGCTGATTGTGTATCTAGTTCTTTATTAGTAATCGATGGCGTACCTTCTAAATTCCACCATTTTGTTGGACAAGTCTACTTCAGAAACTTGTCTGCCGGCTGCTACTTCAGTCTCCACCCAGTGGAGAGACCGTATCACTGCTGTACCGTCTTTTATATGAGCTGAACGGAAACCCTAGCGAACACACATAGCTTTAAGGGTGAAGCTTCACGGTAGCCCGCAAAATTTAAAATTTCGTAATTTTTTTTGCAATTTGCCGGTCATTGTCAGGCTGTACATTGAACAAAATTGATTCGCGGCTGTAATAGGTATTTAGTTACAGAATTAAAATTATTAATATCATCAATACAACTCTCAGAGTGCATACAACTAGATTGAATGACGTTTTCATGAAATAGACAATCAATTGAGTTGTATGCACTTTGAGGGCTGTTTTGATGATTATAATTCTGTAATTAAGTCCTGAATCATACAATATCATCACACACCCAGACACTAAGCTGCAAATTGCAAAAATACGTAAGAAAATTTGAATTTCGCGAGCTACCTTCAGCTTCCACCTTAAGGTTCAATTACCTAGCAAAAAGGGGCTTTTTTACACCACGCCAAGGATTGCCCTCTTCCACTTTAGGCTACTATTGTTTTGGAAAATATAAAATTGAAAAGCCAAGAATTGAAAATTGTATTTTGTTGAGCGATGCTCGCCGTATTTCAGCGGAAAAGTAAACAATGTGAAAATGATATTCATTTTGTAAATTGGTTAAATAAAACACTTTAATTAACCAATTTACTTAAAAAAAAATCTTATTTTCAGCTAACGATGGAAGCCTGTGGATTGGTACGTATACTTGACACTGGCAGTCAAGAGATCAAACAATAATTTAGTTCTTATTTACCTGTAGTTCAACATCATTCTTTACGCATTTCTTCAAAGCAACTGGAGATATTGAAGTAGAAAGGATTCGCGCCGGTCCTTCCTGGAAACGAAACAGAATTGTTTGTGTTGTCAAAAATAAATCTCTCGAATTTATAATCACCCACATTTATAATTTCCCTACTAGCGGCCCGGTACTTGCTTCGCTACGTATAAAGTGAAATAATACAAAAAACAGTCAGAACATCGATTTATTTCTTTATTTTTTTAATATTTTTTCCCGTAAGAACCTTGTACAGAGTATTAGAAAACTACAAAAAAAATTATCAGCCAAATCGGTCAAGCCGTTTTCATGCTATATCGTGACAACGGAAAACGGGTTTCTTTTTTATATATATAGATTTTATTAAACTTTAACGGACTTTAATGTCACCCCTATTATATTTAAAAAAACCGTTATAAAACTATTATAAAAAAAAAATCATTTAATTCAGTTAACTTGATCCGTACAGCTAAAATAAAATCAAATTAACAATGAAATAAACTCAGGATTAAAAGTAAAATAAATTAACATTAGTTACCAAAAAAAATGGAACTATTTAACAAAATTAAACCAATGACAATTCGCTAAAAAACCGGATGTAATATCGATTTATCAACAAGTCGAATTTTAGAGAAAGCGATAACTTTTAAACGTCAAGTTGCTGATTTGACTATTGTAGTAGAGGTAAACGCCGTGACGTCTGAAGTTTTTCTAATGGCGGCACGTGGACAGAGTCGTTGTGGAGAGTGGGGATTGTGCTGAAATCACTTTTGCTCGAGACTCCAACCAAGTCACTTCTCCAGAACGAAACTGTCGGTTTGCCCATTAACTATCGCTTACGCCGTCACATTAAATACATACCTCGATCGCTAATAATACTGCATGACTAGCTTCATCGGTTACCCAAATGGTCTGTTGGTCTCCTAGGTCATTCTGAAAACATCATAAGTTTATCATCTCCGTAACCTTTTTTCAATTCAATATTTTACATCATTAACCAATAAATGTATGTGACGGGGCCCTCTAGGGCCTGCCGGGGTTGCGGAATAGTTGTAATAGTTACCGCGGCCCCGGAACATAAAGGGCAACCGAAGGAACGTGGGCGGGTTTTAGTCAGTAAAAGTCTGACACCCCCTTTCACCCCGTCTAGGGCGGGTAAGTCATTTGATGATTTCCTATCCACAAAAAAAACCTCTCTTCCCATTTTCAGAGATTTTTACATGTAAATGTAAAACACAATTTCTATAAAACCTCTCTTAATTTTAGCCCTAAATAAATAAATAATAAATAAATAATAAATAAATATACTGGGACAACTCACACACGGTCATCTGATCCCAAGTTAAGCTCTGCTTAGAGCTTGTGTTATGGTAACCAGACAACTGATATACATACTTATAAAATTTATAAATACGTACATATTACAGATAAATTACACCCAGACACAGAACAAACAATCATGCTCATCACACAAAGTTTGTTCTTGGTGGGAATCGAACCCACGACCTCCGGCTTAGCAGTCAGGACTACTAACCACTTTACCAACAGGCCCGTCCCTAAAATTTTCGATACATTTTCAATTTACTGTAATATTAGATTTTTAGTTGCTTTGAAATCGGTAAATAGTTAGTCAATTGAGTTGGTAACTGAGTGACGTCATAAGATGACATTGACATATAAAATCTATGGAAGAATAGCGTTTTGACAGCTCATAAAGAGTATGCATTGACATACTCTTTATATTACTCATCAATTGTGATGATAGTGTAAAGTACCGACTTCCGCACTTATATTTATTTCCGGTTTTATTGAAGGTTTTTGAAAGCGGTATATTTTTTGGAAACTTTTTTTTTATACTTTCTAGTGCTGAGTTTTATTGTTTATGGAGTTTCTTGCCCGTTCTTCTCCATACGAAACTACATTTTGTAATGGGCAACTAGAATCACTTTTGTAAATGACATTTCAAAATGCCTTTTTTGGCCTAATGAAAATAAACTATTTGACTATTGACTATGTTTGACATTGTAGTCAAAATCGGATCCAATTATAGGTTGGTTATAAAAAAAATATATTTTTAAATTTTTTGTTTTAATCGATTCATATTTCCTTGAGCAATTTTCGGTGTCCATTTTTAATATAAGTCTTCTTCATCAGCTACTTCACATTCCAGCCGTTTCCAATTAACCAAGTAACCAAAAACAAAAAAATACAATCAAATTTAGAACTTCCTCCTTCTTCAATACGGTTGAAATTCACTTACCGATAAATCCCTGAGGTAGTCGAATATCACGTCATAAGGAAGGACCTCTATAGCCGTGTGTTCCGAAGCCAAATGATTGGCGATGTCGGTAGATAGCTCGCCGTTATACCAGAAAAGAATAGGCTTGTGATTCTGAAAAATAATATAATATTTTAATTAATAAATAAATACCTTGGGACAACTCACACACGGCCATCTGATCCCAAGCTAAGCAGAGCTTGTGTTATGGTAACCAGACAACTGATATACATACTTATATAATTTATAAATACATACATGTTATAGATAAATTACACCCAGACACAGAACAAACAATCATGCTCATCACACAAAGTTTGTTCTGGGTGGGAATCGAGCCCACGACCTCCGGCTTAACAGTCAGGGTCACTGACCACTAGACCAACAGGCCCGTCAAATAAAGACAGCATCGCGACAGCCGGCTGTCGCTTGGTCGTCGAAAGGTTAATAGTTATTCTGCAATTCGGGAAGTACGTCTTTAACTTAGAAAGTAGCAACTAGTAAAAGCGTTAGTTTAATATTGGTGCCGATTCTCGTATTCACAAACTAACGTAAATTTAAGTTAAGTGCATCTTTCTCTCTCCATTTGATTAAGAAAAGGACAGAAGTTAAAATATTAGTTATGTCCTGTCAAATTTAGACACTCCTTTGGTTTGAAGCGGCGAGGGATAAGGATGTCTGAAAGGAGTTGGAGGAGGCCTTTGCCCAGCAGTGGGACAGCACAGGCTAGATTTAATTAAGAAAAGGACAGAAGATAAAATATTAGTTATGTCCTGTCAAATTTAGACACTCCATAGATAATTTAGACGCGATTTAAAAACATGGCGTCTAAATATACGTCAATTTTCTTTAGGCGCTGTCTAACTTGACAGGATTAAACTAAAATGTAGCTACAGTCCTTTTCTTCAAGAAATGGAAAGAGAAAGATACATTTAACTTAAATTTAGTTGTTTGTGAACAAGAGAATCAGCACCATTAGCTAATATTTAGTAGACTTACCTCAGTTGTATTGGGTTTAATAACAAGATAGGAGAAGAATACAGGATTGAACGGAATGTCGGAGCCTCGTATGTTTAATGTATCTGAAAATAAAATAGGCATTAAATATAATTTGGTAGTTTACACCATTAACCAATAAATGTTAGACACAATTTCTATAAAACCTCTTTTAATTCCACAAATTTCAGCCCAATAAATTCGGTTAACTGTCAATTTGCTACAACATTAGATTTTTAGTTGCTTTGAAATCAATAAATAGATAGTCAACCGAGTTGTTATTTAAGTGACGTCTTTAGTTGCCATTGCCATACAAAATCTATTAGAGAATTGCGTTTTGACAGCTCATAAAAAGTACGTCAATTGATAATGGTGTATGTAAACTACCGTATTACTACAGATCTTTCAGAGGCTATATACAAGGTGTATTTTTTGGTCTTGCACAACCCGCTAGGAGATGATTCTACCCATGAAAACATCATCATCGTCCCTAGCCTTTTTCCCAACCGTGTTGGGGTCGGCTGCCAGCCTAACCGGATTCAGCTCGATACCGGTGTTTTACGTGGAGCGACTGCCTATCAGACCTCCACAACCCAGTAACTGGGCGACACGATACCTCTTGGTAGACTGGTCTGAGTTTCTGACTAACCAGTAACGACTGTCAAAGTTCTACGAATGACAACCGGAACCAACGGCTTTACGTGCTTTCCGAGGCACGGGATGTCAGTGATGTCTAAGATAAACTTTAGAAAGTACATATGAATTGAAAAAGTCACATTGGTACTTGCCCGGATTCAAACCCACAACCTCTTACACGAGAGGCGGGCGCCATATCCACTGGGCCATCACGACATTCTACCCATGAAAACAAACAACTTTTATTATGGAATCAACTCTGAAATCGCGAAAAAAACATCAGCTGTTAACAAAAGTTCAATGCCCTCCCGACCATAGACAGAATAGAACTAGACCAATAGCATGGAAATCTCATAATGGGAGCAAAGCCGAAATCGCTAAAATTAAACAGCTGTTCAGTACATTAGGCAAACACAAATGCACTGAATAGCAGATTTTTTTTTTCGCGATTTCAGGTGTGTTCCCATAGTAAAAGTAGTTTGGTATTATGAGCATAGTCACGTGTTTAAGTATCGTACACTATAGTACGATTTTTAATTCGAGTCAGAAAAATGACAAGTGCAACTGTCACTGATACCAAAAAGGTGACCCGCTACAATAGTGATGTTCCGCAATCGATAGACTTAGACATTTAGTCATGCTTTGTTTTATTCGGTACCAAAGCGTTTTTTTTATTGTAAATATTGAATACATACCGTCTTAAATAAAACAATTTTAGAAATATGGACCTTACCAAAACCAAATAATATAACAGTCTTTTATGTAATATTAAATTACCTACCGTGTCTATGTCTTCTATTGAATTACCGTAAATTACATGTAATATTTTTTTATAATTAAAGGCAATTTGATATTGAATAAAAAAAATATTCTCGACTAAGATTTAATTGTAAAACTCGATTGGACCACATCACTAATTATTTGGGACTAAAAACCTGCAACACTGGAAATGTCATTTTTCTGACTCGAATTAAAAATCGTACTATAATTACTAGTCACCCTAAATAAGTTTTCTATACTTTTTTTTTGGGGAGTGGGAAATTATCAAATGACTGCTCCCGGCCTGGGTGCGGCGGGAGGGCGTGTCAGACTTTTACTGACTAAAACCCACTCATGTTCCTTCGGTTGCCCTTTATGTTCCGGGGTCACGGTAACTATTATAAACATTCCGCAACCCCGCTGGCTTATTACATATGAAACAGCAATCAGCAATAATTGCGCAGTGACAATCGCTTAACGTCAAAAAAAATCGTATTATGTATGAATCGATGCTAATCGCTCGCTGATTGTTCTAATGCACTTATTGCTACGACGTCGATGGAATAGCAATCGCTGAAACTAATTAAATATCAACTTTAAAAAAACAAACTTAACTTCGCTCTTAAAAACCATACGTAATACGAAGTTAACGCGATCACCAAACGAAAAATGCATGTTTTATTTATTTATTTATTTAAAACTTTATGCACATGTAAAAAAAACAATGCAAAACGAAGGACCTAATGCCATGGGCATTATCTACCAGTCTACCTTAGGGTTAATGTTTTAGTTAACTGATTGCTCCACAGAGGCAGCACAAAATCATAAAAAATCATAAAATCATATTTATTTTGTAAATAGGTTATATCATAACACTTTTACACGTCAAATTTTGTTTTTTTTTATTTATTTTAAGCGAACGATGGGGCCGGTGTTTCGTAGCTGGACTGCTCTGAGAAGAAACATCCGAAACAAACTCAGAGGTCAAAGTCTCTTTTAAAGTCCATACAATCGTATTGGTCAAAAATGTGCGAGAACCATGGAGGTTAATGTCTGGGCACTCTCTTGATGAGAGAAGAACACAGATTTGAGTGGACCTGTCCAGACAGTGCAAGCATTTGTCAGTAATCGTTTAGCTCAACTAAAAACTAAGGAGCCCAACGTCTTGACGAACAGTACCAAAGTAAGAACATTTGGGTAGGCCGCATTAAATACTCAAACCGTCAGACCGAATATATTTAAAAAGAAAAAACAAAGAAAAAACCAACGACCTCCATAGTCCTCACATTCACAAAAAAAAATGTCACGAAAACATATACCTACATAATACTTTAAAAAGTACAATCAATGTCAAATAAAAATACATAAAAAAAGATTATATACTTTAAAAAGTACACATCAATGTCAAATAGAAATACATAAAAAAAAGATTATATACTTTAAAAAGTACAAATAAATGTCAAAATAATAATTAAATGTCAAAGAGAAAAAGAAAAAAAAATGTACATAAAGTAAATAATGGCCAATGTATTAATCGAAACAGCTCAATCCCAAGCATTTGAATCCTCAATGTAATCTTTAACAGAGTAAAAAGCTTTCTGACAAAGTTTACGTTTTATAAATAATTTAAATTTAGTAATGCTAAGTTCTTGAATTTGCACTATCGCTAGATTGCCATAGCATTGCTATCGCTGATACGTAATACGATTTGACGTTTGAGAAGCAACTATTGCGCAATTATCGCGATCGCTCGGCTTCTGCAAGATACGTAAGTAATCCCGTCGCCGGTTCTATACTTACAAGCAATATCGTCTAAAGCTGTGAGTACGAGCGCCGAGGCGCCCCTCTGGTTCACTTGCCCAACCAATTCTGATATCTTTTCCGATGACCATGACCCTGTAATTATAAAAATAATAACACCGTGTTAGGTTAGTCGAGGAACATTTAAGGACGCGGTAATATATGCTCACATATGACTAATCTACTATCCATACTAATATTATAAATGGGAAAGTGTGTCTGTCTGTCTGTATGTTTGTCTTTCGTTCACGGCAAAACGGAGCGACGAATTGACGTGATTTTATAAGTTGACATACTCGTAGTTGAAGGGATGGAGAGTAGCATAGGCAACTTTTTGTCTCTTTATAACGCGAGCTAGGCCGCGGGCAAAAGCTAGTATGTATATAAAAGAAAGTCGTGTTAGTTACACATTTTATAACTCAAGAACGGCAGAACCGATTTGGCTGAAAATTGGTGGAGAGGTAGCTTAGTACCAGGGGACGGACATAGAATACTTTTTATCTTCTTCTTTTAGTAACCAAAAATCTGATATAACGCGGGTGAAACCGCAGGGGTCAGCTGTTTGGGCACGCCGTGATAGCGGCGGTAAGACCCCTCTTTGAGGAGTGGCTGGAGAGGCGCCACGGCGCTCTCACGTTTCGCCTGACACAGGTCCTCACCGGACATGGTCAGTTCGGGAGGTTCCTGTGTCGGATTCAGGCGGAAGCGACGCCTGGGTGTCACCACTGCAGCAACGGTCGCCTGGAGGACACGGTCGAGCACACGGTGGAGGTGTGCCGCGCATGGGCGGACCATAGACGTGTCCTCGTAGAGGCGATCGGCGGCGGAGACCTCTCGCGCCCGGCGCTGGTTCAGGCCATGCTGCGGGGCGAGACGGAATGGGATGCCGTCGCCTCCTTCTGCGAAGCAGTTATGCTAGTGAAGGAAGCGGCGGCGCGCGAGAGGCAACGACGAGCCTCTCGCCCCGGACAAAGACCCAGGCGAAGACGTCGAGAGTCGCAAGACGACTACCGGCCACCGTAGGCGCGGTTCTGCGGATGGCGAGCGATGGGTAGCTCGCCGCCCGGCTGGGACCAGGACCGCGTAGACGGCGCGTTTTGTTCCACGCGCGCCTCAAAGAGAAGGAGTCAGCACAGGAAGGGGCCCAACAGGGCCAACGCCTGCCGGGGTTGCGGAATGTTATGTTTATAACTGTTACCGTGACCCTGGAACATAAAAGGCAATCGAAGGAACATGAGTGGGTTTTAGTCAGTAAGAGTCTGACACACCCTCCCGCCGCACCCAGGACGGGAGCAGTCATTGGATGATTTCCCACTCACCAAAAAAAAAAAAAAAAAAAAAAAAGGGGTCAGCTGTTGACTAATAGAAAAAGGTAAAGTCGTAAAGAAAACCGTAGTTGAACTATCGCAATAAGGCCTTGTCTTAAAAAAGGACATCCTAGCGCTCGCGCTTGCATCGGATCACTAACCTATGATAAAAGAGTGAAGTAAGTATGATCTGCTCCTCTTTCAATGAACGTACGGAACGCAAAAAAAAAGCCTTTTTTTGGGGAGTGTGAAATCATCAAATGACTGCTCCCGTCCTGGGTGCGGCAGGAGGGCGTGTCAGAATATTACTGACTAAAGACAAAATAAAGGTCACAGCTCATTAGAGCCACTCAGCAGCCACTCCGCACCGACTCGCCTCCTGCGGCTAGTATTCTTTATATGGACTTGTATGGGCATGCGCTCACTATATCAACTCCGCGTACCGTCACCGGATCGCCTCGGTTATAAGGCGAGTCGGTGCGGAGTGGCTGCCGGGTGGCTCTAATGAGCTATGACCTTAAAACCCACTCATGTTCCTTCGGTTGCCCTTTACGTTCCGGGGTCACGGTAACTATTATAAACATTCCGCAACGCCGGAAGAAAAAACTTAAAATAAGAGACTTACCAGTAAATAAACGTCTTAACGGAATCAGATCGTTGTGAGGTCTTTCTGGGGGTCCGTCGTTTAGTCTTGCTCGGGCCATGTCCACCAAATTCTCATATATGGCTTCTAGTCTCACATTCACTCTGGCTAAGGCTGCCTGAAAAAGAAAAAAATAAAACAAAATAAAAATCTTGTGACAATTTACACATCTTGGGCCATCTGGTGGGTTACAATGACGTTTAAAGTAAGATTGTTTTATTCCTGTTCCAGAGTGTGCAAGTGACAGCGCTAGACACGTTGTCTAGCGCCATCTCTTTTCCACTGAAAGTAATATCGAAGTAATATTGCTATAAGGGCTTGTGGTAGGCCCCCAGATGCTACGGTAGCTAACCATACACCTGATATTTTTTAAACTTTAAATAAATTACAACCAGGCACATTACAAACAATCATGCTCGTCACGTAAAATTTTACCTAGATGAGAATCGAATCCACGACCTTCGTCTTAGCAGTCAGATGCACGGGTGGACCCAGTATTGTCCAGTGGGAGGGAGAGAGGAGGTCATATATCAAAGTCTGCCTCCCTGACAACCAGCTTTTCTGAGTGAGCGTCCGCAAGTAAGCATTATATTCAAACTAGCTTTTGCCCGTGACTTCGTCCACGTGGATTAATAGTTCTCGTTCCCGTGGGATTTCCGGGATGAAAACTACCCTGTGTCCTTTCTCGGGTCCCAGACTATATCTGTACCAAATTTCATTCAAATCAGTTCAGCGGTTTAGGCGTGAAGGAGAGACAGACAGACTTACTTTCGCATTTATAATATTAGTACGGATTTAATAACATATTTTTCAAAATGCATACTTCTAAGCTACGCCAGGAACTCCTCGTATACGTGGTGGGATCCACCGCCACCACGGAGTTAGCTGGCATGTTCGCCACCAACCAGTCTTGAAGCGAAGGATCCACACCTGGGGGAAGACAGACAAAATTCAACTTCAACTCTTTATTAACGGCATATGTGGAAAAGACAACACAATAGGGATGACGACAGCATAATGGCATTCTGTTTAGTCCGTCTTGTAGATCAGCCAAAAATACGGGACACGTATTTTTTGGTTCATCAAAATAATAAAAAAATACAAAGATAAAGAGCAACAAAATTCTGGAGTGGGGGCTTTTGACGTCACCGTAATGCAAAAATTGTATCTGATCGTGACGTCACGCACAACTTCAAAGCACTGTATCGTCGTCATTTATCGTTTACGAGAAAAAAGAAAAGATGCGTGACCAAAATTTTTTAATAATCTCAATGACGGACTAATTACTTTTTTTTCGTCGTCTCGCCTATTCTGCCACGACCATGTTTATTTTACAACATCTCAAACGAAGAAAGACCTATAATATAAATATATGCAATAAGACTGCGAAGGTCTCCTCTTTGTAAAGAAACAAATGGACGAATGCTCGAACGTCACTCTATTCTGAGACGCTCTCAAATCTCTTGCTGTCTTTGTCATTCTAAAGAGAGAAAATAAGGATAGCAATAGATCTGAGAGCGTCTCAGACTTGAGTGACGTTTGAGTATTTTTTTTTTGGTGAGTGGGAAATCATCCAATGACTGCTCCCGTCCTGGGTGCGGCGGGAGGGCGTGTCAGACTCTTACTGACTAAAACCAACTCATGTTCCTTCGATTGCCCTTTATGTTACGTTTCATTGTTTTATTTTACCTTACGGATAAATGGATAATTATATGAAAAAAAATGTGCAGCACTGATTTTCCGTGCTACCAATATTACGGCGAAGGGAATTCTTTCGTAAAATGCACTATATACTATTGTCCTTATCTGTACTTGTAATTTACATTCTGCGCAAAAAGTATTATTATCTCTTTTCACGCAAACCTAAGGCCGTCTTTCCACCGCCCGTCGTCACCGTCACGTCAACGAGAACGAGATGACGGCGAGCGGCGTTTAGTATGAGTTGACGTGACGTGCGGTGGACTCGCGGTTACAGTAAACTAGCTTCTGCCCGCGGCTTCGCTCGCGTTAGAAAGAGACAAAAAGTAGCCTATGTTACTCTCCATCCCTTCAACTATCTCCACTTAAAAAATCACGTCAATTCGTCGCTCCGTTTTGCCGTGAAAGAAAGACAAACAGACAGACACACTTTCCCATTTATAATATTAGCATGGATGTATGTATTGCCATTTCGCCGTCTATGCTAGATTATTATTTTATCTTGGCCTAAACCTCTTTAAATATTCAAGTTACCTAATTTATTCTTTACTTACCCTGCCTCATCAACGTCCACAGCGTGCCATCGACCTCCACATCAAACTGCGTCCAATACCTCGCGTCAGTCCACACCAGAGCCCTGTCAGCTGTCACCAGCGCTGTCCCTGATGACCCTCGGAGCCCTGACAGCCACTCTCTGCGAGCGTCGGCTGGTGATATGTATTGGGACTGTGGAGGGAAGAAATTGGCGTTAAATTAAAATGGTCAAGGTCAGTCAGTTGTCCCACTCCCTGTAGGGGCAGCTAGGCAGCTGCCCCTCAAGGGGGCGAGTGCCTATCAAGGGGGCGAGTGCCTATCAAGGGGGCGAGTGCCTATCAAGGGGGCGAGTGCCTATCAAGGGGGCGAGTGCCTATCAAGGGGGCGAGTGCCTATCAAGGGGGCGAGTGCCTATCAAGGGGGCGAGTGCCTATCAAGGGGGCGAGTGCCTATCAAGGGGGCGAGTGCCTATCAAGGGGGCGAGTGCCCTGTCAAAGGGGCGAGTGCCCTCTCAAAGGTGGGAGTGTCCTTTCAAGGGGGCGAGTGCCTTCTCAAGGGGGCGAGTGCCCTCTCAAAGGGCGAGTGCACAATATTGCCCACCTTGCATTTTGAATAATATTTATTATAGCAAAGTGCGAACGTCTTCTAACATCTTGGGACAACTCACACACGACCATCTGATCCCAAGCTAAGGAGGGCTTGTGTTATGGTAACCATATTATAGATAAAATCACACCGAGATACAGAACAAACAATCATGCTCATCACACAAAGTTTGTCCAAGGTGGGAATCGAACCCACGACCTCCAGCTTAGCCGTCAGGGTTACTAACCGCGAGACCAACAGACCCATCGTAAATAAATGTATGGTGAGCGAAATTGTCGTGTTATGTTCTATAAGTTATTATATTATAGGGTAATGTGAAATTAAGTTAAAGCTTCGAACACACGTGATCTAAGGAGTGTCTAAATTTGACTGGACTAATATTTTATCTTCTGTCCTTTTCTTAATGAAGTGGAAAGAGAAAGATGCACTTAACTGAAATTTAGTTAAGTTTATGAACAAGAGAATCGGCACCATTAACAGCCCAACAGCCGGCTGTCGCTTGTTCGTCGAATGGTTGAATACTTACATTATGGGCATCAGCAGTGGGCACTATGTAAGCATCTACTCGCATATCTGACAAGACTCCCCTGACAGCTGACAGGCGATCAGCTGCTGTCTCCCGGCTCAGCTTAGTCGCAGGGCTGTCATTTACTGTAAAATTTATTGGGTATTTTACATCATTAACGGAACCAATAAATGTAATAAACCAATAAATGTAAGACACAATTTCTATAAAACCTCTCTTAATTTTAGCCATAATGGTGCCGATTCTCTTGTGCACAAACTAACGTAAATTTAAGTTTAGAAAGAACTTAGGCCCTGTCCAGGAAGGCGAATTCGCCGCGATTCGACTCGCGCGTGATTCACTCGCGCGTTGGCGAGATACTAGGCACCAGTACATCGCGTCCACAAGCATCGCGCGAATAATAAACTCGCGCGTAATACGCGTGCAATTCGCCGGACTCTCGACTCGCGCGTAATGCGCGCGAGTCGAGATAGGCCGCCTTGTTGCGTCCAGAGTTCGCGCGAATTTCAGAGCGAGTGCACGTATAAAAGAGAAAGAGAAGGAAATACGACTCGCGCGTAGGTACGCTCTATACGCGTTGGCTCTGGACGCAACACTCGCGCGTGATACGCGCGAGAGAATCGCGGCGAATTCGCCCTCCTGGACAGGGTCTTAAGAAAAGTACAGAAGATCAAATATTAGTTAAGTCCTGTCAAATTAAAACACTCCATTGATAATTTAGATGCAATATAAAACATGGCGTCTAAATATACGACGATTTTCATCAGGCGCTGTCTAATTTGACAGGATTAAGCTAAAATGTATCTTCTGTCCTTTTCTTTATGAAATGGAAGAGAAGATATAAGCATAAGAGAATCGGCACCAATTTCTATAAAACCTCTCTTAATTTTAGCCATAATAATTTGCATCATTTTTAATTTACTGTAAAATTGGATTTTAGTTGCTTTGAAATCAATAAATAGTTAGTCAATTGAGTTGCTAACTTAGTGACGTCGTAAGGTGACATTGGTGCCGATTTCCTTGTTTACAAATTTAACTAAAATTAAGGTCAGTGCATTTTTTTCCTACCATTACATTAAGAAAAGGACAGAATATAAAATTTTTGTTAAATCCTGTCAAATTAAGACACTCCATAGATAATTTAGACGCGAAAATACGCCGAAATTGACAGAATTAAACGAATATGTTTCTGTCCTTTTCTTAACGAAATGAAAAGAGAAAGTTGCTCTTCACTTAAATTTAGGTTAGTTGTGTTAGTAAAGAAAAGAATCAGCACCATTGCCATACAAAATCTATGAAAGTAACGCGTATTGACAAATCATAAAAAGTACCTCAATTGACGATAGTATTTCACTTCACTAAAGTTGCTATCCGTTGTGGAGTATTTTGAGTTGCTTACCAAATATAGGCGCATCCGGTTCCGCAGAATTGTAGTATGGTATATGACCATACGCTGCATTTAATGTTATTCTGTAAGTTAAAAAAACATAATAAGACAAATTATGACTAAAGTTTATTTTGGACATCAATGAGCTTCGTAAAAAAAACACGTAAAGTCGTTGGTCTCGGTTGTCATACGTTGACAGTTGTTACGGGTCAAAAGCAAGAAAAAGACAATTAGTTTAGCCAAGGGTTACTACCGTGTTATCCAGTGGGGTTGTGGAGGGCTGATAGGCATGTAAAACCCAGGTATGCATCTGCTGGATCCAGTTAGACTGTGCATTATTATCGAATACACATAAACATAGAAATGGTTAACCGACTTTGATGAAACATCCACCAATGTGTGTAAAAAAACGCATTCAAATCAGTTGACGTTGACCCGTATAAGAGACAGACATACAAACACACACACCCACACACACGCACACATAACGGTCAAACTTATAATATTTCTCTTTTTACGTCAGAGGTTGCAAATTGAAGGTACAATCGATCAATTTAAATTATGACCCACCATAGCTTGTTGCGGAATGTATATAGTAGTTACCGTGACCCCGGAACATAAAGGGCAACCGAAGGAACATGAGTGGGTTTTAGTCAGTAAAGTCTGACACGCCCTCCCGCCCCGCCCAGGAGAAGATCATTTGATAATTTCCCAATACCCAAAAAAAAAACCACCATAGCTTATCTTAACCTTTTAACGACCAAGCGACAGCCGGCTGTCCGGCTGCTATTGTCTTTCTATTGTGTCTCGAATCTCGTGTGTTCGAAGGTTTAAAAGGGGTGATAGACGCTTCAAGTTCACGGTTTTAATATTGGGAACTTTCTCGACTCCACTTCGGACGTGAAGCTTGCTCGATTGCGATGCCTTCCACAGAAAAAGTTTCCAAGTATATGGCGGCTCGCGGTTCGCATATAAGTTTTCAAACAGGTTGGATTGCCAACGAACTTGCTCGGTGGTTTTAAAGTCGTGCTTACGGTGACCCACAGGCGAAACAGGTCGTCGATCCATAGGTACGCGTACTTGCTTGTCCGTCTATCAACCCTTATACAGACATTTAAATACAATTATATGTAAAAATAATTGATAGATATTTGATAATTGGAATGATATTCTATTCTGTTATAATTAGGTCGACATTCGCGTAAAGTTTTTTTTATAAACTTCTCTCGCCACGTCTTGTTATTTTGACAGTTAGAAACGATTTTGGGACTAAGCACACAGATCTTTTAGGCTTATGTCAATAGAAAACATCAATCTATACTAATTTTATAAAGAGGAAAACTTTGTTTGTTTGATTGTAATGAATAGGCTCAAATACCACTGGATTAATTTTAAAAATTCTTTCACCATTCGAAAGCTACATTATCCCTGTGTAACATAAACTATATAATATCACGCTATGTCCCACGGGAGCAAGGCAGTAACCAAAAATCTAACGTAACGCAGGTGAAACCGCGAGGAACAGCTAGTTTTGAATAAAGAAGCGTACGCGTCCGTTCATCATTCCGTGTCTGAGGGCCTAGCCAAGTGGCATTTTAGAATAGAAAACGAATAGATTGTCAAATGTATGGAATTGACATAAGCTTTCGCTAAACAATTTGACATCTCCATACATTTGACAATCGTTTTCGTTTCGCTATCTATTCTACAATGCCACTTGTATAAAGGGGCTGTTCAGCTTTCATACAAAATCATTGTTTTCTATAGGCAATTGTTGAATAAAGCTGAATCGTGTGGGTCATAATTCAAATTTGTCGATTGTACATAAGATAATCCATACTAATATTATAAATGGAAAAGTGTGTCTGTCTGTCTGTCTGTCTGTCTGTCTGTTTGTCTTTCTTTCACGGCAAAACGGAGCGACGAATTGACGTGATTTTTTTAAGTGGAGATAGTTGAAGGGATGGAGAGTAACATAGGCTACTTTTTGTCTCTTTCTAACGCGAGCGAAGCCGCGGGCAGAAGCTAGTAACTTAATAACATAATAAAACTTACATTATACATATTGTAACCCAACTGCGCACCTTAGCCATTTTCGATACAATGATTTTGATTATAATTACATATCAAATATTATTATCAACAGTAATATTGTTTAATCTCAAGTCATTGTGAATTATCACATTTTATCTGCTGCAAGCGATAGAGAAGGTATAATCTCTTTATCTGTCGCAATGTATAATTTAACTAGCTTTTGCCCGCGGCTTCACTCGCGTTAAAAGGAGACAAAAAGTAGCCTATGTTACTCTCTATCCCTTCAACTATCTCCAATTAAAAAATCACGTCAATTCGTCGCTCCGTTTTGCCGTGAAAGAAAGACAAACAAACAGACAGACAGACAGACACACTTTCCCATTTATAATATTAGTATGGATCTTTGTATACGTTGTCTGGACATTAGTGACCACGTGTTTGTACTTATCGGTACTGATTCTGTTATTCATTAACTAAACAAAATTTAAGTTACGTGCATCTTTCTCTTTCCATTTAATTAAGAAAAGGACAGAAGATACATATTAGTTCAGTCTTGTCAAATTAGCCAGCGCTTAAAGTAAATCGACGTATTTTTAGTCGCCATGTTTTTAATCGCGTCTAAATTATCTATGGATTATCTTAATTTCACAGGACTAAACTAATATTTGTCTTCTGTCCTTTTCTTAATGAAATGGAAAGAAAAGGAACACTGAGTTAAAATTTTGTTTAGTGAACAAGGGAATCGGCACCATAGTTGCTGATTCTGTAGTTCACAAACCAAACTAAATTTAGGTTAAATGCATCTTTCTCTTTCCATTTCTTAAAGAAAAGGACAGAATTAGTTAAGTCCTGTCAAATTTAGACACTCCATAAATAATTCAGACGCGATTAAAAAGATGGCGACTAAATATACGCCAATTTTCTTCAGGCGCTGTCTAATTTGACAGGATTAAACTAAAATGTATCTTCTGTCCTATTCTTTAAGAAATGGAAAGAAAAATATCAAAAGATGCATTTAACCTAAATTTAGTTAAGTTTGTGAACAAGAGACAGCACCATTAGCCTACAAATATTATAGCCTGGCTGTCAGAAAGTCTGACTAGTCTAACCAAGTGGTACCGTGTCGTTGAGTAACTGGGTTTGTGGAGGTCTGATAGGCACTCGCTTTACATACAATATTGGTATCCAGCTGTAACCGGTTCGGCTGAAAATCAACTTTGATATAGTTGGAAAAAGGCAAGGTAGACGTTGATTAACCGCTGTCCTCCACGTTATGTTATCTTTGATTGCTGCTTCTCTCCCGTGTCTCAAAGCATTATGATTTGTTTTATTAAGTTAAGCAAACCCGAATTAAATACATGGCAGCTTTTTAATAATTGGTATATCTATATCTTATCACAAAAATATTTCAATAATTAATTGTTGATAATCTGATATCTAAAGCCGCATATTCACTGTCGAAAATGACGCATAAAAAACGCCTGTTTTATACATTTTATTAGTTTTTGTTTTGCCGTTTTATATGTATACATTACCGAATCTTAGTGAGGGCAAACCGGGCAAACCCAAGGAAGCCAGAATCTTAAAATAGTATATTAAAAATAATCGGGAACCAATGTGAGTTACTCATAATATTATGTACTTTCAAGGACATCACTGACACCCCGTGCCTCGGAAAGCACGTAAAGCCGTTGGTCCCGGTTGTCATTCGTAGAACTTTGACAGTCGTTACTTAAAGTCAGACGTAGTTACGTCTGACTGTGTGTGTGTGTCTAGGGAATGAATGATATATCGAATAAAAATGAACAGTTTTTTTTAATTATACATTTATTTTAAAAACAAAATAATAATATAACACTGTTTTCTTATTTCATTATTATCAGAATAAACATTCCAAACAACACTTAAACCATATTATTGCCAAAAATATGGTTTAAGTGTTGGTGTGGATGTGTTTTTAGGAGAGCGTAGGTGTTTGAAAGTAATTGGGTGTGTAATTACGTATGGGGGGGGGGGGGGTTTACAGCAGGGTGGTGGTGTGTTTGTAGATAGATGGAGCGACGTGATGTTCACATGACTAATACACTGGGAAGTTATTATCGACGTCCCTCGCCCACGCGTGCAGGCCCCCGACCATGTCCTTCACCTTGTGTCGATGTCGCTCCGGCAACAAGTCGAGCACCTTAGCTACCAGCTGAGAGTCGTTCCCGCGACGACAGATGACACATTATCGGGGGTGTTTGAGGGTGGGTGTAGGAAGTTTTAGGAGGGTGTGGGTGTTTTGTGTGTGAATAATTATGTTATTTTTGTGAGTGAGTTAGGGTGTGGTTGTGGATGTGTAAGTATATGATTTTAGTGGGTGGTTAGGGGTGTATTTGTAGAAGATTGTGGATGTGTTAATGGGAAAGTGGGGGTGTAATTGTGGATACGTGATGGTGTGTTTTGGGTGTTTTTGTAGGAGGGTGTGAGTTGTGTTTTCACATGGGTGGGGGTGTGATTGTGGATGTGTTTGTGGGTAGAGGGGGTGTTTATGTCGAAGGTTGTGGGTGTGTTCTCGGGTGGGTGGGGGTGTCATGTATGTCCGTCTGTCTAATACACTGGGAAGTTATTATCGACGTGTCTCGCCCACGCGTGCAGGCCCCCGACCATGTCCTTCACTTTGTGTCGATGTCGCTCCGGCAACAAGTCGAGCACCTTCTTAGCTACCAGCTGAGAGTCGTTCCCGCGACGACAGATGAAGATTACTAGAAGAAAGATATTGGTTTCAGTTTTGTAACTAGGGACGACTTGGAAAGCACGTGAAGCCGTTAGTATCGGTTGTCATTCGTAGAACTTTGACAGTCGTTACGGGTAGTCAGAAGTCAGAAAATTCTGACCAGCCTTAACCAAGAAGTATCGTGTTACCCATTTACTGGGTTGTGGAGGTCTGATTGGCAGTCGCTTCACGTAAAACACTGGTATCTAGCTGAATCCGGTTAGACTGGATGCCGACCCCAACATAGTTGGGAAAAGGCTAGGGAGATGATGATGAACTAGGGACGACTTGGGTTTAGACCGGAAGGGCAAGATATCGGCCGAGTTATGTTCTGTACTTAGCAAGATTTTCTGTTACACATTTATAATTGCAAATGTTTTAATTAAATCTAATGTAACGTCAAGGAGGTCCCATCCTGGTCGTAAAAATATGACTAACTATAACAGCAGGGGAGCGCTCGCGAATCGGTAATGATCAAAATATTTTAGTACAGTTCTGATCTTTTATCATAGGTCTATAACAGCCTATGCGGGAAAGATATTCAACAGAGTGCAATGTATTCCCCAGTATATTAATCTGCTGAGCTTTTGTAAGCCCAAGAATCTCCGGGCTTCTCTCTAAGGGGAAGGGGTCAAAATATCATGCAATTCGTGTGGCGTAATTTAAGCATTTTCCAGATAACAATGTTTTACACTCACCATCACTCTCACTCTTCTCTACACTCGCCACCAGCCTCTGCAACTCTTCGCCTCTTAGCCCATCAACAGGCCAGTTCCTAGCGCCCTCTATATGACACATGTGGAACTCAGAACCAGCCCTCACATCCACCAAGTAGACCTTGCTCTCCTGTCGGAGATGGGACACTGCTGGCGCCGTGATGCGGTGCTGAGGAGCCAGGATATGCAGCTCTAAGTCCTGGGGAGAAGGTTGAGTTTAGCTTGCAGCCTGCTGGGGCTCCTAACACCCACCATCCTCTTGCAGTAGACAGGATAGCCAGCTTTAACTCTTAGTGAGAAGGTGCAGTCTAGCTTACAGCCTACTGTGGCAGACTCTAAAGTTCTACACTCTATTGATGTTTAAACCTTCGAACACACGTAAAAACAGAATAGAAAGACAATAGCAGCGCGACAGCCGGCTGTCGCTTGAAAGGTCCAGGCTATTCTTTGTTGCGTAGATAAACTTTAGCCAGGGCTTACAAACTAGAGATTATACAATGCTGCTTACTTAACCAAGACCCTAACAAGAAATTGTCCTCCAAGACACTAAGAGACTTTTGTACCACCAAGACACTGAGTCATTTGTCCCACCCAGGCATTAACCGCTTTATTCTAAAACAAGGTTTTTCTTTAAACCAGGTTTAAACCATTGAGCTAGGTTTTGTATTTCGAATCTTGATCGTATCAGAATAAGATTCAAATTACAAAACCTGGCTCAATGGATTAAACCTGGTTTAAAGAAAAACCTTGTTTTGGAATAAGGCGATAAGAATCGTTAGTCCCATCTAGACACTAAGTCCTTTGTCCCGCCAAGACACGAGGGAATTGTAACAGCAAGACACCAACCAGCTGCAGCTAAAATTTAGGAGTGTATTCACCAATAGTTTGATTTGAAGGGGGAAAATTCCGCTAATATAAGATCTTGGTGTATCTGCCTCATGAGGGTTAGCTATATGGTAGGCAGGAGACCCAGCTCTAACTCCTGGGAAGAAGGTGTAGTTTAGCTTGCAGCCTCCCCTACCATAAAATCCTCACATCTACCATATAGACCTGGGTCTCTTGTCGGAGGTGGGACACTGATGGTGAAGTGATGCAATGCCGAGGAGCCAGGATATGCAGCTCTAAGTCCTGGGGAGAAGGTGTAGTTTAGCTTGCACACAACGCCAGTGCAAACGCAATGTCTTTTGTTGTTGTTTAGTTTGTTCAATAAGCAGGGCTATTTATTAAGGCGAGTTTATCTGTGCCATCTTGCTAATGCATTTGTAGTTACGTTATTTGGCACAGCACGATAGTCTTAAAAGCGCTCTCCTGAGAGAGAACACGTTTATTACCAATGATGTTATAAGTAAAAAAGTGTAGATAGGTTACCCAAACGAAATTCTATCTTCAAAAACGGCACACTAACGCACACATACATTACACGTCAAAGTAGGATGACATGATTGAAGTAGTGCGAGTAAAAAAGAGATAAACGTCAAATGTCAACGCGATACTCAGTATCATGTTTGTCAATTGGCAAACTTTTAATGTGCCACTTTTTGACTGCATATAACCTATCTACACTTTTTAACCGACTTCAAAAAGGAGGAGGTTCTCAATTCGTCTGTATTTTTTTTTTGTATGTTTGTTACGCGATATCTCCGTCAATTGTAAACGGATTTTGATGGTTCTTTTTTTTTGTTTGATAAGTCATGATTCAGGGGTGGTCCCATATAAATTTTGTGGCGATCGGTTCAGTGCTTCTCGAAAAATTCACCAAGAACAAAAATATATTGACGAAATATTCATAGACGATGTGTGCTTTGTCTTCAAGTTTCTATTTTCGTTTTATAAGATTGTTAGTAGTTTTATTTTGAAAATAAATTACTTTGAAAGATACTATACACAGTCAAACATTGGGAGTCGACACTAAAAAGTAAAAAATAAAAAACTTTTTTCAAAAAAATAATAACCGCCTTCAAAAACTAAAAACCCAAAAATAACTAAAATTTCGGAAGTCGGTGGCTTCTCTTCTGCCAGTCAATTTATCTGAATTTGTGTTGCCACCGACTTCCGAAATTTTGCAGTCTGCTATGGCTGACACTAAGGATCAACACTCTACGGTGGACTCTCTAGGGCCAATGCCTTGGGGTTGCGGAATAGTTGTAATAGTTACCGCGGCCCCGGAACATAAAGGGCAACCGAAGGAACAAGGGTGGGTTTTAGTCAGTAAGTCTAACACTCTACAATCATTTACTCCTTAACCAGGCTGTCCTGTGTTGCATAGTTGACTTTAATGCGTCTAGCCAGGGCTTGCAAATTAAAGATTTTGTACATTATTCCCACAATTACTTCAGTTCATATGTACAATCGACAAAATGGAATCATGACCCACCATAAGCATATTTTCCTACAAACATTCAAATACAATTAGGCCGACAGACAATCGCGTAAACATGTATTAAAAATGTCACACGTCTAGTCTTATTATTTTGACAGCTTCAAACGATTTGTCGTCGAAATGGGTCATGATTCAATTTTGTCGATAGTACTTTCTAAACATTATCTTAGACATCACATACATTGGTGAAGGAAAACGTCGTGAGGAAACCTGGAGTTGTAGTGAATTTAAGTCTGAAATCGCCAATCCGCCTTGAGCAAGCATGGTGATGGTGGTGATCAATGCTCGTGCCTTCTCTGTATGAGAAGAGGCCTTTGCTTTGCAGTAGGACAGTAATTAGTTAGTACTAGTTTGATTTGATGAGGCAAATTCCGCTAATATAAAATCTTGGTAATGCTAGCTCACTGAGGCAGGAGGCAGGATACCCATCTCTAACTCCTTGGAAGAAAGGTGCAGTTTAGCTTGCAGTCAGTTGTGGTAGACTCTTCAAACTGAAATCAACCCTAACATAGTTGGGAAAAGGCTTGGGAGATGATGAGGTATAGTGTCCTTGGGTAATGAAATAAAACCAACATATATTTTACAAAATGTAATTTATATATTTTTTTATAACAATAGGGATGTTGACTACATCAAAAGAATGACATTTTATTTAGTCCGTCTGTTAGACAGTCCAAAAATACTGGACACATATTTTTTGCTTGATCAAATTAATAACAAAATACAAAGATAAAGAGCATCTAAGTTCCGGAGAGGGGGCTTGTGACGTCACTCCTCAGTAAAAATTATACAAAGGTGTGATGTTTCACAAAACTTCAACGCACTGTATTGTCGTCATTTTTTGTTTACGAAAAAAAAGAAAAATACGTGTCCCAAATTTTTTGATTATCTAACTGACGGACTAATTACTTTTTTTTTGTCATCTCATCTGTCATCAGATACATTTTTTGCATTACAGTGACGTCTAAAGCCCCCACTCCAGAACTTTGTTGCTCTTTATCTTTGTATTTTTTTATTATTTTGATGAAGCAAAAAATACGTGTCCCGTATGTTTGGCCGATCTACAAGACGGACTAAACAGAATGCCATTTTTTTTTATGTTGTCGTCATCCCTATTGACGTAATAATATCACACCCACTGTTCATTCAATGGTTCTACCTCATAATAATACGTATCTTTATCATTTTGAAAGCCAAAATTGATACTATTATGCTGCTTAACCAAATCACAAACATCAGTATCATGTTTCGCCTTAAAAATCCTTAAATTCTTCCTACTTAGCGCTTTAGAAAAAGTTTTACGCGAAGCCGGGTTCACACCTTGCTCATTCATTTTTTTCACGTAAACATTGTACAACTGAAATTGATTTTTGACATTCAAATCAATGTATTTTATCCCCGTGTTAGAATTTAAACAGTATTGACATTTAGGATCTGACTTTGGTAGGGTTTCTATATAGGACATTACGTTTTGCGATTTAATTGGTATTTTCGGGGATCGTTTTTTATTTTCGTTAGTCAACCAGCAGCGAATCATAGCTTCTTTGACGCCTAAAGTGTTCAAAAAAGTCACTCTGCATACTTGAACTCTTTCAGAATTAAATATCAAATGATATAATTTAGAATCGCCCTTCCTTGAAATGACATCTTTATGGGTCATTCTTCTACGCTTCGCTGGAACGGAGTCTATCAGAGATCTGACAAACTTTTTCTTCTCTTTCCATTCTATCTGCCAAAAGTGTTGGAATATGTCAAGTCTGTCAGAATCTGACAGTTTTTTGCAGTAACGGGTGTTGCTTTTTGCGCAGAATTCTGATTTGCATGGCGGGCCTATTCTTCTTTCTGATTTTAAGACGTCTTGTATCCAAATCTTCTTTGTTCCGTCTGTGTGTGTTCGGAAACCAAAATAGCTTTGGCCTGTCATTCTTTTTTCCTTCTCTTGTATTCTTCTTTGGGATTTTAGGCGGGAATTTTGTTTTTTCTGTGGAAGAAGAGGAATTGAGATAGTAATGTGATTTTTATTTAAAAAAAATTAAGTTTTTTTAATGTAATGGCCTTTTTTAATTAATTGTAAAATAATAGTAAAACAAATTAATGTTAAAAAAATTATAAACTTTGAACCAGATACTGTATTTCGAATTTTATTATGACTAAGTATGATAAAGTTCTCAATAGAAAACGGGATATTAAACAGAAAATGTTTTATTTTTTCATACATATTACATTAAAAAGGTTTAATGACAGATAATTCAAATAAAGGGATTTCATGTTACCAAAACGTATTTATCCTAATAAAATGTAAAAAACAGTTATTTTCTTTAATAGATTATCAAGTTAAAAACTATTAAAGTGCATTACATTAAACCAATGTCAATACCGCGAATGTTTCGCAAGAAAATAATATTATAAAAGAAAATCAAAGAAATTAAATAATTAAAAAACAATTAATTTTGAATACGGACTTACCTTAAACATTCGCAGTTTTGATTTTCTTAACACTTAAAAAATTGCATAAAGTTTTTTTTAAATAATTACAAATTGTCGGTTTTCGGAGTTTTTCCTTTACCTGTGCTACGTGACATTGCTTCTGGCCAAATTTCATAATTCTAGGTTAATGGAAAGTACGCTATAGGTTTTGATTCCTTTGCAAATGCAATATAAATGGAACATAAACAGCCATATCTATTTATTGCGTTGATTTAGAAATTTGATTTTTTCACTGCTTTGAGAGATAGCAGACCTGAGAATGTGATATTAATTTCAGCTTGATATCTCGACGCGTTTCTGAGAGAAAGGGTCTTAACAGACGGCCGGACGGACGGTCGGGCGGACAGCAAAGTGATCCAATAAAGGTTCCGTTTTTACCTATGGAGGTACGGAACCCTAAACAGATTTTTTGAAAGCGGTCCATTAGTTTTTTTTATTTGTTACATACAAAAATACAAATCTTTCCTCTTTATAGTATTAGTATAGATTACTGTAAAGCTTCTTCAAAATTCGTTCTGTCGTTTTTGCGTGAAAGAGTAACTGTTAGTGTAAAAGCTAGTCCATACTAAATTATAAATGGGAAAGTCTGTCTGTCTGTCTGTCTGTCTGTATGTTTGTCTTTCTTTCACGGCAAAACGGAGCGACGAATTGACGTGATTTTTTAAGTGGAGATAGTTGAAGGGATGGAGAGTAACATAGGCTACTTTTTGTCTCTTTCTAACGCGAGCGAAGCCGCGGGCAAAAGCTAGTATTTTATAATATTACCTTATCGTTAGCCGGTGCTTTGCAGTATGCCTCATAATCAACTAGATGCGTTATAGTTGGGCTGTCCGAGCATGATGCGCACATTGGGTTGCGTTTGCGGAGTCGAACTGGAACAAATAAATATTTGAGTATGAATTTACTTAGTTTGATTGATTGATTTTATTTTACTGATTTTTTATTGATTTTGAGTATGAATATACTAGGTGTATTTTTGGTCTTGCACAACCCGCTAGGAGATGATTCTACTCATAAAAACAAACAACTTTTTATGTAACCAACTCTGAAATCTCGAATAAAATATCAGCTTTTTCATACATTATGGTTCCCGACCATAATGTATGAAAAAGCTGATATTTTAATGGTCGGGAGGGTATTGAACTTTTGTTACAAGGAGCTGATATTTTCTTCGCGATTAATAATAATTGGGTTCTAGTCGGGTTTGTTGTAGATGTGCTAATGTCGCCGATACTCTTATATCGCGATGTAGGATGTCAGTAGTAGTTCACGTGTTCGACGATAGATGTCGCTAGTGTCTAATAAAGACACTTGTAGCTTTCACATTAATTATTGTAATTATTCCAGTTTCATTATTTATTTCTATAATCTTTAATAAATAACTGTAACTCTGGTTGTAACTGGTTTTCTTATGAAAAAGTGTAGTTTCTCAAACTGCGAGGTATGTGGTACAGTGGAAGATGTTGTGCATTTGTTGACTGAATGCGACCGGTTTCGAGCTGAGAGAGAAGTATTAATGAATGGCTTACAGTTAAATAAACATAATATAGGATTGTTTCATGAAATTTTGTCTACACCAATATCAGCCGATTTTGTTTAGATTTGTTTGCCTTCGATTTATGTGTAATTAGTTTATGTCGTTTTTTTTGTGTGTGAGAATGTTTGTAAAAAGGTACGATGGGACTGACATGTATTTTATATAAAAGTCCCTAAATGAAATAAAGAATAAAAAAAAGCTATAACTCACCAGTTCTGGACACCATATCTTCAGCATCAAATATAAACATTCGTTCTACTAATAATTTCTCCGGAGACATGTCCAAGATGTATTTCAAAGCCTCCATCGCTTGTAGTGTACCTGTAGAAAACAGGTTAGGATTAATTACCATAAAATGATAAAAAAATATATAAATACACTTATTTTGAACATACATAATCAGACAATAAATTAAATTAAATAAAGTCAAGTATTAAAAATTAACCCGCCCCTGAACGTTTCCGGTGCAAAAGTGCCCATCACACTCGCCGCATTACCTCGCTGAATAGCGATGGCCATTCTTTGCACCAAGAACGACCCGGACCGGGAGTCACCCGTAGCCTCCCCAATCCTACGGCCCAAATCCCCTACAAAACTTCTTGCCTCCGTACTCCAACTGCCCAGAGTCTCTTCAGCAACCGGCACAAAATGGTAACACCCTTCCAAGGCGGCGTACTTCAGCCTCTTCCTAGAGCAGGCGTCTTCAGCAGCTGCAGAGGCAGTATGGATGGAGCGACTCAGGTGACTGGGTATTTTGTAAATTGGTTAAATATAACTTTTACACGTCAATATTTTGATTTCTTATTTTGAAAAGAAACATCCAAAACTAACTTTTTTTCTGGATGGGAAATCATCAAATGACTTCTGCCGCCCATAGCGTCAGACTTTTACTAAATAATCCTGCCATGGGCGGGGCGGGAGGGAGTGTCAGACTTTAACTGACTAAAACCCACCCTTGTTCCTATGGTTGCCCTTTATGCTCCGGGGCCGCTGTAACTACATATTATAACTATGCCCCAACCCCGGTTCTTTTTTTGTTAATCTAACTGACGCACTAATTACATTCTTTTCGTCGTCTCGCCTATTGTAGTTTATTTATTTATTAGGTTCACCCACAATTGTATACACTAGTATTTAACCAATTTAATAATAATATAAGTTGTATAAGATATTAATTTATTCACCTATAACACCAGGAACGGGACCCGCGACCCCATGAGCTGAACAAGAGCCCACTGTGTCCGGTGAGGGGGGCGTCGGGAACACACAACGGTAGCAAGGACCCCTATATGTAGTACCCTGAATAAAAGAAAGAAACAAATATAAAACATTACAATGTGTAACTGAATTAATGCACTTTGAGAAAATAGTTTGTTCAGAATCGTTTACTGAATCGATTTTTGTAATTTTTAATATAGGTAATATTTTATCCCAAAAATAATTAAAACTACGTAAACTGCTGTCACACTTCCGCTGTACAGTCAAAACAAACTAAAATGGATGAAATACCTACTACGCTAGACCCTTATGCAAGTGCGACTGTGTGCATGCGTAGATTTGTAATGTGACTATAATTTTCTCCCACAATCTGTACAACTAATTTGTAAAAAAACAGTGTTTTAAACGTAATAATAAAAATTCAGTGTATGTATTATGATTATAACATAATATTCTAATTGGGGTGTCTGGTAGTGTGCGTTTATTCCGGGACATGTTGTATATATACTAGCTGCCTCCCGCGGTTCCACCCGCGTTAAAATGTTAAGGGTGAAGAACCCTTATCACTTAGGGGTATGAAAAATAAATAGTAGCCGATTCTCAGACCTACTGAAAATGCATATAAAATTTGGTAAAAATCGGTAAAGCCGTTTCGGAGGAGTAAGGTTACTAGCATAATTGTTTGTTCTGTGTCTGGGTGTTATTTATCTATAATATGTATGTATTTAAAAATTATATAAGTATGTATATTAGTTGTCTGATTACCATAACACAAGCTCTGGTTAGCTTGGGATCAGATGGCCGTGTGTAAGATGTCCCAGGATATTTATAAAAAAAAAATGTGACACGTGTATTTTATATATAAGAAAAATAAAACAAATATAAATATCTTGGGACAAGTCACACACGGTTATCTGATCCCAAGCTAAGCTGAGCTTGTGTTATGGTATCCAGACAACTGATATACATACTTATACCCATACTAATATTTTAAATGCGAAAATAGCTTTGTCTATCTGTCTCTTCTTCACGCCTAAACCACTGAACCGATTTGAATGAAATTTGGTGCAGATATAGTCTGGGACCCAAGAAAGGACATAGGATAGTTTTCATCCCGAAAATCCCCCGGGAACGGGAACTATTATTCCACGCAGACGAAGTCGCGGGCAAAAGCTAGTAGGCTGTATAATATCACGCTAAGTCCCACGGGAGCGAAGCAGTAACCAAAAACCTAAAGTAACGCGGAGGAACAGCTAGTTATAGATAAATTACACCTAGACACAGAACAAACAATCATGCTCATCACACACAGTTTATCCTGGGTGGGAATCGAAACAGGCCTCCGGCTTAGTAGTCAGTGTGACCAACCACTAGACCAACATACCCGTCAAACTTGTCGCATAAATGTGTAAAATTTTAGCGCTTACGTCGCATTTATGCAACAGATCTTTCCGTGCCTCTACTGCCCGTGTCGTATATTTGCGACTGAGAAAATAATGTTTTTTTTTTTCTATTTTCGTTCTAAGAACTGCTGAGTTTTTAGCACGCTAAAAATGTTAATTTAAGAAGTTTTCTCAACATGGAAGACTTTAGTTTTTTAATGAGTCCCGTACTGGGCACCAATTAATATACCTATGTATTATTAATGTCTGTGTCTTCTATCTATGAAAAGTTGACTTTGTCTTGCTGTGGGACAGTGATGGGCTGGTATTTATTTAAACATTCGTAACAAATTTGTAGCAAAAATCACTTACCTTCTCGGTAGAGTGCGTATCGCTCCTATAACCATATATGGTCAGTTGTCCTTCCATCTTTAGAGCACTACCAGATATTAGAGGTCGCTGTAATAAACATCATAATTTAATGTGTTACTTATCCATACTAATATCTGTGCTAATATTATAAATGGGAAAGTGTGTCTGTCTGTATGTTTGTCTTTCTTTCACGGCAAAACAGAGCGACGAATTGACGTGATTTTTTAAGTGGAGATAGTTGAAGGGATGGAGAGTAACATAGGCTACTTTTTGTCTCTTTCTAACGCGAGCGAAGCCGCGGGCAAAAGCTAGTATTGATATAAAATAATATGAACATGCCATTTTGTCAATTATCAACGACCAAGCGACAGCCGGCTGTCGGACTACTATTGTCTTTCTATTGTGTCGAAGGATTAAGGTGGATGTTCAAGGTAGCACGCGAAATTCTGTTCAATGACTGAGCTGCAAATTGCAAAAATACGTAAGAAAATTTGAATTTCGCGGGCTACCTTGAACATCCACCTTAAGTTTGAAGTAAGCGACTTTATTATTATTTTGTTTAGAGACCTAAAAACACTAAATAATAAACTAATTCTTTGAAAATTCCAAGGGTCTACTAGTAACCCCTATTAATCAACAAAAAAAAATTGGTGTAAGAGAGCTTAAATATTTACTTTATTCTGATTTTTAGCATGTTATAGCACCAACAGTAATACATCATTTGTGAAAATTTGATCTCTATGGCTGTCACGGTTCATGAGATACAGCCTGGTGACAGACAGACGGACAGACAGCGAAGTCTTAGTAATAGGGTACGGTTTTACGTTTTTCTGTACGGAATCCTAAAAACAATGATTATTTGGTGAGTGGGAAATCATTACATGACTTCTCCCGCCTTGTGCGGGGCGAGAGGGGTGTCAGACTTTTACTGACAAAACCCGACTCATGTTCCTTTTTTTTTGGGGAGTGGGAAATCATCAAATCACTGCTCCCGTCCTGGGCGCGGCGGGAGGGCGTGTCAGACTTTTACTGACTAAAACCCACTCATGTTCCTTAGGTTGCCCTTTATGTTCCGGGGTCACGGTAACTATTATAAACATTCCGCAACCCCGGCAATGGGGACCATCATGGCATTTTGTTTTAAAATCAAACCAGCTAAAATTAATAAAATAACTACCAGTCTACCACTTACCTTCGTAAGACAGCTGAGGTCACTAAGTAGGTACCTGGTCGGTACATTATCCGTACAATCCAAAATAATATCGTACTTAGCAGCTATATCCAACGCGTTGGTTGAATCCAACTGGAGTTTATATGGAGTTATTTTTATTCGAGAGTTTATGCTGAAAATTATAAAAATCGTAGTTCAGGACAATGCTTAAACAATGGTGCCGATTCTCTTGTGCACAAACTAACGTAAATTTAAGTTAGGTGCATCTTTCTCTTTCCTTTTAATTATGAAAAGGACAGAAGATCAAATATTAGTTAAGTCCTGTCAAATTTAGACACTCCATAGATAATTTAGACGCAATTTCAACTTCAACTTTTACAATTATGGCAATCCACCGAATTTTCGGTGATTTCTGCCAATGTCCAGTTTGAAAATAATATATTTTTTTAGTGTCAATTGTACGGTTATTAAATTATAGTGTGGAGATCATACACGTGTTCTTATAACCAAGAACACGAGATGACTTCAATTTTCATCAGGCGCTGTCTAATGTGACAGGATTAAACTAAAATGTATCTTCTGTCCTTTTCTTTAAGAAATGGAAAGAGAAAGATGCACTAAACTTAAATTTACGTTAGTTTGTGCACAAGAGAATCGGCACCATTATACAAGGTGTCCCACGGCTATGCCACATGGAGGGAAAGTACCTTAAATCTTGTAGATAGAACATTTTACTGAAAGAAGACGTTATTTGAATTTTAAAAACAATTTAAATTGCATTCATAGATTTTCAAATAATTAAATGGTTGGGCCGGGAATCGAACTTGTTCCACGAGAAAAAATTATCACTCTGTAGTTTTATCATACCAATCGAAAGGTTTCATCATAAGGATTATTTTTTGCTAAATAACATAGTGTCACAAATAAAAGGAAGACCGTAAAATTTAACATTTGATGTAAAATTTTGTTCAGAAAAGTTAAAAGCTTACATTGCTGTAAGGACATACAATTGACAATCATAACTACTTATTACTAATTAATCTACCTACTTGAGTAGTACGCATCATTTAAATAAATAAATATCCACCACAACAAGACCAAAAAATCGTCAGGGAACGAAATAATCAAAATTTATCACTTCGTATTCAAGAAGAAGGGACTAGTAGTAGTAGTAGTAGGGCATTTGAAAAATTGACTAATTTTGTATTAAAAATGTTAAAATTCATGGTCTTTCTTTTATTTTTGACACTATGTTATTTAGCGAAAAACAATCCTTGTGATGAAGCCTTTCGATCGGTAGGATAAAACTACAGGCTGATTAATTTTCTCGAGTAACAGGTTCGATTCCCGGTTCAACTATGTAATTATTAAAATATCTATGAAAGCAGTTTAAAATGTTTTCAAAATTCAAATAATGTCTTCTTTCAGTAAATTGTTCTATCTACAATATTTAAGGTACTTTCCCTCCATGTGGCATTGCCGTGGGACACCCTGTATAGGGTGACTGGTAATTAGTGTACGATACTTCAACGCGTAATTGTGCTCATGATAACAAACAATTTTTATTATGGGAGCAAAGCCGAAATCGCGACAAAAATATCAACTGTTCAGTACATCTATATACAGGGCGTCCCACAGCTATGCCACATGGAGGGAAAGTACCTTAAATATTGTAGATAGAACATTTTACTGAAAGAAGACATTATTTGAAATTTAAACTGCATTCAAAGATATTTAAATAATTAAATTGTTGAACCGAGAAACGAACCTGCTACTCGAGAAAATTAATCAGCCTGTAGCTTTATCATACCGAGGGAAAGGCTTCATCACAAGGATTATTTTTGCTAAATAACAGTGTTAAAAATAAAAGAAAGACCATGAATTTTAATAGCCGCAGTAACTTAATTGATGGGCCAGTTGGTCTAGTAGTTAGTGACCCTGACTGCTAAGCCGGAGGTCGTGGGTTCGATTCCTACCCAGGACAAACTTTGTGTGATGAGCATGATTGTTTGTTCTGTGTCTTGGTGTAATTTATATTACAATATGTATGTATTTAGAAAGTATATAAGTATGTATATCAGTTGTCGGGTTACAAGCTCTGCTTAGCTTGGGATCAGATGACCGTGTGTGAGTTGTCCTAAGATGTTTATTAAGATATTTAACTATTAGAACCATTCCACAACCCTCTCTTACATACCTTCGGAGCGTAGCTGCTGCCGATTCAGCTTTGCTAGCATTCTCATCTTGCTCAAAATGGAGAATCTGTCTATGTATGTTAGTCAATTCTACTACGTCATAATCTATGATGCCGATTTCACCTGTAACAAATAATTATAGATTACTATCTTTTGCCCGCGGCTTCGCTCGCGTTAGAAAGAGACAAAAAGTAGCCTATGTTACTCTCCATCCCTTCAACTATCTCCACTTAAAAAATCACGTCAATCCGTCGCTCCGTTTTGCCGTGAAAGAAAGACAAACAGACAGACACACTTTCCCATTTATAATATTAGTATGGATTATCTCTTGCCCACGACTTCGTCCGCGTGGAATAATAATTCCCGTGCCCGGGGGATTTCCGGGAAGAAAACTATCCTACGTCCTTTCTCGAAATTTCATTCAAATCGGTTCAGTGGTTTAGGCGTGAAGAAGAGACAGACAGAGTTACTTTCGCATTTATAATATTAGTACGGATGCTATGTAGGAAATTGGACCTTTTGAGGTAGGATCATTTTGCGGATAAGTCTCTGGATATTTTAAGGGAGGATATTTTGGGATTTCTATATTTCGAGAAAATGGCCCTTTCTCATAATGTAATACAAGCACTTGCTTACGCCAGTCGTAACGAGATATAACCACTTCAATTATTCCATAGATCCCTGACTGCTAAGCCAGAGGTTGTGGGTTCGATTCCCATCCAGGACAAACTTTGTGTGATAAGCATAATTGTTTGTTCTGTGTCTGGGTGGTTATTTATCTATAATATGTACAGCTATGTTAGCTTGGGATCAGATGGCCGTGTGTAAGATGTCCCAGGATATTTATTTTATTTATTTATTGATTTATTTATTTATTTATTTATAGATATTCATAGATTTAACGGCAATACGATAAAGTCAAAGCCACTATAAATTGGAGTTCTCTACTGTACTGTGAGTACTAACGCCGGCTAGTACATAGAGGCTGGACTTAAATACTACTTCTACTCTAGAATATTGGTAAGTCATTGAAGACATCGGAGGCCGGCAGACCTCTATTGTCTTAACTCATTGCAGTACTTACCATGCCAGCTAGTGGCTGGACATCCACGATTAATTAAATACGACTACTGAAGAATATTGTCAAGTGGTTATAGACATTGGAGGCCTGCAGTCCTCCATATCTAGTCCTACATAGCCGCTGGACAGCCGAGGCCTCTAGGATTCCACTGTCTATATTCTACAGTATGCAAGTAATTACCAACATCAGCTGCTGCGAGGTACATGCTGCAAGACATTAGAGGGCTACAGTCCTCCATTGTCTCTACTTATTGAAATACTTACCAACTCCAGCTGCATCCAGGTACATAGCCGCTGGACTTAAATACTACTACACTAGAATATTGCAGTCATTAAAGACATTGGTGGCCTGCAGTTCTCCATTGTCTTTACTTATTGGAGTACTTGCCAACGCCAGCTGCAGCGAGGTGCATAGCCGCTAGACAGTGGAGGCCTCCAGTCCTCCTCCTCCAGTTCTATAATAAGCACATACTAACCAACGCCAGCTGCAGCCAACCTGCTGGACATGTCTATTTAAATACTACTACTGTAGATTATTGTAAAAATTGTTATAGACATTGGAATCCTACAGTCCTTCATTGTCTTAACTTATTGAAATACTTACCAACTCCAGCTGCAGCGAGGTACATAGACGCTGGACTTAAATACTACTACTATAGATTATTATATAGTGGTTAAAGACATTGGAGGCCTACAGTCCTCCATTGTCTCAACTTATTGAAGTACTTACCAACGCCAGCTGCAGCGAGGTATATAGCCACTGAACATTCACGCTGGACTTAAATACTACTACTCTAGAATATTGCAAAGTCATTGAAGACATTGGAGGCCCAAAGTCCTCCACTGTCTCAACTTATTGATATACTTACCAACGCCAGCTGCCGCGAGGTACATAGCCGCTGGACAGCCGAGGCCTCCTGCCCCTACAATGAGGACTTTCGCCTCGCAGATGCGAATCTGACCCTTCACTCCTATGTCACGGAGTAGGATTTGTCGACTGTACCTGTTAAGGTATCGATGTATTAATATATTGTTTGTACTACCAATTCCTTGTTTTTTTTTATTGACGTGACAACGTCTTATAAATTGGTTTGCCGGGTGACACTTCAAGAAACTGCGTTACGCTCCGCTCACGTTATGCGCTCACAATGAGAGCGAGTGAGAGGCACGCGTCCCTTCCACTCGGGCATGGTTAGCCCGCCTAAGAGCGAGAGAGACAGACATAAAAAGTGAAAGGCACGCGTCCCTTCCACTCGAGCACAGTTAGCCCGCCTAAGAGCGAGAGAGACAGAGCGAGCCTACTATACGAATGAATATTCACATTAAAATTATTTTACCACTCAAAGTCGTTGTCACGTAAAACTTTCGCCCGTATACCGACTTTACAGGCAACCAATTTTTTTTTTTTAGTTTATTTAACTACATTAAACCTAGCTTATGGTGCTGATTGTCTTATTCACAAACTAACCTAAATTTAAGTTAAGTGCATCTTTCTCTTTCCATTTCATTAAGAAAAGGACAGAAGATAAAATTTTAGTTAAGACCTGTCAAATTAAGACACTCCATAGATAATTAAGACTCAATTAAAAACATGGCTACTAAATAATATATGCCAATTTTCTTCAAGCGCTGCCTAATTTGACAGGATTAAACTAAATTTAAGTTATTTAGGTTTAAATTTGAAATTGCCAATCCGTCTTGAGTGAATGGTGATCAATGCTCGTGCCTTTCTGTATGAGAAGAGGCTGTTGCCCTGGAGTGGACAGTAATAGGCCAGTATCAATATTATTTAAACCTTTGAATACACGTTATTCGCAACACAATAAAAAAAGCATAGCAGCCTTACAGCCGGTTGTCGGGTGGTTGTTGAAAGGTTAATTATAAGAAGATTTACATTAAGATATATTCAATGTCTAGGAGGTGAGGACACACAGCATGCACTGGCACAACACAACGGGCCAGAAGCATGCTAAACTATTCCTCAACGACATAGATAATGGCTGGACCCGGAAACTATGGAGGTACAGCAGACCACAGCTCCGAGCAATCACAGGAGTCTTCACAGGGCACTACGCCACCAACAAACAGCTCCAAAACATGGGACTAGCAAGCGACCCGACTTGCAGGCTCTGTGGAGAAGCAGAGGAGTCTATGCTACACCTGCTGTGTGATTGCGCAGCACTAGGCTCCAAAAGATTAGGGTATCTGGCCCAACCATTCCCAAGACCAGAGGACTACAGGCTCAGTCCCATCAAGGCCATACTGGGACTAATGAAGGAGGTGCACAGAAGGCTAGGGGTTGAGTAAAAGGAGGGGTACAGCACAAAAGATCCAAAAGGGTCGAAGTGCTACGGCTTGGGCCGGCCCCACAATAAGATAAGATAAGAATGTCTAGGATACCTACATACCTCTCTATGGCCCATTTGGGTAGTTGCCCACATTTGACACGTGTCTCCGTACCATTAGGCTCGACTGGTACCCCGGTAGTAAAATTTCTGTAATCGGGTTCACCCTGAAAGTAAAGCCTTTGTGTTATTTTGTGTGAAAGAGTTACAAACACACACATACAAACTTCACATTTATTGTGTTAGTAGGATTAACCTTTACACGACCAAGGAACAGCCAGCTGTCGCACTGCTGTTGGTGTTAAGTGCATTTTTCTCTTTCCATTTCATTAAGAAAAAGACAGAAGATAAAATATTAGTTAAGTCCTGTCAAATTAAGACGCTTCATAGACAATTTAGACGCAATTAAAAACTTGACGACTAAACATACGTTGATATACTTCAGATGCTGTCTAATTTGACAGGATTAAACTAAAATGTTTCTTCTGTCCTTTTCTTTGAGAAATGGAAAGAGGAAGATGCATTTAACTTCAATTTAGTTTAGTTTGTGAGCAGAGAATCAGCACCAATGGCTTTCTATTGAGTCTCAAATCACATGCGTTTGTAGGATTAATTAGCGACTAATGCCTGAATACTAAAAGGTTACTTCATTTAGAGACACTTTCAAATCTGTTGATGTGTTGCTGTGACCAACAGGATCCATAATTGTTATTATTTTTTTATTAGGCCTTTATTGCCAATACATATTAATTCATTCATTACAAACATTCAATTGAAAAATATTATTATCATTATTAATCAAATTACATTTTTAATTAAGTTATTTTTACTAATGTTATATATAAGATAATAAACATGCTCCAATAAGTTTAACTTTTATATGATATATAGTTATTTGGTGTCGGAGTGTCTTTGCGACACAAAGGCCTCCTCCAGCTCTTTCCACTCCGTCCTTTTTTGCGGTATCCTGTGCCATAGAGAGCCGGCATTCTTTTTCAAATCCATAATTGTTACTATATTATATTGTTCTATTTACCACCCGTAAGTGTACTATCGACAAAATTGAATCATGAGCCATTTTGACGACAAATCGTTTGAAACTGTCAAAATAATAAGACTAGACGTGTGACATTTTTAAATACATGTTTATGCGATTGTCGACTTAATTGTATTTGAATGTCTGTAGGAAAATAAGCTTATGGTGGGTCATGATTCCATTTTGTCGGTTGTACATTATAGATTGCAATAAACAATTTGATTTGTCTATGCTACTCTAAAGGGATAAAGTAATGACAGCAACAAAGAGAGTGTCTTAGAAGTGATTTTTGAGTATTCGGGGGCCAGATATAAAACCAATAATAATTTATATACAGGGTGTCCCACGGCAATGCCACATGGAGGGAAAGTACCTTAAATATTGTAGATAGAACATTTTACTGAAAGAAGACATTATTTGAATTTTGAAAACATTTTAAACTCCATTCATAGATATTTAAATAATTACGTAGTTGAACCGGGAATCGAACCTGTTACTCGAGAAAATTAATCAGCCTGTAGTTTTATCCTACTGATCGAAAGGCTTCATTACAAGGATTATTTTTTGCTAAATAACATAGTGTCAAAAATAAAAGAAAGACCATGAATTTTAACATTATAATAAAAAATTAGTCAATTTTTCAAATGCTCAAAACTAGTCACTTCTTCTTAAATACAAAGTGATAACTTTTGATTATTTCGTTCCCTGACGATTTTTTGGTCTTGTTGTGGTGAATATTTATTTATTTAAATGATGTGTACTACTCAAGTGGGTAGATTATTTAGTAATAAGTAGTTATGATTGTCAATTGTATGTCCATACGGCAATGTAAGCTTTTAACTTTTCAGAACAAAATTTTACATTAAATGTTAAAATTCACGGTCTTCCTTTTATTTGTGACACTATGTTATTTAGCAAAAATAATCCTTATGATGAAACCTATCGATCGATATGATTAAACAACAGGGTGATTATTTTTCCTCGTGGAACAAGTTCGATTCCCGGCCCAACCATTTAATTATTTAAAAATCTATGAATGCAATTTAAATTGTTTTTAAAATTCATATAATGTCTTCTTTCAGTAAAATGTGCTATCTACAAGATTTAAGGTACTTTCCCTCCATGTGGCATAGCCGTGGGACACCCTGTATAAGTATTCTGTTAAATACTTTAGATTAGCATCCATATCTGTATAAGACGAACCTGACAGTCAGATTCATTGATTAATTTGTGCAGAGCTGAACCTATTGTATCGTATGAAAACAAAACATAATACAGGCTCTGCCTTCAAGAGTTGTCCCAATATAACTATTATTTATAAAGTAATAATAATAATATGATAAGTTGTGGTTGTATTACTATAATAAGTAATACAACTTTAAAACTTAGATGATAGATGTAAGTAAATAAATAAATTGCTGATGCAAATACAAATTTTAGCCGGTATTAAGTGTTTAGACAGCTGTATATCGTAAAGCCAAGAAAATATATAATAATTGTGAAAAAATACCTACGTCGAATAATTCACGACGCAATCTCTCCATTTCTTCTTCTTTTTCTTTTAAAATTTTACGTAGTTCATTTATTTCATGTTCTAAGTTATCTAATTGTTCCATTTTGGACGAAATTCAACTGTTTACTTAAATGTAAGACGTGTAAAAATATAATTATCGCAAAACTAAAAACTACATAATAAAATAAACAACACGCTTCAGCACTCCAATAATCATACAATTTATGTAAGAAAGAGATAGCTATTCCCTAATCTGTCAAGTGCAAAAGGGATAGCACATAAAACAATGCTCGAGAACCGTTTTTTACAATTGGAAGTGTGTACGTAACGCGCATGATGACATTGAAGTTTCTAGTGATGCAACAGGTGATAACGCATCGTCAAGGAGCCAAAAAGAAGGAAAAAAAAAAGACGGGTTGCACTCCGGGAGTGCCGGCAGAAGTGAAAACTTGATTATAGCTGTCTACTATCCATCCGTCCTACGCTTTTTCGATCAGGTCACGTGTCCTGACTCTGACGCGAGTTTAAGATTTTATACCCATTACAGAAAAAGTGCTCAACGCCGCTAAAGAAGTTTTCACTTCAAAAAAAAAAAAACAGGTGATAATAAATTGACATACGATTCGATTTGTGATCGTATTCGAAATCAATTATAATAATATTTATTTGTTGAATTCTAATAATAATAATAAACCCGCAGGGCAGCTTGTGGCGAGCTGTCGGGCAGTAGCGACCCCGTGAACCTGACCTCCTGGGAGACCCTTTGTTCTTCATCTCTGGCTTGCCTTAACTGGCCGGCCAGAGTGAGCACTGACGAGGAACAAGGCTCCCACCTCACTCTTGCCTTAATTGGCTGGTTTGAGTGGAGATTCGCAAGAGCAAATTTGCTCGGGGGAAGGAAGTATTCCAGTAAGATGCTGGTAGGGATCTTGACCGTACTTCCGGGATTGTCCTGATAGCCATGGAATACCTCTCCACTTCTCCAGCACCTCGATATATGTTGCCCCCTTGTCGCTACGTCACTATGTGCTAGCGGCCGTTTTCGGGGGCCCATTTACTGAGTGTGCAAGTCACCCCCTGCCTTTTTATCCGTGTATACAAGCATTGGTTAGGCAGGGGCCATAGTCTTTCAATAGTTTTAGGTAGCAAATCCACCTTAACAACCCAAACCCATAGCCCAATATTTTTAATTTTCATGACCATCAATAGTCCTTCACCAACCGAGGATTGTCTTTAGGTGCACTTACATAGTGCATATGGAGATAATCGTCGGTTGGTGTCCCATTACATAATAATATAAAGTCTTGACCAAGGGGCCTCTGCGAGTTGGCTTTGGCCCCTCGCACGCCTTCCAAAGGTCCGGGACCCCAGGGTCCCGAGTAATTCAAACGAATTTAAAATAATAATAATAAATAATAAATATCCTGGGACAACTCACACACGGTCATCTGATCCCAAACTAAGCAGAGCTTGTACTATGGTAATTCTAAGAAAATAAAATACATACCAATCAATGAATTAATCAATTTTATATGTTTCTTTTGTCTTAAGTCCTTTGTCTCCTAAATAGGGCAGAGGGCGTCCACAGTGCTCCAAGTCTTCCCTACATTCTCCGCTTCTGCGATAACCGTTCGTCACCATCACCACGTCTGCTTAGGGCGACCACGATTTCGTTTTCCTTAAGGATTCCAGTCTAGGACTTGCCTTGGTATGTTCAGGATTAGTAAAGACTATAAAAAAAAGGGGCCAGAGGGGCGTCGATTAAGTGTTTGGAGTTTGCATAGCGCGCTTTGACCTCTTAATTAATCCACGTCTGCATACTGCAATACGGTTATTGTATGAGTATACTTTGGACCAAAATATATGACTCTATTTGTGTAGCTAATCTAGCGTCCTGTAATTTTTTTTTATTTTAATTGAATAGGATAAGTCCAGATCAATATTAATGTTAAAAAAGTTACGGTTCTGGTTACACTTGAAAAATTTTTAAGTGTTCGAAAACCCATTTATTAATAGCAAGCAACTAAATAAGGCATTAGTTCAGTAACTAAATAGGCGGGTGGAACCGCGGGGAGAGCTAGTGAGTGAATAATTCTAGGCTAGCTAGGGCTTTGCACTGGAGACGTTTTTAGTCAATCAAGATGGTAAATTATCATAACATAAAATAATAGTTCTTCACTTGTCCAGGACTTTTAGAAAAAAAAAGGTTAAAACTGCCGACTACCTCAAAAAGTGCTCTAAAAGTACGTATCAGCTAAATATTTCAGACATAAATCACAAAGACAGGTACAAAATGAACAAGCGACAGCCGGCTGTCGCGCTGTTATTGTCTCCGAAGGTTTAGGTCATGGTTGTCATTCGTGAAAACTAGCCCTAAACAACTAAACCTTGAAACTAACGTAACTACTAGGGACTTCCCCGTTTTGTCTATGGCATCATCACTTTTTCACCATCTGCCAGCTCTAAAACAGGTATTCCCCGAATCATAAAATCTGGTTATCTCTTCGGAACTCAAGAAATACGTAGGACAGAGATAAACAAAGCATTTATTGACAAAGTAGTATTGAAAACAGTACTTATATTAATTTCTAAGTTAATACAATGTTTACGATTATATATAAGTTTAACAAACCAAGTTTCAGTTAGAGTGAAATTAATGTGAGTAATAGCTACCTAGTTAGAACATAACTTATACATAATAATATGTTTGTGTTAAAATACTTGATTATTTATATAAAAAATCATCATAATTATTGATAAATTATAGATGAGAGAGATTAAAACAAACAGTTCTACAAAATAAACAACAATTTATAAAACTAGAAACCAATTACATGTTTTCGCATATGAATACACAGGTAGCTTGTCTGCTTAAACTAAACAATAAAATCGTTACCTACACTACAGCAATATAGAATACAAAACCAAAAAGTTATTGAAAGTTAATGACAATTATTGAACCGCATCAAACCAGTGTTTAGAAAGATTTCGTGTGAATACCTGTGGCTTAGTGGCAAATAGATCAAGTTCTGAATAGTCCGTAAGATACTAATGATAACACTTATATAAACATAGGTTATAACATTATGTAATAAAAGAACTCCTAAGATAACCAAGTGACAAAGAATCACAATTGAACAAGGTCATTGAAATACATCCTACTAATATTACAAACTAGCTGTCCCCCGCGGTTTCACCCGCGTTATATCAGATTTTTGGTTACTAAAAAAAGAAGATAAAAAGTAGTATATGTCCGTCCCCTGGTCCTAAGCTACCTCCCCACAGCTAAATCGGTTCTGCCGTTCTTGAGTTATAAAATGTGTAACTAACACGACTTTCTTTTATATATACATATAGATGTGAAAGTTTGTATGTGTGTGTGGATGTTTGTTACTCTTTCACGCAAAAAGTACTGAACGGATTTTGTTGTAACTTTTATAGCTACAACTAATATAGGTTATACATCAGAATAGGCATAGGCATCTATTGGGTAAGCTCGCTCCATCGTAGGCCCCGTCTATGCCCTCGGGCTAGTCTGGGACCAAGAGCAAAACCATAAGAGAAAAAAAAAAGAATAAGACATAGGCTACATAACATCACCATATGACCCACGAGTTTTGTTTTAAATGTCCCCCAAAAGTAAATGATAATATAATAATCCGTACTAATATTATAAATGCGAAAGTAACTCTGTCTGTCTGTCTCTTCTTCACGCCTGAACCACAGAACCGATTTGAATGAAATTTAGTACAGATATAGTCTGGGACCCGAGAAAGGACATAGGATAGTTTTCATCCCGGAAATCCCCCGGGAAAGGGAGCTATTAATCCACGCGGACGAAGTCGCGGGCAAAAGCTAGTGAGTCAATATATTTCTTCAATGTTCATTTATCACGACGACACGATTGGCGCAGTGGTTAATCATTTCACTGCTGCGTTGAGTGTCCTGAGTTAGATTACCGCACGGACAAATATTTGTTCCGATTCTAGATGTTGTTTTTAGCCCCTAAGTGTAGGCTTGACGATAAGTATGCATAGGTCAAGGGTGTAAAACAATATCGTTCTCACATTTAGTTTTTCTTTCGTTCCCAATCAAAGATCATACTTGCCTTTCTGAACAAAATCTTTGAACATTTGGCTCAGCTTGAGTGCTTTCAACCTTTCCTTGTTACAATCTTCCATGAGTATCGTAGGGGACAGTTCTCCACGTTTTGAAGTAGAAGGGGTGTTACAGTTCGGACATGGCTTGGTTTGAGTATGAACCCTTATGTCGTTCGTCACTTTGTTGATACACATTTGAGGGTCTATTTTTACTTTGCCAGACTTTGGTGAGGTGTTCCCAGTGTTGTTAGCAATATTTGGCGTTTTCTTCGGCATTTCATTCTTGGTAAAAGCATTAAGAGTGGGTTTAACTTGGTCTTTGACGCTAGATGGAGTCTGGTTGTTGGTTTTGCTGTTAACTTGCGCGTTTGCGTTTGCAGTACTTTCACTACCTGCATCTAGTATCAGTCTCCGTTTCTGATTACTTTTCTCGTCCAAATACGCCAGTCTGGTGTATAATCGCGCCATAATTTGTGGTAAAACTACGGTTTTTTCGTAAAAGTCCGGCCCTTTATTGAAGTTAGCGGTCTGACTTTCAGGTTTCTGTATACGTTTCTTTCTGTAAACCTTTTCGTCTTTTTGTATGGCTCGAACTATGAAAGGAGGAGGAGGGTTGCTGTTTTGACCGGAACTTGTTTCATATTTAGAAGGAGGGATCTCGTTGGTACCGGTTTCGAATTTTGAATCTTTAGTTATGCTGTGTAAATTTAAGCGGGAAATTTCTGGAACAACTTCTGGGGGTTTTAATTTAATAGGGATCTCTTGTTTTTGTAATTTGCTTGCGTTGTGATTATGACTGCAAATATTGCCACGAACCATTTTTTCATTGTTCTTCTGTGATCTTAAAACTCCATTAATAATATCTTCGGATGTACCAGCACTGTTTCCTTTTTGCGAATCTGTTGTGTTATCATTACTTGAATAACTGCCTATATTGCTAAGAATCATTTTTTCAACACTTTTCTGCGTTAAAACTTCATTAATAATATCTTCAGGATCCGAATCGGATTCCGGAAAAACTTTTGGCACTAATACTCTTGGTTTTTTCTCGAGAAAATCATGTTCTGTTACATTTTCTTCCTTTGATGGCGCAGTATTAGTCCAGTCAATCTTCTGACCAGACTCTAGTATATCAAAGAACTGTTTAAAACCAGGATCCACTTTAGAACCCCGACTACGGTCGTCAAATTCACTAAAATCTATAGGTTCTTTTTTTATAACGTGCTGAGGCGTAACATACATGTTTTCATACAAATCAACTAAATCGAAATCCCTATTTTTGTCAAGAAACATCGGGTCCAAATCTGAGTCTTGAAATCCCGAATCTCCTGAACATTCGTCGATATCGATTAGTTTATCGACTTTGGTCCCATCACTATTTTTGGCGCCATTTCTCTCAGGCTCCAAAATGTCGTAGACGTTAAAATTCTTCAATAAATTCGGCGGAATGGCGATTTTGCTTTCGTTTGCGACAGGGCGTTGCATATTTGCTGTTTGACCTGAAAAATAAGATAACGATATGTTAATTAAATTCTAGAAAGAGAAAGACCCTTTAGATTTGGCGAGGAAATAATCGCCACTTCACACAAGCTTTCTAATACTGAATATGGGACATACCTACATTATTAATTTTTTAAAAAGTTGTACCTTACCTACCAGCTATTGTGTATACAACGTGTTAGGTTATTGAAGGAGACTATTCAGTATTTGATTTTCATTTCTAATTAATTTTAATTTTTTTAGTGCCGAGTGCCTCATAAAATTAATAAATTGTTGACACGCGCGCTAGACACCCATTGAAAAAAGAGTGGATCATACCTACTTCACTCTCTTACCATGGATTAGTGACCCGATGCAACCGCAAGCATTAGGGTGTCCTTTTTAAGCCTTTGAGACCCTTATTGCAATAATTCAAGTACGGTTTTCTTTACGATTTTATTTTGTTTGATTGCATTTTCGATCCTGAAATATGTCCCTTTCTCTTGACTTACCTAACATGGTGTATACCTTATACATATAAAATGGTAAACTGACTCACTGATTGACTCACTGTTGATATATCAACGCACAGCACAAACCGCTGCTCCTAGAGACATGAAACTTGCAGGGTGTGTTCTTTGTAAAGAGTAGGTAACCACTAAGAAATAATTCGTATGTGAGGAAATTCCAACACTAAAAGTTTCACTCGCATCTTTGGTCATTACTCTGCTCCTGTAGATTGTAGTGTGATGTTATATAGCCTATAGCCTTCCTCAATAAATGGGCTATCCAACACAAAAAGAATTCTTCAATTTGGACCAGTACTTTCTGAGATTAGGGCATTCAAACAAAACTCTTCAGTTTTGTAATATTTCTAGCTGTCCCTTGTGGTTTCACAAGTGTTATACTTATCAGATTTTTGGTTACTAAAAAAAGAAGATAAAAAATATTCTATGTCCGTCCCCTGGTCCTAAGCTACCTCCCCACCAATTTTCATCCAAATCGGTTCTGCCGTTCTTGAGTTATAAAATGTGTAACTAACGCAACTTTCTTTTATATATAAAAGTATAGATAGATATATAGATACAGTTATTATTCATTAGAGACTAAATTTCCAAAAAAAAAATGTGCAGGCCTTTGTGATACCTGTAACATGTAATACTGATCAACATCTAGATTTTTTGATATTGCACTGTAAACTTTCATTTTCAATTTTCATATTTTTTCACCAATGAAAAGTACCCTAAAACTCCTAAAAGGTTTTGATTCCATTATGAGGGTTGGTAAAATGATTAATTTATTCAACTAGTGCCCTAGCTTCGCACAGATATTGTTTTACAAATCATAGACAATTTTTCCTTTTTGACTAAAATCTGAATGTATTATGTACACATTTATTTATTTATTTAATGCCTTAGGCATTCTCTACCGGTCAACCCAGAGTAGAGGAGATATAACATGGCAGGTGCATAACTTACAAAAAAACAAACAAAAAAATTTGAATTGTAGGTAGCACACATCTCTCTTTCTCTTGAATCACTCTCTAAAAATAATAGCTTTCGCCCTCGTGGATGTCGGACTTCCATTCTCTATATTACCCCTCTAAGCATCGAATTTCCAAAAACCCTTTCTTAGTGGCTACCTACTCTTCACAAAGAACACACCCTGCAAGTTTCATGTCTCTAGGAGCAGCGGTTTGGACTGGTACCTTTTTGTTTAAATAGAGATAATGAAAGCCGCACCGCATTAAATAAAATGCGTTCCGTAATTTAAGAAGCGCATCTAAGTACCTATAGGCAAGAAACTTTATTAATCTTATAAGTACTAGGTACGGAAAGTTAGAATACTTGACAAAAAGTTCAGAAAATAAAAAAGAATTAATGTATTCAAGTCACGATAAACAAAAGCCCGAGGCCCTATCGGTTATCCTTAGATAAACAATAATAGATCGTAATTATCAAACTGTAGAATATTCTAGGGCTGCATTTTTTGTAAATAATTGTACGATATTATTCTTACTTACCATCAATTTCACAAAAACAATCACAGAGTAGTTCCAAATTAATCCAAATACAATTAATGATTTTAGTGGCCTGGCGATAAAATATTGTTCATAGAAATAACTGTCAAAAACTTCACCTTAAACTTATTTTAATTTAAAAAGCTATTGCTAATAAGCTATCAAGGCTCAAATTTCTTAAATGAGACGATATTTTAGCTTTCGTGGACTAATTTTAGAACGCATTATGTCGAACAGGATTCATATTAGAAAACAAAAACAATGGGCCCCATTGTTATTTGTTATCGTAGTGTAGTAGCTGTCAAAACTTTAAACTTTTACATAATTGCTCTACCAGACATTAGCTTCTTGTAATATTAATTTTAATATTATTTTATCAATAATTACGAAAAGTTGAATTATGTGAAGGATCTTTAAAATATAAAATGGTAGGCGATAATTAACGCACAGCCAAAGCTAGGTACAATAATTTCAATATTTTTTTCTGAATTTTTTTATCCTGAACTTTACCCCGTTTTGGATTGGAGATTAAATTTCCAAAAATCGCATTCTATGCATGCATGCTTCTATGTACAAAAAGTACTGTGCAGATATCATGTTTCTAGATTCAATAGTTTCGGCTGTGCTATTTCCACCAAAAAACCTCATCATGTCCCTAGCCTTTTCCACCAAAAAAAAACTGTCTCTTTAAATACAATAAAGATCATGGGTGTATGGAAATTTCGATTTCAAGAATTTTCCGGCTTGAAATATTTGTTTCTCCAGTCAACATTTGGGTTCCCAGAACAAGCCTAAAAATCTGTCTTGCCTGTCTGAGCCAAAAGTATGCATGCTCATATAAAGATGATACTTGATAGGTTTTAAACAAACACTGGAATGTGTTAAATGCTTACTTTGAAGAAGTCAATAGTGTATTACGTTGCAGTGCTGCGTCGGTGGGCAATGGTGGGTATAAGCTTCGCAGACAATATTATTTATCTCTAAAACGAAGCGATTGTCCAGTTAAGTAAGTCCAACATCCATCTCGGATGGGCAGAGTTCGGGATGTTACGCCCATATCTTTTCATCCAAAATAACTGTCTCAAGAAAAATCTTCGTCCAGTGATGACATACGGAACAGGTGTGGTTGAGTTTCTCAGCGCGATAGAATCAGAAATAAGGAAATCTGCAGGTGAACCAAAGCCAGCATAGCTCGTTGAATTGCCAAACTTAAGTAGCGGTGGGCGGGGCACATATCTCGTAGAACTGATGGCCATTGGAGTGGAAAGGTTCTCGAGTGGTGACAGTGTACCGGAAAAGGCAGATTGGGCAGGCCTCCCGCTAGGTAGACCGACGGTCTCGAAAGGTCAGTGGGTCCCGTTGAATGCGGGTAACGCAAGACCGATGCATGCATGCTCTATATCGCGCAATAAGAGTTTAACAAGACATTAGCATAATAGTAACAGTAGGCTCCAATCACATACTGATTGTAAACTAATTAAGAAATAAATATTTTTTTCTTTTATATACTAAATCCCAACAGCAATTGTCGGGCACAAACCCACCAGACGCAACACCCGTCAGGTCGGAGGATCTTTAAGAAGCTTAACACTATGTTCCTCATTACTATAAACAGCAAAATCTCTTGTTTTGCCAATTTATTTTACCTAAAAATGGGTAACTTTGAACTTAAATAAAACCGAGGGGAATGGTTTCACAGTTTTGGTGCCATAATAAAAATGTTCAAAAGAACAAGATCTAACAGAATATCATATTTTTTTTTCTTTGGCCGGCTTTTGCACCTTTGGACCAAAAATGTATGGGGAGTGGGTGATGTCCTTTGACAGGACTTAACTAATATTTTATCTTCTGTCCTTTTATTAATGAAATGGAAAGAGAAAGATACATTTAATTTCAATTTAGGTTAGTGAGTGAATAAGAGAATCGCCACCATTGACGTACGACGAAACAATAATGCAGTTTTATTTCTTTAAAAAAAAGGCCTTTTTAATTAAACAAAAGATAACCGACTTCAAAAACTAAAAGCTCAAAAATAACTATTTCGGAAGTCGGTGGCAACACAAATCGACCGGCAGAAGAGAAGCCACCGACTTCCGAAATAGTTATTTTTGAGCTTTTAGTTTTTGAAGTCGGTTATCTTTTTTTTAAAAAAGCTTTTTATTTTTTACTTTTTAGTTAGAGTCTCAGTGTCTGACTACGTTTTAGGATAGCTCTCAAAATAAACTTATAATCTTATAAAAATCTACAATCCAAGAAAGCAAAACGCGATCTATGCGGGCAACGTCACGGGATATCTATTAGTGTTATATACTAAAACTTCCCCAGAATGTAACAAACACTTTGCTGAAAACCGCATCAAAATCGGTTCAGCCAAACGCGAGATAATCGCGGACAAACATACATACATACATACAGGTCGAACAGAGAACCTACTTTTTTTTTGAAGTCGGTTATTTGAAGTCGGTTAAAAAAAAAGGAATTTGAGTAAAAGAAACCATCTTAATGATAGTAGTTTTCTTCCAGCACCCATAGAAACTTTCCACCCTGTATAGTTGCTCCATGTAAATTAAAGATATCCAGCTGTAACCGGTTAGACTGCAAACTGATTCTAACATAGCTATGAAATACTGAGTAGGTGACAATAAAGATAGATTGGAGTCCAAGTAGATGGGGGTCCATTGGACTATATCTGTGCCCACTAAAGACGCAGGCAAAAGTTAATCTATACAGGGTGTTAAGTAAGACGAGTGACATATTGAAGGAGGATATTATCACAGGTTAGTGACCCGATACGATGCAAGCGTTAGGGGTGTTCTTTTTTAAAACTTTGAGAACCTTATTGCGATAATTCAACTACGGTTTTCTATAAGACTTTATATAGTTTTATTATTTTATACATTTTTATTAGTCATATATATGAGCATTTAATATTGCGTCCTTAAAATGTCCCTCGACTTACCTAACACGGTGTATATATAAAAGCGAAATACCACAGACTGATTATCAAGAAGTCTCAGGAACTAAACCACCTACAAATGGTAAAATCACAGATAGGTTCCTTATGGAGTGTTGACATCCGCTAAGTACAGATTTTACGTAACTTCACCCTAAAGGATTTGTCACACTGGATGCGTTCTGCGGCCTACGGTCAGGTCAAAGTGAACGCAGTCCGCATCATGTATGAACAACGCTGTCGGTCGCCGCCCGTCAGCTCAACATGCGTTCTTTGGTTGTGCTCGCACGGTCAGATATCGCATTCTATACAAAATATATTGATACCGACAATGTTGTTCATAAATACATGATGCGGGCTGCGTTCACTTTGACCTGACCGCAGGCCGCAGAACGCATCCAGTGTGAGAAATCCTATAAGGGTTAAAATAGGCGATGTAAGCTTCGACATCCATTTGGGCGAAGCCGTGAGCTAGTTTATTATGTGCAGGCACGAAGTTAAGAGGTATACTCTTAACTTCTTAAGAAGAAGACTACTTAAGAACGGTAAATGAAAGCTCGATTCACGATTATTTGAAAAGTGCGATCACCGCTTTAACTGTAGTTCGACAGTATTTAATTCGACTGCACATTTGCGACAAATGATAAGCGTTTGTCTCAAAGGATTAGGCGCACAATGTCACATTCGCAAAATGTCTCAAACAGACGGTTGAATAAAACGCCTCCATTAAGAAAATGTATTTTAAAAAGAAAGAATAAATACCTTTAGTGCAATTTTTAACTTATCTGCGTATTGCGTAAATATTGTCGCAATCTCTCTATAAAATAATGTATTCGTCCAGCGGTGAGTCAAAATATATTTCTCTTAAACAATAGTGAAATTGCTTTTAACTCATACTGATCTACTTTGCTTACTGTACCTACCCATTTTAATCTGGTCATTGTGGTTTAAACTGTAGTCACAGAGTATTATTTGACTGTAGTTCTATAATAATGTCGGTAATAATGATTTCGATATCTGACTTCACATTTTTTTATGGTATTTTTTTTGAAATTTTTGCCGCAGTGTAGTTCCGCCTTTACGTTTTGCTATTGTCGGGGAAGACCTGAGAATCTTGCAGTTATAATCAATTCCTACAGGGTTTCAACTCGAAAAAAAATATTTGTCAGAAGGGATCTAACAATAACAAAGTTCACTGTAATAATCAAATGCCAACACTTTAAAAACCGGTACATTAAATCGGTAAAATTAAATCGAAATGGTTTTTTTTCAGTTCATTAAAGTGGAAATGTTGCCAGCCTTTTGGACCTCTCTGTCCCTTAGATAACATTAGAACAATGGGTGCAAGTCAAGTTTTTCATGCCCGTTGAGGGCTTTGCCCTTTGAACTTTATCCTCCTCTGTAAATAAAACGATTTGGTTATTATTTGTAAGTTTTTTTATAAACTTGATTATAAGCTCGGATTCCATATTTATTAATTAACACATTGCATTGCACAGTTTAAGAAAATAGTGTGAAAATAGTAATAATGGCATTCTCAACTGTATTCCTGAAAACCTAATAAGTGTAATGTTAGTTTCAGAAAATTTTATGACTATTTTTTGCAACGGAGACTAAAGAAAAATCATCCAGGATAAAAAAACAGACTAATCACTACAAAATAACGTTGCAATAACGCGTTTTTGAAAACCATGCAAAGCCCATCACTATCAGTTTCAGAGCCCAGAGGGCACTGACCGCACTGACATCCAAATTGACGTTTTGAAATTCGCAAAAGCAAGCAAAGTGATTTGTGCAAAGTTTTGCGATCTCTGGTCGCCAAGCTTTTGCAAATTATTGTTTGTTACTATAAATAACGAATAAATCAATAGCAAGGACGATCAAAATTCATCAAAATCGTAGTTAGGATCGTTATTTGCCGACCACTTTTGGCAAAATAGCAATTTACAGTGAAAATGTAATCGAAAGTATGTGTCGGCGTTTTGAGATCGTATTTCACAGTTCTAACAACAATTGCTTCGATTGTTTCGAGAGAAACGAAGTGTCGTGTTCGTGTTTAACGATTTGCTAGCCATTGAGTGTCGCAGACGTAAGTATTCTGTTTTTTTTTAATATCAACCTTAATTGGTAGTAACCTCCTTTTGATCACTGAAAATTCTTCATTTACGGTTTTTATTTACTTTTAATGATTTAAGGAGGATTTAATACGCATTTTCATTTAATGCCTGTTTTAGTGTTGCAATGTTTTCGAATAAATTAGCTTGTTTTGCATTGTAAAGTGAATTTTATCTTTTACTGGCTGTTCCTCGCGGTTTCACCCGCGTTACGTTAGGTTTTTGGTTATTGCTTCACTCCCGTGAGATATAGCGTGATATTATACAGCCTATGTTACTCAGGGATAATGTAGCTTTCTAATGAAAAAAGAGTTTTTGAAATCGGTCCAGTACTTTTGAGTTTAATTGTTACATACAAAAATACAAATCTATCCTCTTTATAATATTAGTATAGATGAGTCTAAGATGCTTGTAATTACAGTTAATAATATTTACAGCCATTTCAAGTGATTTACTTTATATCAACAGTGAGAACCCATTAACTCAGACCCTTGTGCCCCTCGGATCTTGGTGCATATTTATCTGAGAACCCTGATTCCCATAACACAAGTTTAATCTTAGCTTGGGAGTCAGATGTCAATGGTGCCGATTCTCTTATGCACAAACTAACGTTAATTTAAGTTAAGTGCATCTTTCTCTTTCCATTTCTTAAAGAAAAGGACAGAAGATACATTTTAGTTTAATCCTGTCAAATTAGACAGTGCCTGATCAAAATTGACATATATTAAACGCCATGTTTTTAAATTGAGTCTAAATTATCTATGGATTGTCTAAATTTGACAGGACTTAACTAATATTTGATCACCGGTCCTTTTCTTAAATAAACAGAAAGAGAAAGATGCACTTAACTTAAATTTACGTTAGTTTGTGCACAAGAGAATCGGCACCATATTTCTGTGCAAATTTACAATTAAATTGAATGTATTATTTGTTAACCTAGCTACTTATCGTTCCTTAGCTAACAACACCGCTCAAGTCGAAAATTGGCAGTTTTTACATTTTAATGCCATTGGATGAAGCTGCGCATTGCACGTCGAACCATTGGTCTTATGATATAGATTTCAGCCAATCAGAAGCATAACTAGAGTATGTATTAAGTAGCGATAAAAAAAAACCACAGATTTTTTAGACAGTTTTTTTCTTCTCCTGTAAAGTTCGTAAAAATTACTTAAGCGGTGTTAAATAAATAAATAAATGATTTATTTTTGTAAATAGGTAAAAAATTACACTTACATGTCATTTTTTTTCTTGTTTTAATCGAAGCGTAACGAATTGAATAGAAGAAACAAACTCAGAGGTCAAAGTCTCTTGTAAAGTCCATTCAATATTGTATTGGTTAAATTATGGGAGGACCATGAAGGTGAAAACAGAAGTGATCTCTTGATGAGAAAAGCACACAGATTTGAGTGGACCTGTCCAAACAGTGCAAGCATTTGTCAAAAGTCGTTTAGCTCAGCTAGAACGTAAGGAGCCTGACTTGTAACCTAAGGGACGTTATATAAAACAATTGTAAACCGGCAATAAATAATTTATTATTATTAATTAATTCTATATTGATGCCAAGGCAACTGTTATTTGTAATGCTATGATTTAATTTCATTGATATACTAGGTGTGTTAAAGCAAAACTTACTGACTGATTTAAATATCAACTAATGACCCTCCACGACTTTGTTTTGGTGTTACAAATCTTTCAAAATGCCGGCTTTTCTGTACTATTATATATATGCATGTTTAGTATAATAATTATAAGCTAGTATAATAATTATACTAGCTTTTGTCCTTTGTCCGATTAATAGTTCTTTTGGGTGAGCGCGCTCCATCGTAGGCCCCGTCTATGCCCTCGGACTAGTCTGGGACCAAGAGCAAGCCCATAAGTTATAAAAAAAAAAGTTCCCGTTCCCATGGTATTTCCAGGATGAAAACTATCCTATGTCCTTTCTCGGGTCCCAGACTATAATAAAATAATATAAAATATTTTTTTTTATTTTATGTGTCTCGAATCACGTGTGTTTGAAGGATTAATCCTTCACACTGCTACAATATCTTTCTACCTATATAATATAGCCTTTATTTCCCGAGACTCCTTATGTTGTCTAATCTTATCTTCTTCGTAATATGACATAATAATCGGGGCTCCGTCAGCTCCGTGTGCCTCTTGGCAAAGGTCTTCTTTAAAGAATTCCACTGTTTTTTATCTCTTGTAACTGTTCTCCCGTTGCTACCTAATGTTAATCTTATTTCATCCTTCCATCTTTTGGAAGCAAAAATGGAGCGAAAAATATTGTCTGACCGCAACACAAAAAAAAACTTTCTACCTTTACACTTTTTGATTCAGCTTTTTTATAGATTTATTTCTTTTTTTATGGCTCTTCACTTCACCTGTTGAGGGGCTCTTGCATGAGTTGTAATCAAATTCTTTGTTTAGTTAAGCCATTACTGTTTGAAATTGTAAGAAATATAAGGCTTTTTTATTTTATTTATTTATGGATTTATTTCCAGTCAACAATGGAAGGGTGCTGTTCACGGTTCACGGCGGCAGAGGGCGGAGCCCGACTTGCAGCGGCCGCTGCCACTAAGAACATCCTCGCTGTGGAGTATGCCAGCTTCATACCCGTGCGGTTACTGTATGAGAAGGCCTATCAGATCCGTGGGTAAGTCACCTATTTCTGTTGTAGAATAGTTTTAATAGTTACTGTAACCCTGAACATAAAGGGCAACTGAAGGAACATGAGTGGGTTTTTGGGGCACGGGTTTCGGGGTAACCATCAAAATTATATGATGGTGTATGAGAATGCTTACCAGATACGAGGGGGTGGAGGCTAAAACATACATGGTGCAGTTAGACAAGTCAGTCAGTTTAGACATGCATTTTTAGGGGGGCCTTGAGTTTTATTTACGACGTGTTGTAGATCATTTCGTAAAGAAAGAAAGAAAGTATTGTATATTTTTAGGGATCCAATCCATACTTTAAGATTAAAAAAACGGTGCCCTTTTAATAAAAAATATTGTCCATCTGTCTGTCTGTTGTAGGTATCGAATTGAAGTTAAAATTGTATACTGTAGATCTGTCGTCCCTTGATGCTATGAAAAAATCAAACTTCTAAGTTCAGGAAAAAAAAATATGTCTCTTGTTTTAATTATTTGATAGCAATAGACATACACACAGACTAAACCATCTATTACGTTATTGACGGGCGAGTTGGTCTAGTGGTTAGTGACCCTGACTGCTAAGCCGGTGTTTGTGGGTTTATTCCCACTCAGGACAAACTTTGTGTGATGAGCATGATTGTTTCTGTGTCTTGGTGTAATTTATCTATAATTGTATGTATTTATCTATATCTATACTAATATTATAAAGAGGTAAAATTTGTAAGTTTGTAGGTTTATAAGTTTGTATGTAGGGGGTAATCTCTGGAACTACTGGTCCGATTTGAAAAATTCTTTCAGTGTTAGATAGCCCATTTATCGAGTATTGCTATAGGCTATATACCGCTACGACCCACGGGAGCGGAGCAGTAACGAAAAATGCGGGTGAAACCGCAGGGGGAGCTGGTATATTATATAAGTATGTACCATCGGTGGCCAAATTATTAGGGACAGTATTCATTGAGGAACATTTTTTTGTTCAAACACATTTTTCAAGAAAATAAATAATGTTATATAGGTTTTTCTGGTATGGTTTTACTCCTGGTATTATTATTATTAATTTTGATATGTAATACCACCATGTGATCGAGTCATTTTAAAAAAAAAGTGGTATAGCTTATAATATGTAGCAATTTGGTTAAATTCAGTTGAAAATTACTTTTGTTTCATTGATGACAAAAACTATTTTTGGTTTTAATTTTACAAGATGTTTCTGTTAAAACTAATCAAACCGCAAATAATGTTTCTGATGATGTCCTATTTTTCTTAAATTGAATACAAAATATTAAGTTTTGAGAACGATATTACGTGATACGTTTAAAATTTCGCCATTTAAAAATGGACAAAGCTGTAGACACGTCTCTATGAAAGTTTATAAAAATAAAAACGTTGTTTTTGTACTTTACACATTCTCTGTAAGATTTCACAGCTATTACAGGTGTCTAAAAGTCTGAAGTAAACAGTATGAAAGTAAAATCTGATCAGAACAAACTTCTAAAAACACAGAGTGTGAAAAAATGTGGCAAAAAACGGACCACCACTCTTTGTTCTGACTTTAAAAACAGAGATATCCACCTAAAACATGATAAATAGTGTATTGTTTCCCTGACTACGATTATAAACGAGGGATAAGACAAGAAAATAGAAGTATTCGATCGGGCAGTTTGACGGAGGTTGGCCGAGAAGAATTGGATAAATCGCCGGCCGATCAAAAAATTGCACCTCACCGAGACCATGAAGTAGAAACGACTGCAGTGGGCCTGGCAACACCGAAGTATGACAGTGGCAGACTGGAATCGGTTAATAATATTACTTTTAATATTCCCATACGTCTGAAATACACTATTCAGTAATTATTGCATTATTTTCTGTGTATGCCTCTCCGACGAATATTTTTTTCAAGTGGAGGTCGATAAGAGCTCTTTTGCAGTCGTACACATCGTGGAATTGTTCGAGAACAGCTCCATGCAGTTTGCTTTTTAGGGAAAATTTAACAACCAGGTAGCATCATTGTGTGATTTAACATCTCAGCTAAAAGCATGGGGTGCCTATATTTCGTGAAAGTGACTACAAGGCAAGATCTGTACAAGTTAGTACTAGAAACTGAATTATGGCCGCAACAGTGTGACCAACTTCAAATTAGAGATCCTGCCCCACTTAGGCAAGAAAACTGATTAATCCTGCCAAAATCTAAAGCAAAAAAATGCCGAAATAATGCCAATATAATTTAAAATTTTAAAATAAATAGACACATTATTTTTTGGAGTTTTATGTAAAATAATTGATCTAAAAGTCTAAAAGTGAACTGAATTAAATCATACATTCATCATTCATCGTATTCTTCTTGATCACTTTCTGTATACAGCGCTTTTGTCATTTGTTTAATCATTTTTTTAGTTGGCTGGAATGAAACGCAGTCACCATATTCACTAATGCCCTGTTTAACATGTAAAATATTTATTACATGTTTATCTATTCCGCGTTTTTGTTTTGATGAGGTTGCCATAGGCATTTTAAAATTCCTATTTACTTTTTTTCCCTTCTCGATACTGCATCCTACTCTTTTTGTGGACTGTAGCGGCTATACTTCCAAATCTATCAGCTTATATTGCTAATACTGCCAAATACTGCCGGATTTCTAAAACGTCAAACAAATGTGCCAGAGAGTAAAATAAAGGGCTAAACCTGCCAAAAAGGCAGGATCCTGCCACATATGGTCACACTGGGCCGCAAGTCAAAGAATGGGTGCCCAGTAGCCGGAGAGTTAAATTTTATGCACGATTCTACATCGTATATCAAGGCCAAGAGTGTTAAAGCATTCCTGTCTGAAAAATAAATAAATATTATTTGTACTAACTAGATAATTCACCAGATACGAACTCTGTTGTGAACATGCAGAAACTCATCAAGAGGGCTATCGTTAAGCACTTCGTAACCACTAAACACCAGCTCATTGCAGTTCATAGAAATGAGTTTTATCATGACACAAGCCTAATACCTGTTATATAATGTATAGAACGTATAAAACGTCTTATACGAGCTGTTGGCGGCGGCGTCGCAAAATATTAAGTTATACACAAAATATTTACTTTCAACTTATTAATGCGTTATTTTTTTAAACAAATTACCAGGTTTAATTTTACCTTCATATTTCTTATTTTTATAATCTTAAATAATAAGGTTTTTGAATAAAAAATACCACTGAAGTCTACAACCAATCACTTTTCTGAAAAAATCAATCCAACTTCATAATACAAAAATCATGACACTGTCCCTAATAATTTGGCCAGCTACTGTATATATCAGCTACCAATGATCTTTTAAGTAAAAAAGTGTAGATAGGTTATATGCAGTCAAAAAGTGGCACATTAAAAGTTTGCCAAATGACAAACATGATACTGAGTATTGCGTTGACATTTGACGTTTATCTCTTTTTCACTCGCACTACTTCAATCATGTCATCCTACTTTGACGTGTAATGTATGTGTGCGTTAGTGTGCCGTTTTTGAAGACAGAATTTCGTTTGGGTAACCTATCTACGACTTTTTTACTTAAAATATCATTGTCAGCTACTATTTATGTTACTCAGCAATAATGTTGCTTCCGAATAGTGAAAGAATTTTTTAAATCGGTCCAGTTGTTTTTGAGCCTATTCATTACAATCAAACAAACAAACATACATACAAACAAAGTTTTTCTCTTTATAATATTAGTGTAGATATAAGTATGTTTATCAGTTGTCTGGTTACCATAGTACAAGCTCTGCTTAGTTTGGAATCAGATGACCGTGTGTAAGTTGTCCCAGGATATTTATTTATTTAATCTTTCCAGCTCCCTAATCGACGGTAAAAAGCGCTCAGTGTACATAACAAGAGCGTCTCGAGTGGGCGTAGTATCGTTCGAGCTGAAGATACTGACAGACCTGTCTACCGTGTCGGCGCAGGCCTGTGCCGACGTGGGAGACTGGCAATCGGAGCTACAAGACAAACAGGTGAGTCTACCAGTATGTTACTGTGACACTACGGGGCTCCCTCTGCGGGGCTCCCTCTGCGAGGCTCCTTCTGCGAGGCTCCCTATGTGGCGACGTGACTGGCGCGCTGAGTTACACGATAAACAGGTGAGCGCCTTTAAGCGATACTAAGCCTTATAGTAATAGAGTTAGAGTCTAAAATCTTATGTTGATGGGGAGCGCTCAGTCTACATTACCAGAGCGTCTAGAGTACGCGTGGTATCATTCGAGCTAAATGTACTGACGGCCCTTACTACTACGTATCTGCTTTCATGCGATATTATGTGTTATAGATAGCAATGTAGATAAGGTCTAAAATCGAATGGCACAGGTGAGCTCGGGGCTCGCTGTATATTAGCCTCTCATAAACACTGTACGTACCTGCCTTCATGCGATACTATGCTTTATAGTAACTAAGATAAAGTCTAAACTCGTTCGAGCTGAAGATACTAACAGACCTGTCTACCGTGTCGGCGCAGGCCTGTGCCGACGTGGGAGACTGGCAATCTGAGCTACAAGACAAACAGGTGAGCGCCTTCATGCATACTATGCCTTATAGTAACTTTGATAAGGTCTAAAATCGTATGGCACTGGCGCGCTCAGTTACACGATAAACAGGTGAGGCAGAAGGAAAGGAAAGAAAGACGAACTGCCTCGGAGATTTCTATATGTATCGACCCTAGAACCAGCTTGCTTGTATAAAAATACCAGCCTTTTAATGTATTACTGCGGGGCTCCCTCTGTGGTGACGTGCCTGTTACTTTATCACTGCGGGGCTCCGTCTGCAGGGCTCCCTCTGTGACGGCATGCAAGAGCGGCTAGCTAAGTGAGACGCTAAACAGTTGAGGCTACCAGCCTGTTACTGTGTCACTACGGGGCTCCGTCTGCAGGGCTCCCTCTGTGTCGGCATGCAAGAGCGGCTAGCTAAGTGAGACGCTAAACAGGTGAGGCTACCAGCCTGTTGCTTTATCACTACGGGGCTCCGTCTGCAGGGCTCCCTCTGTGTCGGCATGCAAGAGCGGCTAGCTAAGTAAGACGCTAAACAGTTGAGGCTATCGGCCTGTTACTGTGTCACTACGGGGCTCCATCTGCAGGGCTCCCTCTGTGTCGGCATGCAAGAGCGGCTAGCTAAGTAAGACGCTAAACAGTTGAGGCTATCGGCCTGTTACTGTGTCACTACGGGGCTCCATCTGCAGGGCTCCCTCTGTGTCGGCATGCAAGAGCGGCTAGCTAAGTAAGACGCTAAACAGTTGAGGCTATCGGCCTGTTACTGTGTCACTACGGGGCTCCATCTGCAGGGCTCCCTCTGTGTGGGCATGCAAGAGCGGCTAGCTAAGTGAGACGCTAAACAGGTGAGGCTACCAGCCTGTTACTTTATCACTAAAGAGGCTATTAAGGTTTGACGAGCTAAAAATCGTCTCAAGTATGAGTCATATCAAATCATTTAAACGTTTAACCAAGAAGCCCGCCAAATTAAATAATTTATAAACCTTTCGACGACGAAGCGACAGCCGGCTGTCGCGCTGCTATTGTCTTTCTATTGTCTCTCAAATCACGTGTATTCGAAGGATTATTAAATATTTTTCTTCATTTGTCCTCCAGGTCCTGATCTGTACATCTGAAGTACTGAAGCAACTCTTGGAACAAGAGCTTTTGAAGATGAGCAATATAAACGTTCTAATTATTGACAGCTGCCATCTTATTTATAGGGATCAGGATTTGCAGTATGTGAGTATACTACATTATATTTTTACTAGCTTTTGCCCGCGACTTCGTCCGCGTGGAATAATAGTTCCCGTTCCCGGAGGATTCCCGGGATGAAAACTATCCACTGTCTATCATCTATTATTAACTATCTATTTTGACGGGCCTGTTGGTCTAGTGGTCAGTGGCCCTGAATACTAAGCTGGAGGTCGTGGGTTCGATTCCCACCCAGGACAAACTTTGTGCGATGAGCATGATTGTTTGTTCTGTGTCTGGGTGTAATTTATCTATGACTAGCTTTTGCCCGCGACTTCGTCCGCGTGAATTAATAGCTCCCGTTCCCGGAGGATTTTTGGAATGAAACTATCCTATGTCCTTTCTCGGGTCCCAGACTATATCTGTACCAAATATAATTCAAATCGGTTCAGTGGTTTAGGCGTGAAGAAGGGACAGACAAACAGACAGACAGACAGAGTTACTTTTGCATTTATAATATTAGTACGGATGTGTATGCATTTATAAATTATATAAGTATGTTTATCAGTTGTCTGGTTACCATAATACAAGCTCTGCTTAGTTTGGGATCAAATGGCATTGTGTAAGTTGTCCCTGGATATTTATTATTTATTTAATCGATCCCAATGGGGATTGGGATCAATTTTTCACAAAAAATTAAGGTTTCCAAGACTATTTTGTGTGGCTGCAACTGTTAAGGTGGTTATTCTAACGGTCCCACTAAAATTTTCATAAGTTCGTAACACACAGGCTCTGCCTGATATAGGGACATTTATATATTTTCATCCCACCTATTCGAAAAAGACGACTTTGTTCCCCATTAAGTACGCCCAAAGTTGGTGTTCGGACGCTCCAAATACAAAAAGTGCGCCTAAAAGTAACTTTTAATCGCACTTTTTGAATTTGGAGCGTCTTTACATGTTTTACGCCCTGTTATAAGTGCGCCTACAAATTAGAACGTCTTAATATTACTTTGCGCCTTTGTAATACAATCTACTATTCTTGCAGTCTTATTATCCTGCTTTTCTTTTTAAATCCTGTTTAGAATAATTTCTGATTTTTGTCTTTGGAATTTGACTTTCCATATTATTATTTTTTAAGACAAGGGCTTATGCTTTTCTCTTTTGTTTTTCTTTGACATAAAATTGGCTAATAATTTCCAACACATTTATTTATTTTGATAAACTTTTTTTCACCCACAGATAATGAAATCCTACAAAAACTGCCCCACAGCAGACCAACCCACAATCCTAGCCCTCACCTACCCTCTTTTCACATCAACCAAAAAAGACCTACCCTCCAAGCAGAAAAACGAGACAGAAAACAAATTATCACTACAAAAATCAGAAGAAAGAAAGAAAGAGACAGAAGATATTTCCGATGGAGAGAAAGAGACGCAAGATGGGTTGCCAAGGATGTTTGTAACGGAGTATGAGGAGATGGGTTTGTATGAAAATGTGGATGATTTCGATATGTATGAGAAGTTAGAGTGGAAGATAGAGGAACTGGAGCAGGAATTGTGCTGTCAGATGGACCTGGCTGAAGATATTGATGGGGGGAAACGGTGAGTTTTAAATTTGAATTTTTAGCGCCTTACTAATAAACGTTGCATAAAGTTATGACAGGTTTATACGTCAAAAAATTTATGGTTACACAGGCTTTATTCATTGCATAACTTTACACAGTGGTTATTAGTAAGGGCATTACAATGTTTCAAATATAAGAAGTGCAATTTGACGTTTCATACTTTTCATTACGACACAACTTTGTACATGCGTAACTCAAAAATTGACATTTATTTCTTTCGTAAAACCACGTAATTTTAAATTTATTTTTATTTCATCACAAACTGCACAATTCTTAATCACCTAATTTACATTAAAATTTTTCAAACAAAGCAATATAACCATTGTTGACAATAAATAATATTTTTTCTCGACGTCGTGTCAAAGTCACGTAGTAATGTACGATACTGTAGTGTTGTGACTCTTCAAATTCACTTGTATACCAATAATCGTTAAAAATTACCGAATAATCGAACTTACTGATAACGATCGTTTTCAATGAAAGCGACATTTATTATTTAAATATATTTTTGATGATTTCTAAATGTCAACGAAAAAGCATATTTAAAATTAAACATATAGTTATTATAATTTTAATAAGTTTTTGTAAGCAAAACCGCTCGTGCTCAAGTCTTGACAAAAAAATATTTTTTCTTTTAATTTGGCAACACTGGCAAGTGAAAATTTGAGAATTTCTTTCATCTAAAAATCAGAAATTGACAGTCATAAAATAAATAAATCTGTAACTTAAATCGATTATAAATTATAAAGACATGAAATCAATATCTCGTATAAATCGGATATTTTAGTAATCGATTTTTTTAACCCAATCCCTATTCTTCAGTAGGTTAGAAGTGTCAAATTGCACTTCTTGTATTTGAAACACAGTAATGTCAAGATCTCTTTTTTGGCAATGATATTTTATAAGTAAAAAGGTGTGGATAGGTTATCTCTTCATCTGGCGATTGTTATAGTTTCTCGACCAGGCCAGTTGAGTGAACCACAACCACACCACGGATAAAACAACACAATGACAGTGATCATAAGGGTGAATTTCGCGTGGCAGTAATATGACACCCGACAATAATGACAGCTGTCAGATTGACGTTTCGCCCGACCACAGATTATAGGCTGTCAGCATGTGGCACTTTTAAAAGGGGCTATTTTACCCACATTTCACCATTTTGACCTCGGTCGCAAATTATATATTTGTCTCGTTTTCACTTGCAATACTTGAAACTACTAAAAAAAGCAAAGGGCAAAAGCTATTTTATTATATTAGTAGGATGTGGGGTTGCGGAATGTTTATAATAGTTACCGTGACCCCGGAACATAAAGGGCAATCGAAGGAACATGAGTGGGTTTTAGTCAGTAAAAGTCTGACACGCCCTCCCGCCGCACCCAGGACGGGAGACGTCATTTGGCGATTTCCCACTCCCCAAAAAAAAAATAGTAGGATGTCATGGATGCCATCGATATGAACTCCGCCGCCCGAAAATATATATGCACCACGGGAGTCGCGTTGCCATTTTTAAGATTTTTTTTTTTGGGTATTGGCAAATCATCAAATGACTGCTCCCGTCCTGGGTGCTGTGGTGTCAGACTTTTACTGACTAAGACCCACTCGTGTTCCTTCGATTGCCCTTTATGTTCCGGGGTCACGGTAACAATGTTGTTTTCTTAAAAAACCTTTTTTTTTCTTTTTCAGAATATCTTCATCAGCGAAGCCACGGGAGCTAATAATAGAGTACTCAGCGCGACCGACAGACGATCAACTACCTCCTATATATATAGAACTGGAGAATTTCATGAAGGACACAGTGCAGGACGCTTTAGACTTTATTGAGGATCATCGGTAAGCAAGAAAGTCCTTATTCCTTTCGACGACCAAGCGACAGCCGGCTATCGCGCTGCTATTGGTGATGAATGTACCTGTATTCTAGCAAATAAATCGTTCATCCGTACTTCCGTATTTCCGTACTAATATTATAAATGCGAAAGTAACTCTGTCTGTCTGTCTCTTCTTCACGCTTAAACCACTGAACCAATTTGGATGAAATTTGGTACAGATATAGTCTGGGACCCGAGAAAGGACATAGGATAGTTTTCGTCCCGGAAATCCCCCGGGAACGGGACCTATTATTCCACGCTAGTCCATACTAATATTATAAATGGGAAAGTGTGTCTGTCTGTTTGTCTTTCTTTCACGGCAAAACGGAGCGACGGATTGACGTGATTTTTTAAGTGGAGATAGTTGAAGGGATGGAGAGTAACATAGGCTACTTTTTGTCTCTTTCTAACGCGAGCGAAGCCGCGGGCAAAAGCTAGTAGATTTTAAATCCTTTCTAAACTAGCATTCTAGAGCATTTTGAGCTCTCAAAGTGGGACTCTCTATTAGTAAAACAAACGTTATTGATCTATTAGACCTGACTAAATCCCACTTATTATCTTATATAAAACTAGCTGTTCCCCGCGGTTTTAACCGCGTTATATCAGATTTTTGGTTACTAAAAAAAGAAGATAAAAAGTATTCTATGTCCGTCCCCTGGTCCTAAGCTACCTCTCCACCAATTTTCATCCAAATCGATTCTGCCGTTCTTGAGTTATAAAATGTGTAACTAACACGACTTTCTTTAATATTATATATAGATTCTCGTGTCACAATTTTAGTTACCTTAGTCCTCCGAAACGGCTTTACCGATTTCCACCAAATTTTTTATGCATATTCAGTAGGTCTGAGAATCGGCTACTATCTATTTTTCATACCCAGGGATAAGGGTTGTTCACCCTTAACATTTTTAACGCGGATGAAACCGCGGGAGGCAGCTAGTATTAGTATAGATTATTAATTATTATTCGTTTCAATTTTGTTTCAGATTTGACCCCACAGAGATATACGGCGAAGAGATGTACGACGAATTTATGAGCATTCCAGACCCCACTATTGACCCTAAGAATATATTCAAACAATTTCTATATGTTTTGGAGCAGCTAGGTAAGTGACCCCTACAGCCCTACAATAGGGATGACGACAGCATTAAAAAAATGGCATTCTGTTTAGTCCATCTGATAGATCGGCCGACAATACGTGACACGTATTTTTTGCTTGATCAAATTAACAAAAAAAATACAAAGATAAAGAGCAACAAAGTTCCGGAGTGGGGGCTTTTGACGTCACCGTCCTGCAAAAATTGTATCTTATTGTGACGTCATGCGCAACTTCAACGCACTGTATCGTCGTCATTCTTGATTTACGAGAAAAAAGAAAAAATACGTGTCCAAATTTTTTTGATAATCTTTTTGCCTTATCCACTGGGCCATCACGACACTCACAATCAGCATCATTTATTATTTGTATTTTTAATTTATCACTTTTGATGATTAATTTAAAAATTAATTATATTTTCAGGCCCATACGCCGCAGACAAAGCAGCCTTCTGCCTCCTAAATAAACTAGAAAAACTAAAAATAAAAATACCCTACGAACGACATTTTATTCTTATGTGTTTATGCACTACCGTCTTTATTAAAATACGATGCTATACCGATTTAATATTTAACAAGTTTACTGACGAATGGGAACGAATAAAGACATTTTCCTCTCCAAAAATAATGAGATTCGCTGAGATTTTAGAAAAATTTAAACCGCCGGATATCAGAAACCAAAATTCTGGTCGCCGGGATAGTGCCAATATCCCGGATACTGAGACTCCAAGGGATACTGTGAATAAAAGTGAGAATATTAAGAAAATGCTGAACGATATAGACGAATGTGATTTTACTAATCTAGGTAATAGAATACAGGATAGAGTGAATACTTATGAGTCTAATTTAAAAGATATTGACACGCCCACCGATGATAAAATCTTTAATCCGGATACTGAGACGGATATTAAGAATAAAGTTGAGAATTGTGAAGACACTTCAAATATCCCATCGAATACTGCCATTAATGAGACTGATACAGATAAAGATGTAACGGATATTAGTAAGACGGATACTCAGACGGATAGTCGTGTTAGTGGCATGGATATACGCGGGAATGAGGTTATGGTGCAACAGAGAGGTTTATTAGGATTTACTAGGCGTTCCGGATATAGGTTGAGGTAAGATTGGGTTTGTTTTTGTCCTATTTTTACCGAAAGGACAGTTATGTTTTTTGCTTGAACCGTTTCACGGATTTGACTTATGATGTGTCATTGAATGGGCCAATGCTTGCCGGGGTTGCGGAATAGTTCTATTAGTTATCGCGGCCCCGCAACATAAAGCGCAACCGAAGGAAAAGGGGTGGGTTTTAGTCAGTAAAAGTCTGACAATAGCGCGGGAGAAGTCATTTGATTTTTTATTTTTGGGGCTTGTTGGTCTAGTGGTCAGTGACCCTGACTGCTAAGCCAGAGCTCGTGGGTTCGATTCCCACCCTTGTTTGTTCTGTGTCTGGGTGTTGTTTACCTATAATATGTATGTATTTATAAATTATTTATGTATGTATATCAGTTGTCTGGTTACCATAGTACAAGCTCTGCTTAGCTTGGGATCAGATGGCCGTGTGTGAATTGTCCAAAGATATTTATTTATTTTATTTGATTATTTCCCATCCATAAAAAGTTATAATTGAATTCGCCACAGTTGTGGAAGTGACATAGGTTTTTGAAAAAAGAGGAGAAATAAAATATTATAATTAAATAATCAAAAAAGCCAATTTTAATTTCGGAAGTTGGTGGTAATTAAATGAAACAGGAACAAAACCACTGACTTCCGATATTGCAGTTGGGTTTTTTGATTGTTAAATTATTATTTGTGTGAAATAATAATAATAATACAGGGCAAAGGCCTCGATCTTCTCATACACATACAGAGAAGGCACGAGCATTGGTAGCCACTACAAGTCCAGGTTTCCTCACTATGTTTTCCTTCAACGATGTCTGTGATATCCAAAATAAACTTTAGAAGTGTACATAAGGATTGAAAAAGTCACATTGGTACTTGCCAGGACTCAAACCCACAACCTCGTACATGCAACCTTAACCCACTAAGCCATGGGGTTGCGGAATGTTTATAATAGTTACCGTGACCCTGGAACATAAAGGGCAACCGAAGGAACATGAGTGGGTTTTAGTCAGTAAAAGTCTGACACTTATACGTGTCCCGCCGCACCCAGGACGGGAGCAGTCATTTGACGATTTCCCTCTCACCAAAAAAAAAAGTATAATAATAATATTAATATTCGTGTTACAGAGGCAGAACCCGTGTGCAAAGAAACAATGCAGCTAGAGTTCTTCAGATGCAGCAGAACCCCGACGCGTTGTGTGGCATCGTGTATATGAAGGAGCCTTTGATCGCTAAGATCATGCACGGTGTTATTACGGTACGTTTTAACCGTTAATAATTGTAAACGGATTTTGATGGTTCTTTTTTTGTTTGATTCAGGGGTGTTGGAATTTTTTTTTTTAATAAATAAATAATATAAATTAAGTGGCGATCGGTTCAGTGCTTCTCGAAAAATTCACCAAGAACAACAAAAAATTGACGAAATAATTTTATTATAGACGATGTGTGCTCTTTCTTCAAGTTTCTATTTTCGTTTTATAAACTATAATTTGTACTAGTCGACACTAAAAAGTAATAAATAAAAACTTAAAAAAAATAATAATAACCGCCATCAAAAACTAAAAACCCAAAAATAACTAAAATTTCGGAAGTCGGTGGCTTCTGTCCTGCCAGTCAATTTATGTTGCCAATTTATTATATATTAAGCCAATTATATATTAAGCCAATATATATTAAGGTTATTATTTTTTTGAAAAAAGTTTTTTGTTATTTATTTTATTTTATGAAATTACAAAACAGAGGTGTTACCAAATTCTGAAAACTTGCCTGTGCAACTAACACATCTTTGTAGAATGTGTTAAATATGTATATCAGTTATCTGGTTACCATAACACAAGCTCTGCTTAATTTGGGATCAGATGACCGTGTGTGAGTTGTCCCAGGAAATTTATTTATAAATTAACAACCCATAAAATGTTTATACAGATTGTCAGACATTCTAGCTTCTGACTTTTAACAATGACTATAGAGATCTCTTCTATCATCATAATAGGCGAGATGACAAAAAAAAAGTAATTAGTCCGTCAGTTAGATAATCAAAAAATTTGGGACACGTATTTTTTCTTTTTTCTCGTAAACAGAAAATGACGACAATACAGTGCGTTGAAGTTTCGTGAAACGTCACGCCTTTGTATAATTTTTACTCAGAAGTGACGTCACAAGCCCCCTCTCCGGAACTTTGATGCTCTCAATCAAGCAAAAAATATGTGTCCAGTATTTTTGGACTGTCTAACAGACGGACTAAACAGAATGTCATTCTTTTGATGTAGTCAACATCCCTATTCCTCACACACACCCTTAAACACCTACCACACAAAACCATTATTACTTTTTTGTTTTATTATTATCTCTCTTTATTACGTTCTCTGCTATCAATAATAATCTTTTGCCCTGGATTAGCTTACTTTGTTCTGTAACTTTTTAATTTCTTTGTTATCATTGTCCTATTCAGGTAATTGTAATTGTATTGGCTTATTCGTATAACATAATTTCGAAGGTGCACTGACTTCTAAGATACAGGTATTTTCCTAGTTTAGAAGTCAGGGTCTTTATGGAATGTCGTGATGGCCCAGTGGATATGGCGCCCGCCTCTCGTGTAAGAGGTTGTGGGTTCGAATCCGGGCAAGTACCAATGTGACTTTTTCAATTCATATGTACTTTCTAAAGTCTATCTTAGACATCACTGACATCCCGTGCCTCGGAAAGCACGTAAGTGCCAGGCCACACGATGCGGCAACGCGCCGCACCGCATTACTCCGCACCGCACTGGCGGCCACACGAGCAGTGCGGCGCCGCTGCGGCACCGCAATGTTCTTACGGCGCCGCTGCGGCGCCGCTGCGGCGCCGCTGCGGCACCGCAACAAGCTTGGCGGCTTGCCTACTAGTCAGTTGACGACAATCATGAACATCCCCGTGAACTGAGCGGCGCCGCTGCCTCGCGCCGTTGTCCGGTGAGCCTGCGGTGCGGCGCCGGAGCGGTGCCGGACGTACCGTGTGGCATACCATCCAATTTTATATGTAGCAAACCGTTGCGGCACCGCTCAGGCGCCGCGCCGGAGCCGCAACGCACCGTGTGGCCTGACGCTAAAGCCGTTGGTCCCGGTTGTCATTCGAAGAACTTTGACAGTCGTTACTGGTTAGTCAGAAACTCAGACCAGTCTTACCAAGAGGTATCGTGTCGCCCAGTTACTGGGTTGTGGAGGTCAGATAGGCAGTCGCTCCACGTAAAACACCGGTATCGAGCTGAATCCGGTTAGGCTGGCAGCCGACCCCAACACGGTTGGGAAAAAGGCTAGGGAGATGATGATGAGAAGTCAGGGTCTTTATGCTCTGGCCCACATAGCCATGATCCTAAAACTGTAACATTTGTGTTCTTTTTGGTAACAATAAGGGTTTATTATTATTATAATTGTTTCCCGTCCCCCCCAGGACATGTCCCGCAGTGCCCCCCGGCTGCGCTACATCAGTGCGCAGTACTGCGCCACAGACAGCCCCGCGCACCCCGCCACCGAGCCGCACGAGTGTCAGCGACAGGGGAAGAAGCAGGAGGAGGTGTTGAAGAAGTGAGTATAGTAGCTTCTTACAGAGCTTTAGGATTTGACCCTAGAATGTGAGCCCAGGACATGACCTCGGAAAGTGAGCTCCAGAAAAATATCTCCAGAAAGTAAGCTCCAGAAAAATATCTCCAAAAAGTGACCCCTAAAACGTGACTCTTAGGAAATTACCCCAAACGTGACCCCCTGAAAGTGACGTCTAGAAAGTTACCTCCAGAAAGTGACCTCCAGAAAATGACCTCCTGAAAGTGACCCTTAGAAAGTGACCTCCAGAAAGTGACCCTTAGAAAGTGACCTCCAGAAAGTGACCTCTAGAATATGACGCGCGAAACGTGCTCCCATGGACATGACTCTAGAACATGACCCCAGAATTTGTCTCAGAAAATCACCCCAGTTAGTGACCTTCAGAATGTGTCTCTCTGGAGATGACCCCAGAAAGTGACTTCCAGACAGTGACCTCCAAAATGTGACCTCTAAAAGGTAACCTCAGTACATGACCCCAGAAAGTGACGGCCAAAAAGTAATCTTCAGTAAGTTGACCCCCAAAATATGACCCCAAACATCTTTAGGGAAAAAGCAAGAAGAAGTATTGAAGAGGTAAGTACAGCTGCTTCACACAGAGCCCAGGACATGTCCCGCAGTAACCCCTGGCTGGGCTACATATCATATACAGCAGAACAGACCATACTGAAAAAGTAAGTATAGTAGCTTCTTATAGACCTCTAGGATTTGACCCTAGAATGTGAGACCAGGACAACACCATCAGGAGATAATCTCCTGAACGTGATTACAAGGTCATGACCTCCAGGAGAAGACGCCTAGGACATGACCCCAGAAATTGACCTCTAGAATATTACCCCAGGACATGACTCTTGACAATGACCCCCAGAATGTGACCTTCAAAGCGTGACCCCCAGTAAGTGTCCTCCAGAATCGAGGCAGGACATGACCCCAGAGAGTGACCTCGTGGAACTGACCTCCAGAATTTGACCCTCAGAAAAGAACCCTAGAAAGTGACCTTCAGGAAATGACTCCCAGAATGTGACTATCAGGACGTGAGCCGCGATAACTCCCGTCGCGGCTAAATAAAATGAGTTTGTCAGGTTCTAGGAGGAATCACTGAAACTACCGAACCGCTTTAAAAAAATTGTTAAGCCCCGTATTCATGGTAAACATTTTGTTTAGCAACATGGTTGCATAAACATGTTGACGAGTTGCTGTCATCATATTACGGGCAACACTGTTGACGCCCGGCGAGCGACAACATCTGTTGATCAACAGTTGCTAAACAAATGTTTACAATGAATACGGGGCTTTATACTGACAGAAAGTGACAGAATTTGTGAAAACTATTTTAATTTTTCTTTGTTTTTGACATTCTAAAATGCCTTCTAAATGGTCTATTAGAAATAAATGGTTTGGTTTGAGTTTGAATATCATCCATAAAGTTTTATATTTTCCCATTTATATAGTTAGTTAGATTAAAAAATATAAAAGTAACTCGGTGTGTCTGTTTGCCTGTCTCCATGTCACGCAAAAACAACTGAATCGAATTAAATGAAAGAACAATGGCAGGTTCCCATACATTATTTTAGTTGTCATTAAAATCTATGTCTTCAATTGAAAAATATTCTGTTCAACTGAGTTTCAGCCCCTGAAGCCATATATCCAAGAATTTTGTTTAGAGAAGGCCGGGGAATAAAGATATACCAACATGAAGTTTTACTTTTTATAGGTTATCCGTACGTAAAAAATGACACTAACCTTTAATTTCCGCGATCAAAACTCATATGTCCTTTCTCGGCTCCCCAAACTACATCTGTACCAAATTTCATTCATGTCGGTTCAGTGGTTTAGGCGTGAAGAAGAGACAGACAGACAGAGTTACTTTCGCATTTATAATATTAGTACGGATTGTCCTCAGATTCCGTATGCATGAATGCAACTTGCTGCTAGCGACATCGGCTCTAGAAGAGGGCATCGACCTGCCGCGATGTAATCTAGTGTTGAGATGGGATGTGCCTGTATCGTAAGTATTATTATTTCAAGTGGTTTCTAATTGTCATCATCTCCCTAGAATTTTCCCTACATTGGGATCCCCTTCTTATCTATTGGTGCTGATTCTCTTGTTCACAAACTTCACTAAAGGAGATGTTTTAGAAATGTATGGAGCTTGGGCCAGCACTATGTACACCTAATGTAAATATCATTATAAAGTATAGTTTACGTTTTTTGATGTTAATTCCCTATATTTTGGCTTCGTTTTTATGTATTTTCAATTTAACTCGGCCAAGGAGAGCAACATAGCTACTAATAATAATGGTGGTCAGCAATAAGCGAAATGTCATTTAAGAATGTCAAACGTCAAAGATAAACGGAAACGAAACTTAGAACGGTCAAAGTCGTCAATCAAACGTCATAACACCACTGTCATGGCTACCTTAAAGAAGGGTTAACTCACCAAAAAACTTTGGAAATAATTAATTATTTACAATTTTACTTTTATTCAAATTAATTTTATTGTATTTTTATTTAAATCTATTATTTTTTTCCTTTTTTTATCTGTGTAGTGTACATAGAGGTGGCCCAAAATCAAACATCTCCTTTAAGTTAAATGCATCTTTCTCTTTCCATTTCTCAAAGAAAAGGACAGAAGATACATTTTAATTTAATCCTGTCAAATTAGACAGCGCCTGAAGAAAATTGACGGATATTTAGACGCCATAATTTTAAATCGCGTCTAAATTATCTATGGAGTGTCTAAATTTGACAGGACTTAACTAATATTTTATCTTCTGTCCTTTTCTTAATGAAATGGAAAGAGAAAGATGCACTTAACTTAAATTTACGTTAGTTTGTGAATAGGAGAATCGGCACCATTGTCTCATTTCCAATATTTATAGGGTGACTGGTAATTAGAGTACGATACTTAGGCCCGTATTAATAGACGTTACTCAATTCTGAGACGCTCTCAAGTTTATTGCTGTCCTTATTTTTTCCCTATAGAATGACAAGGACAGCAAGAACTTAAGAGCGTCTCGGAGTTGAGTGACGTCTATTAATACGGGCCTTAAACACGTGTGCTCATGATAACAAAACATTTTTATTATGGGAGCAAAGCCGAAATCTCGAAAAAAATATCAGCGGTTCAGTACATTAGGCAGACATAAATGTACTGAGCAGCTGATTTTTTTCCGAGATTCAGGTTTGTTCCCATGATAAAAATTGTTTGATATCATGAGCATCCCTATTAGGGTGTTACCACACCAATCGATCGATGGTAGAATGGCTTAGTCAACGTCGATCGATAGTTTCTACCACGCCAATCGATCGATATCTGATAGTTATTTTTTTTCGGTGAGTGGGAAATCTAATGACTGCTCCCGTCCTGGGTGCGGCGGGAGGGCGTGTCAGACTCTTACTGACTAAAACCCACTCATGTTCCTTCGATTGCCCTTTATGTTCCGGGGTCACGGTAACTATTATAAACATTCCGCAACCCCGGCAGGCGATATCTGATAGATGACATCGATCGATGGTAGAATGGATAGGTCGACGTCGATCGATTGGTTAGTCGACCAGTATCCGTCGACCGATGCCATCGACCGGCAATCGATCGATTGGTTAGTCGACCGGTATCCGTCGATCAATAAAAGGTAACACACCAATCGACCAACGTCGAACGATGGCATCGATCGACTATCGATCGATTGGTTTGGTAACACCCTTAGTTTTTTTGTAGTCTCTCCTATTATATTTCCCTCCGTTCCTACCAGGTACCGCTCCTATGGTTTATGCCGCGGCCGCGCCCGCGCTACCCGCTCAACAGCGGCCCTTCTATGCAGCAATAATACCGACACCACTCAGATGTTGCTACAGAATGTAGCTACGTATAGAGAGCTTGATCAGGTAAGAATTCAAAATACAAGGCATTTATTGTACTATCGACAAAATTGAATCATGACCCATTTCGACGACAAATCGTTTGAAGCTGTCAAAATAATAAGACTAGACGTGTGACATTTTTAATACAAGTTTACGCAATTGTCGACCTAATTGTATTTGAATGTCTGTAGGAAAATAAGCTTATGGTGGGTCATGATTCCATTTGGTCGATTGTACTTAGACCATTTATAAGCACTTATGAATTGTCAAAGAGTCGGTCAGTCAGTCAGATAAGTGACACTAATTGCCTGTTCCAAAACGTAGATCTCTATGGAGAAGAACAGGCAAGAAACTCCAAGGACACTCTTTTAAAAAAAACTTTACTTTTTTGGTGCTTCTATATGTGAAAACAATGCAGGTAAATAAAAAAAAATAAACAATTTAAAAAATAAAAAGTCATGGCAGTTAAGAGATGACCGATCTCAACTGACAGCGCCCGTTCACGAGCATGACGCGTGGCATCAGCACCATTTAGCTCAACCATTTTGAAGGGAACCGAATGATCCAACGCGCTCGCTACCATCAGCGAGATTTTTGAGCGAGCATGACAATTCTCTCGCCCACCATGTCCATTTGTGTCAATATAAACATGTACCGCCTTATTACAAAACAAGGTTTTTCTCTAAACCAGGTTTAAACCATTGAGCTAGGTTTTGTATTTCGAATCTTGATTGTATCAGAATAAGATTCAAATTACAAAACCTGGCTCAATGGTTTAAACCTGGTTTAGAGAAAAACCTTGTTTTGTAATAAGGCGGGTATAGTTTAATACCTGTCCCCGAGGTTTTATAGTTCCCGTTCTTGTGGAATTTGTATTAGTAAATTAATTTATTTTATTTATTTATTTGATTCAAGCAAATGGGGCCCATAGAAAGAAATACATCCGTACTTAATATTATAAATGTGAAAGTAACTCTGTCTGTCGGTCTGTCTGTCTCTTCTTCACGCCTAAACCACTTAATGGATTTGAATGAAATTTGCTAGAGATATAGTCTGGGACCCGAGAAAGGACATAGGATAGTTTTCATCCTGGAAATCCCCCGAAACGGCAGCTATTAATCCACGCGGACGAAGCCGCGGGCGAAAGTTAGTATTATATAAGTATGTTTATCAGTTGTCTGTCTACCATAGTACAAGCTCGGCTTAGTTTAGGATGTGTGAGTTGTCCCAGGATATTTATTATTTATTTATTTAGTACTAGCTTTTGCCCGCGACTTCGTCCGCGTGGAATAATAGTTCCCGTTCCCGGGGGATTTCTGGGATGAAAACTATCCTATGTCCTTTCTCGAGTCCCAGACTATATCTGTACCAGATTTCATTCATATCGATTCAATGGTTTAGGCGTGAAGAAGAGACAGACAGACAGACAGACAGAAAGACAGACAGACAGAGTTACTTTCGCATTTATAATATTAGTACGGATAGATTACTAACTTATTTCTTTCCCTACAGATTATAAGTCGAAAATGCGGCTGCGGCATTCAAGACGAACCGCCACAGTCAGAAGAAGACCACGCCGACGCTTTCACTAACTTTGTCAAACCTTATTCTCCTAATGACAACATCAATAACTCTCAAACTGTCACTATAAGTGACAGAACTCACCCTGAAGACAAAGGAAATGACAGATTTACCAACAGAGTTAGTGACAATGTCAATAACGACGGTAATGTTTTACAAACTGCAACAGTTGATGGTAAAAGGCTATTAAAAGATGTAAAAGATACGAATGTTAGTGTTGATACGGTTAAGAAAAGTAAGAAACGGAAAGGGAAAAATGTTGATATAAAAGATGGCGGTCAAAAGATTGAGAAAGATACAGGGAGATGTGATAAAGATATATGTGAAGATGGCTTTAGAAATAATGACAATGATAATATTAATTTAGAAGGAGTTAACAATGTTATTGAAAATACTACTGAAACGAAAACTAAAAACGTAGAAGAAAATAAAGATACTATATTAAAAACCAACAAAGTAAGTGAAGCCATGGATATAGTTAACGAAACGTTAACTACAGTTAATAACGCAATAAAAACGGTTACCGAAACGATAAAAACTGATGGAATGGATGATTTAATTAACCAAATGGAAGGTTTAACAGCTGTTAACAGTTTTCATAACGAAATTACTTCACAAAATAACGAAACTGGTGAAATTGAAGTTAAAATAGATAGTCAAGAGAATGTTGTTAAAAAACAAAGTGATGAATGTAAAAAATCTATTGAAAATGATAGAAAAATTGTAATTCTAAATAAATTGGATAAAATACAAAGTAATACAGAAATAGGAGCTGAAGAAACTGTCAATGAAAATGTTGAAAATAATACGAAAATTGCAACTCAAACTGTAGATGAAATACAAAATCGTGATGAAGATGTTAAAATTATGGATGACGATAACAACTATAAAATACAAGGTGTATTCATTGATAAAAAACCAGAAATACTTAACAAAGGCGTTGAAAATCAAGATAAATTTACAGAAGCGAAAAATGATTGTATAATAGTAGAAGAAAGTAAAACAAATTTAGAAGAAAATGAAGAAATGAGAACTACAGAAGCTAAAACCGATTCTAAAGAAGAAAAAACTGAAAATAACATAGAGAATAATGATAAAAATGAAGCGAAAAACGCTACAATTGATGAAAAAGCTAATAACTCAATAGACACTCACTCAGTGTTCTGTAACTCATGCTGTAGCACCGCCAGCGTCGACCTGAGCACCAGTATCGCGCTTATCAACAGGTCAGTGTGTAAAAGTAAATAACTTTTTTTATTCAATAAATAACGGGATTTGTCTCCTCTTTAAAAGTAATTCCGGGATTTGGGGCATTTCCACTTTATTCTTTCGCTGTGTGAAACCAGTTAAGAATAACTCTACCTAATTCCGACCTATGTTGTGATACCTGACTTAGAAAAGTGTAACACCGAATATCACGTCCTAGTAAGTTCACGTATTCGAAACACTTAACAACGAATGCACGCTACCTCGAAAAACTTGCGCCTTAGCCATCGTGATCTCGAATAAAGAAATCTCACTATAAAGGCCTGTCACCGATTCTGTAACAGGCAGAAAACAGGAAAACGAAGACAAAAATAAATTCCAAATAAAATTCTTCCTCTAAAATAAATTCCTTCCTTTAAAAGTGTCTGGGTGTAATTTATTTATTTATTTAAACTTTATGCACATATGTACAATGGCGGACTTAATGCCTTAGACATTCTCTACCAGTCTACCCAGGGTGGTGCAGAGATTTATCTATAATATGTATGTATTTATAAAGTATATAAGTATGTATATCAGTTGTCTGGTTACCATAACACAAGCTCTGCTTAGCTTGGGATCAGATGGCCGTGTTAAAAAAAAAGTGAATTTTTCCATAAAAACCTTAAACCTTAAAATTTGTTTTGAGAGGAATTTATTTTTATGGAAGAATTTATTTTAGAGGAAGAAATTTATTTGGAATTTTATTTTTGTCTTCCTTTTCCTGTTTTTCTGGATTGAGCCCTTCAACCCCGTAGGATTGAAGAGGCTGTGCCACGTGGACTCGCTGACGAAGGGTCGGAAGGCGAGTTACCGTAAGGGATGTGTCGCAAGTACCTTTTACAAACAATTTAATCTTTTGAACAAATGATAAATACATTTACTTTTTAATTACCAGTGGTGACATTATCCTACACTTTTTAGATTCGTGTATTTAGTAGTCTTAGTAGATGGAACCCATAGCCTGAGGATCCACAGACTGAGCTAGAGTGTAAGTAGGCAATCTACTAGGCTACCGTTGCGTGTGAATCCTGGACGTTCCAACAGTCCACTTTTGGAATCGCCAGAATTGACCCAACGTTGTTTTAGTACAACGACAGAAATTGTATAAGTATTTAATTTAAGGAAGTTCCTAAAAATTAGCTTCTTGGAAGTTTTAAGTAAATGTGTAGTTTCACAAGATTAAATTTTATTATTTTTACACCCAACTAGCCGAACGTTTTTCTCCTTCTTTGTCAGTGTAGGAAAGCCCGGACAACCCCCAAATTTTCCCCTCAGACAAATGCCTTCTTCCTCTAAAATAATTTCAAAACTGCAGTTTAGTTTTTTTATTATCTTCAATATTTATAAAAGAAAGTCGTTACACATTTTATTACTGAAGAACGGCAGAACAGATTTGGTCGGGAGGTGGCTTAGGATCAGGGGACGGACATAGACACATTATTTTTAGGGTTCCGTAGTCAACTAGGAACCCGTTTCGCCATGTCTGTCTGTTTGTCTGTCCGTCCTCGCTTAATTTCTGTGACCGTTAGCACTAGAAAGCTGAAATTTGGTACCATTATCTATATCAATCACGCCGACAAAGTGGTAAAATAAAAATTGGAAAAAAATGTTTTATTAGGGTAGCCCACCTATATGTAAAGTGGGAAGTGATTTTTTTTTAAATTTTAACCCTATATTTTTGGATAGGTCTAATATATTTTTGGATAGGTATTTAAAAATGAATAGGGGTTTACTAAAATCATTTTTTGATAATGTTAATAATTTAGGAAATAATCGCTCCAAAAGTATAAAACAATGTATCCCCCCACCCCTAACTTTTGAACCATAGGTTTAAAAAATATGAAAAAAATCTGAAAAGTAGAACTTTATAAGGACTTTCCAGGAAAATTATTTTGAACTTGGTGGAAAAAACAGTTTTGGTACAAAAAAGACAAAAAGGTTATACAAAATAATTTCTGCTTGTTGAATAAAAAAAGGCTATTTTTTATTTAAACTCATAAGTGGGAACACTTATTGTGACGGACGGGAAACTACGGAACCCTACACTGAGCGTGGCTCGACACGCTCTTGGTCGGTTTTTTTTTATTTTTGTCCTGTTTCGTAATGAATGTGCTTCGTTGAAACTTGTTAGTATTTTGGATGATAAATAGGAATAAGATATCAGAATAACGAATAGGATGCTTAACATCACGCTACGCTAAAACGCGAGCGGAGGCGGAGCAGTAACCAAAAATCTGATATATCGCGAGTGAAATCGCGGGGGACAGCTAGTTTATTATAGATATTCTATTCCAGATACTGCGGCAAGCTGCCCTCGGACACGTTCACGCGGCTCGCCCCTCAGTGGTGGGTAGAGGAGGTGCGACTGCCCCTCGCGCGCTCCTCTCGCACTCACTGCGCTTACATCTGCACGCTGCGGCTGCCGCTCAACTGTCCCGTCAAGTATCTTATAGTGGTCAGTACTAGTGTGAGTTAGCGCGGTAAGGAGATGAGGACACGTTCACGCGGCTCGCCCCTCAGTGGTGGGTAGAGGAGGTGCGACTGCCCCTCGCGCGCTCCTCTCGCACTCACTGCGCTTACATCTGCACGCTGCGGCTGCCGCTCAACTGTCCCGTCAAGTATCTTATAGTGGTCAGTACTAGTGTGAGTTAGCGCGGTAAGGAGATGAGGACACGTTCACGCGGCTCGCCCCTCAGTGGTGGGTAGAGGAGGTGCGACTGCCCCTCGCGCGCTCCTCTCGCACTCACTGCGCTTACATCTGCACGCTGCGGCTGCCGCTCAACTGTCCCGTCAAGTATCTTATAGTGGTCAGTACTAGTGTGAGTTAGCGCGGTAAGGAGATGAGGACACGTTCACGCGGCTCGCCCCTCAGTGGTGGGTAGAGGAGGTGCGACTGCCCCTCGCGCGCTCCTCTCGCACTCACTGCGCTTACATCTGCACGCTGCGGCTGCCGCTCAACTGTCCCGTCAAGTATCTTATAGTGGTCAGTACTAGTGTGAGTTAGCGCGGTAAGGAGATGAGGACACGTTCACGCGGCTCGCCCCTCAGTGGTGGGTAGAGGAGGTGCGACTGCCCCTCGCGCGCTCCTCTCGCACTCACTGCGCTTACATCTGCACGCTGCGGCTGCCGCTCAACTGTCCCGTCAAGTATCTTATAGTGGTCAGTACTAGTGTGAGTTAGCGCGGTAAGGAGATGAGGACACGTTCACGCGGCTCGCCCCTCAGTGGTGGGTAGAGGAGGTGCGACTGCCCCTCGCGCGCTCCTCTCGCACTCACTGCGCTTACATCTGCACGCTGCGGCTGCCACTCAACTGTCCCGTCAAGTATCTTATAGTGGTCAGTACTATACATATGAGTATATTCTTGATTATAGTATTTAAAAGTAGAGAGAGATAGCAGAGCGATGAAACATCTCTATGGTGGTGTCCGGGCTTTAGCCCCAAGGGGTTTATTTATTTTTTTATCCTTCTATTCCCAGGGCCATCCGATGCCAACGAAGGTATTAGCTAGAAGGATGGTGGCGCTCCAAGCTTGCAGAATACTCCACAAGTCTGGGGAACTGGATAACCAGCTGATGCCTATCGGTGAGTTTCTTTCTACAGTATTTTTGACACTTAAATCTTTTCCCAGTATTCTATACTAGCTTTTGCCCGCGACTTCGTCCGCGTGAATTAATAGCTCCAGTTCCCGGGGGATTTCCGGGATGAAAACTATCCTATGTCCTTTCTTAGGTCCCAGACTAAATCTGTACCAAATTTCATTCAAATTGGTCTAGTGGCTTAGGCGTAAAGAAGAGACAGACAGACAGAGTTACTTTCGCATTTATAATATTAGTACAGATGTGTCTCCTAAAGTTTATGTAGGACATCACTGACATCCCGTGCTTAGGAAAGCACGTAAAGCCGTTGGTCCCCGTTGTCATTCGTAGAACTTGGACAGTTGTTACTGGTAGTCAGAAGCCAAAAAGTCTGACCAGTCTAATCAAGGAGTATCGTGCCGCCCAGTGACTGGTTCCATGTAAAACAGTATCCAGCTGAATCCGGTTAGGCTGGAAGCCGGCGCCAACATAGTTAGGAAAAGTCTTTGAAGATGATGATTCTATATTATGTATCTCTATAGTCTTTACCGTATTATGTGGTTGTGACCTACATAACCAAGTCACTGAGTAACATGGTACCCCTTGGTTAAACTGGTTAGACTTTCTGACTTCTGACTACCCGTACCGCGTCGACGGCGCGTTAGTGTTCCACGCGCGCCTCAAAGAGAAGGAGTCAGCACAGGAAGGGACCCAACAGGGCCACGCCTGCCGGGGTTGCGGAATGTTTATAATAGTTACCGTGATCCTGGAACATAAAGGGCAATCGTAGGAACATGAGTGGGTTTTAGTCAGTAAAAGTCTGACACACCCTCCCGCCGCACCCAGGACGGGAGCAGTCATTTGATGATTTCTGTCTGACTGTCTCTGACTGTTTTGTTGATATATCAACGCACAGCCTCAATCGCTAGTCTTAGAGACATGAAACTTGCAGGGTGTGTTCTTTGTAAAGAGTAGGTAACCACTGTGAAAGTATTTTTGGAAAATCGACCCCAAACACTAATCTACGCGGGCGAAGCCTCAGGCGAAAGCTAGTTAAAAATAAAGTACTCACTACTCATAAATATTTTAAATGAAAACATGTTAATACTTATAAAAGTCTAGAGATGGACCGAGTATTCGGTTGATACTCGGTACTTGGCGTACTCGGCAGGGTTTTTAATACACGTACTCGGCCGAATAACTAGGTTTGAATGCCGAGTACACTTTGTTTAAAAAAAGCAATATATTTAGGTAGATATAATAAAAACAATAGTGTCAATCAAAAAGTATTAATTACTAATTAGGAAATCTTTGATAATCTCAATTAACAAAATCAAAATTATGCTAACAAATGAGTAGTAATGAGACAAAATTAAGAGAACAGTAATAAAAATAATCAATATTTAAAATTTAATAAAGGTAATTTATGATGCAGGGACACAAGGAGCCGGCCTCTGGACCGGCTGTTTGTACTGGCTTACGCGTGCAAAGTGGCATTTTGATTGAACCGAGTTACTCGGCCGAGTACTCGGTTGAAAAAAAATTGAGCCGAGTAAAACTCGGTACTCGTTACTCGGCAAAAGTGTTACTCGGCGCATCTCTATATAAATCCTATACATTTATCTTTATTCACAGGCAAAGAAAACTTCAAAACGGTGGAACTAGAGGCTGTGAATACTATGTGTGCGTATGTTGGTGGTGATCAAACGGACACGGCTGATTCGGCGCGGCCTGGCTCTACCAAGAGAAGGCAGTATTATTATAAACGAGTGAGTATTTATGGTCTTCTGGTCTTTATCTAGGTGGGCTGAATAAATAAATATCCTGGGACAACTCACACACGGTCATCTGATCCCAAACTAAGCAGAGCTTGTACTGTGGTAACCAGATAACTGATAAACATACTTATATAATTTATAAATATATACAAGTTATAGATAAATTACACCCAGACACAGAACAAACAATTATTCTGATCACACAAAGTTTATCCTGGGTGGGAATCGAACTCACAACCTCCGAATGGTAGTAGTATACGGATAATATTCGTGAACGGATCAATTAGGTCATCTCGGAACTGTTAGGGTTTACAATAGGACAAGGATAAGTAAAAATATCGTGAGGAAATTTGGAATTATACAGGGTGTCCCACGGCTATGCCACATGGAGGGAAAGTACCTTAAATCTTGTAGATAGAACGTTTTACTGAAAGAAGACATTATTTGAATTTTAAAAACAATTTAAGTTACATTCATAGATTTTTAAATAATTAAGTGGTTGGCCCGGGAACCGAACTTGAGCCACGGGAAAAAAAAAACACTCTGTAGTTTTATCATACCGATCGAAAGGTTTCATTATAAGGATTATTTTTTTGCTAAATAACATAGTGTCACAAATAAAAGGAAGACCGTGAATTTTAACATTTGATGTAAAATTTTGTTCTGAAAAGTTAAAAGCTTACATTGCCGTAAGGACATACAATTGACAATCATAACTACTTATTACTAATTAATCTACCCACTTAATTAGTACGCATCATCATCTCCCTAGCCTTTTCCCAACCGTATTGGGGTCGGCTTCCAGCCTAACCGGATTCAGCTGGATACCGGTGTTTTACGTGGAGCGACTGCCTATCTGACCTCTACAACCCAGTAACTGGGCGACCCGATACCTCTTGGATAGACTGGTCAGAGTTTCTGGCTAACCAGTAACGACTGTCAAAGTTCTACGAATGACAACCGGGACCAACGGCTTTACGTGCTTTCCGAGGCACGGGATGCCAGTGATGTCTAAGATAAACTTTAGAAAGTACATATGAATTGAAAAAGTCACATTGGTACTTGCCCGGATACGAACCCACAACCTCTTACACACGAGGCGGGCGCCTTATCCACTGAGCCATCACGACATTTAATTAGTACGCATCATTTAAATAAATTAATATGTACCACAACAAGACCAAAAAATCGTCAGGGAACGAAATAATCAAAAGTTATCACTTTGTGTTCAAGACGAAGGGACTAGTTTTGAGCAGTTGAAAAATTGACTAATTTTGTATTAAAAATGTTAAAATTCATGGTCTTTCTTTTATTTTTGACACTATGTTATTTAGCAAAAATTAATCCTTGTGATGAAGCCTTTCGATCGGTAGGATAAAACTACAGGCTGATTAATTTTCTCGAGTAACAGGTTCGATTCCCGGTTCAACTATGTAATTATTTAAATATCTATGAATACAGTTAAAAATGTTTTCAAAATTCAAATAATGTCTTCTTTCAGTGAAATGTTCTATCTACAATATTTAAGGTACTTTCCCTCCATGTGGCATAGCCGTGGGACACCCTGTATAACTAAAACTCAAATTTTTGATAGCACATTCCATAATCTAGTTTCTTATGGAAAAAAATGGACTAGAAACTTAATACATACTCATTTAAATATTGCTAATAAGTTAAAATTGCATATATTTTTGATAGATTAAGCTGTTGCCCGAGTACTCAATCGTCACTTAATTTTAAGACGCTCTTAAATCTGTTGCTGTCTAGTGACCCTGACTGCTAAGCCGGAGGTCGTGGGTTGGATTCCCACTTAGGACAAACTTTGTGTGATGAGCATGAATATTTGTTCTGTGTCTGGGTGTAATTTATCTATAATATGTATGTCTTTATAAATTATATAAGTATGTTTATCAGTTGTCTGGTTACAATAGTACAAGCTCTGCTTAGTTTGGGATCAGATGAGTTGTCCCAGGACATTTATTTATTTTTATTTATAAAGTTAGGACAGCAACAAATTTGAGAGCGTCTTAAAATTAAGTGACGATTGAGTATTCAAGGGCTGATTTTTTTAAAATCTTTGTTTTTCAGACCGCCTGGGCTTTCACCGACTGTCAGCCGGTCATTGACGCTACCGATGAAGAAATATACCCAGACGCGGATCCGGAAACGTTAGACATAGAGAGTGACACGGAGTCCCCTAAGAAGGAGGAAAAACATAAGGAGAAGAAGGAGGCTAAAGTTAAGGAGGGAGCAGGTTAGTTGTAGCTTTTATGTATTTTTCATGCCATTTTTTTGCTCCTTTGGGAGTGACCGAGAGGCTTCTAAGGAGAAGGATAAGGAGGCTAAAGGTAAGGAGGAAGAAGGTGAGTGGTCGCTTGTGTGTATTTTTAACCCCGACGTGAGGATGCAGTTTTAGAAGAATAGATAATCCTGGGTATATTAGAAATATGCCCAGGAGCGGATCCAGATACGTTAGATATTAAAAGTGACACGGAGGCACCGAAGAAGGATTGCAAACATAAGGAGGCTAAAGTTAAGGAGGGAGGAGGTAAATGGTTGCTGTAGCTGTAACATCTTTAATATAAGCAGTAAGCATACAATATATATGATCTATTCATATTTTTGCAAATAAATGACTCTTCTTTCTATGTTTTCAGCAAAAAAACGTAACATGCTATACGCGATAGTATCAAAGCTTTGGTGTGCTTTACCGGAGCGATATAACACAAGGGGCAGGCGACTCCACGCGCCGCAGCTAGCTAGCCAGGCTATTGGCATCCTTATGTCGAGACATGAGCCTGATAGGTAAGTTTTCTTAGATATAGTGTTTTTTTTTGGTGAGTGGGAAATCATCAAATGACTGCTCCCGTCCTGGGTGCGGCGGGAGGGCGTGTCAGACTTTTACTGACTAAAACCCACTCAAGTTCCTTCGGTTGTCCTTTATGTTCCGGGGTCACGGTAACTATTATAAACATTCCGCAACCCTGGTAGATATAGGGATTGTTAGATGGATTATAAGATGGGAATTTGTCATTTTTTATCAAAGTCATGTACAGATGAGACCTGCCAAGGCCCTGGAACATAAAGGGCAACCGAAGTAACATGGGTGGGGAGAAGTCATTTCATAATTTCCCACTCACTAAAAAAAAAAAATGTATAAATGACAAACCAAAATGTGCCTAGTGCGCCATTGTCACGATCCCGTGACATTGCTGATTGATCTGGCGGACAAAAGTTTAAAATTGGATACTTTGAGGACACAAAGGGAATTTGTAATTTTTGAGATATGGAATGGCATTTTGAAATTTGCCATTTTAAGATTTGAGAAATGAAGATATTCTTGGAATGTGGGTATTTTATAAAATGATAAAAATGTTTTTTATTTCTGTAAATAGGTAATAAATTACACTGTTACACGTAATTTTTTTTCTTATTTTAATCGAACGATGGGGCCGGTGTTACCTAGCTGGACTATTCTGAGAAGAAACAACCGAAACAAACTCAGAGGTCAAAGTCTCTTTTAAAGTCCATACAATATTGTATTGGTCAAATTATGCGAGGACCATGAAGGTAATAACTGAAGTGATCTCTTGATGAGAGAATCACACAGATTTGGAGATTTTGTGAATTTGACTGTTTGGAAATTGAACATTCTGAGAATTGGACATTTTCGGATATGGACATTTTACAATTGGATATTTTAGGAAATTTCCATTTTGAAAATAAGACATTTTGAGAATTGGACATTTCGAAAATCCTACATATTGGAATTTGAACATTTCGAGAATTGTGCATGGGATTTAGTCATTTTGAGAAATTTAACTGAGAGAGAAAATTTTTGGGATTTAGAACGTTTTGTTATTTAAATAATCGGACATTTAAAATTTTTACGTTTTGGATTTCATTTTGGAATTTGAACATATTGAAAATGGGATACTTTACCAACAAACATTGATACTCGACCATTATCACCTTAAAAAACCATACATAATATGCCCTTACTAATAATCACTGTGTAAAGTTATGCAATGAATAAAGCCTGTGTAACCATACATTTTTTGACGTATAAACCTGTCATAACTTTGTGCAGCGTTTATTAGTAAGACGCATATTGTATATGTCAATAACCATCCCAATCCCTTCAGTTTACAGATACCATCATTCCCCGTGTACACTCGTTCAGGAGAAGTAAGAGTGTCTGTAGAACATGTACCTGACGCTGACGTCAGAATCTCACCGCGACGGGCCAAGCTTGTTAGGAGGTGAGTGTGTGACATCTGACTAACACGTGATTGACATAGCAATATGCTTTTATGTGGACGATTTTTTAAAAATCTTAGTTTATTTATACTCCATTCGCGTTAAGATTAGACATTTAAAAAACCTTTTTAACTGTGCATTCAACTGATTTTGAGTATTATTACGTTGGCGAAATGACTAATGACGGCTGCAGTAAATAGTTGGTTTGTAAGCGACTTTTTTGCTACCAATGCCACCCTTACGTCTACGGAATAGAAGTTAAAATCGGTTGAACTAACCGTAAAAAATGTTGTTTTAAGTGCCTTATCTTAACGCGAATAGAGTATAGCTTTTAATCTGGAGATGGTATGGTTTGTCGACCAGAGTTGATTGAACCACAACCATATCACAGATTAAACAACAAAATGACAGTGATCATAAGGGTCAATTTCGCGGGGCGCGAAACGTTACAGAATTGGGATACCAGTGTTTTACGTGAAGCGACTGCCTATCAGACCTCCACAACCCAAAATAACTAATACGATACCTCTTGGTTAGACTGGTCAGGCTTTCTAGCTTACCCGTAGCGACTGTTAAAGCTCTACGAAAGACAACCGGGAACAACGGCTTTACGTGCTTTCCGAGGCACGGGATGTCAGTGATGTCTAAGATAAACTTTAGAAAGTACAGATGAATTGAAAAAGTCACATTGATGTCACATGGATCGAATCCAGGCGAGTACTCGAACCCACATCCTCGAACACGAGAGGCGGGCGCCTTATCCACTGGGCCATTACGACATTCCATAAATAGGTATTACTAGCTTTTGCCCGCGGCTCCGCTCGCGTTAGAAAGAGACAAAAAGTAGCCTTGTCATGTTACTCTCCATCCCTTCAACTATCTCCACTTAAAAAATCACGTTAATTCGTCGCTCCGTTTTGCCGTGAAAGAAAGACAAACAGACACACAGACACACTTTCCCATTTATAATATTAGTATGGATATGCAAATAAATGAATAGCTGGCAAAGCCAGAAAAAAATACAAATCATTTAATTTTAATTGATTTTAACAGTAAATAAAATTGATAATGTATGTTTTCCCCACAGATTCATGCGTTTCGTGTTTTCTGAAGTGTTGCGCGTTCGTCGACGCGGCATGAAGTTGCAGAGCGAAGGATCCACGCATAATAACTATTATATAGTGCCTACTATTAAAAGTAAGTTTCTTACATGTATTTATTGGTTTATTTATAAGCTTCACATAAATAAATATCTTAGAACAACGCACCTGGGGCCCTAGTCTGCTATTACAATCGTGTCTCAATGACCATCGGCCGAATATTTGACAACTTCGACAGTTTTTGTATGGGGAATGTGTCAAAAGTTTGACGTTACACGTCAAAAATCGATCATTGAGACACGATTGTAATAGCAGACTAGGGCCCCAGGTCATCTTATCCTAAACTATACAAAGTCTATACTATGGTAACCAGACAATTAATATACATAGATAAATTTCAATACAAACATATAATATGTAGATAAATAATTGAAGTACGTAAAAGTTTAACCTGTACTTTTTTAAGATACTACATACTATGTATAGGGTGACAAGAAAATATTCTTAAGAGATCCATAACATTGCGTGAATTTTTGATCCTCAAAAAAAGCATAGCCAAATCTGCCATTTTCGATAAATACTTATTTAAGGCGCTGTCCATAGCGAACACCTTGTAAAAGTCTAGATTTTCGTCGCAAAGTTAGCCGTATCTATACATACCACAAGCCAGAAAAAATACAGTGTATAGTCAAATGTATAAACAAAAGACTTAAACAAAAACAATTTAGAAATGTGGTCTAGTACTACGAAAAAAAAATGTTCTAAATAACCACGAAAAAAAGTTATCGTCTCGAAATTCTCAATTTTTCAGCGACAACCATCATATTTTTATATCTATAACAAAGAAAATTTAATAAACTAAAGACATATCTAAAAATTTTAGAACACGGAGCTGTATTTTTTTTAATATTCAATTAAAACTGCAAAATGTCTTACATTTTTGCGGACATGCCAAAATATTTTCGAAAACTCAAAACTCAAAATCTTTTATTTGTGGTCATAGGTAAGTTAACAAGGTAGTTGCTTATTATTAATAAATGTATCACTATGTCCTGCAGTAAAAGCGTACAAATATTAGGTTTAGGTATAATCTACATAAAAAAAAAACATTAATCCTATATTATAAATAACTCTAGTCTACTTTATAATCTAAATTATTTTATGTTATCATCTAAATATTCTGACATATTGTAGTAAGCCTTATCTAATAAAAATATTTTCATTTTTTTCTTAAAATCTAATAAATCAACTGTCTTCAAAATTTTTATAGGTAGTTTATTATATATTCTTGTTGACATACTAAAAAAACTCTTGTCAAAAAGGGCAGTTCTGTGAGTTCGGCCTTATTTCTATTAATTCGATGCACGGCCGCGAATACCTACTTACCGCGCCTTAATACCAATCTTTCCAATTTCCAACACAACCAGAAGAAATTCTTTGAAATAAAAAAAAAACAATTTAGTTGGCCTTAACCAACCGCGGCCACCCATCATTTTCCAAGCCTCACAAACGACGACAAATGACGGGCCTGTTGGTCTAGTGGTCAGTGACCCTGACTGCTAAGCCAGAGGTCGTGGGTTCGATTCCCACCCAGGACAAACTTTGTGTGATGAGCATAATCGTTTGTTCTGTGTCTGGGTGTTATTTATCTATAATATGTATGTATTTATAAATTATATAAGTATGTATATCAGTTGTCTGGTTACCATAACACAAGCTCTGCTTAGCTTGGGATCAGATGGCCGTGTGTAAGAGGTTCCAGGATATTTATTATTATTATTCCATTTATTTATTTTTTACATATTAATTACATTTTTAAATATTAATATAAAAAAGAAAAATAACATTTAAAAATGTAAAAAATAGTATCCCACCGGCATCGGGAACAGGGTCCAAGCTACCGGTGGTCAGGGCTCCAGAGAGAGGAACCTCCGGACAATACGCGCCGTGTCCAGGAGTACCGCCTTCTGTATCAGGCCCTTGACCCAACTGCCTAGCGAGAGCCTCCTCAGGTGTTGGTCGAGGCTCTTCGCTATTATTCCATTGGCCGTCACGACTATCGGCACAATGACTGCTGAATCCACATTATTATTATTTATTATTAAACCAGCTTAACCTTCCAGCGACGCTCCCCGACGGCACAATCAAAATAGACATCGATTGGTCATTCCTAGAACTCATCTACCAACACACCGAAGAGAAAAAAAATACAGACATAGAAAAACCAATAATATGGCACGAACCGCTTGAAGACGACAAGGGGGAAAGAGATGGGAATAGAAGGAGAAGGGGAAGGAAGAGGATGGCGAATCCTCTGTTGAAGAAAGGCGAGACGTTTGTGTTTGACGCTGAGAAGTATAGAGAGGCGGTGGTCACGCCGTGGTATAGGAACCAGGATCAGCCGCAGGTTAGTTTTTTCCGTTTTTTCTTACGTTTTGTTAACATATCCTCCCTATGTCTCCTCTTTCCTCCCCTATCCTCCTCTTTCCTAATTCTACCTCCCCTCACTACCTTTCTTCTGCCTCCCCCTTCCTCCACTTCCTTATCCTTCCTCCCCTTTCTCCCCTTTCCTGTTCATCTCTCCCTTTTCTTCTACTTTCCTCCTTCATCCTCCCCCTTCCCTTTATCATCTCCCTATTCCCCCTCTATCCTCCCCTTTCCTCGCCTTTCTTCCTTACTTCCCCTCATCCCTTTCCTCCCTTTTCCTCCCCTTCTCCCCCTTTTCCTTTCTCCTTCTTCCTTCTGTCTCTTTGCCTTAACCTTACCGTTTTCTCCCCTTCTGTTCTCACCTCTCTTTCTTTTTTACTCGCTCCTTTGTAGAAGAATGCTTTGCTGAAGAAAAAGGTGAAACGTTGGTGGTGACGCCGTGGCATAGGAACCTGGGCCTCTAGGTCTGCTATTACAATCGTGTCTCAATGACTAGTCATCGGCCGGATATTTGACAACTTTGACAGTTTTTGTATGGAAAATGTGTCAAAAGTTTGACGTTACACGTCAAAACTCGATCATTGAGACAGGATTTTAATACCAGACTAGAGCCGTAGGTGGGTTACCATGACGTTTAAGCGAGTGTGCAAGTGACAGCGTTAGACAAATAGTCTAGCGCCGTCTCTTTCTCACTGAAAGTAATATCGAAGTAATACTACTATAAGGGCTTGTGGTAGGCCCCCAGAACCAGCCGTAGGTTATGGCTTTCCTCCTTTATTTTAATGTCATTTTCAACCCGATCTACTGTGTTTTGGCTTTCCACCTCCTACCTCCTCCTCCCTTTATCCCTCCCTCACTCTTCCCCTCAACTATTTTCGCCGCCATTATTCTTTCCCTCTCTAAATTTCTCTCACTTATTACTCTTATATCCCAATTTATCCCCGCTCACTTCCCCTTTTTTTACCATGTAGAAGATAAAGATGACACTAGTAAGAGAAGAGGAAGGAAGAGGAACGCAAATCCTCTGCTGAGCTGAGAGTCGGTTTTTTTATGTATGTTCACAGTTCCGCCAATTGGGTAATTTCCACCATTAACCAATAAATGTTAGACACAATTCCTATAAAACCTCTATTAATTTCAGCCTAATAAATTCGGTTTATTTTCAATTTGCTATAAAATTTGATTTTTAGTTTTTTTGAAATCAATAAATAGATAGTCAACCGAGTTGTTATTTTAGTGACGTCATAAGTCGCCATTGCCATACAACATCTATTGAAGAATGGCGTTTTGACAGCTCATAAAAAGTACGTCAATTGATAATGGTGTAAACTACCGTATTATGAGGTGTCATTGAATTTGTCTCAGTTGTGGGAGTAACGTAGAGATAAAAAAAGGAGAAATAAAAAAATAATTATCTTGCAACTGCAATTTCGGAAGTTAATGGCAATAATATGAAACAGAAACATAGTCGCCGACTTCTGATATTGCAGTTGGGTTTTTAGATTATTTAATTATTTATGTATGTTTTGATTTATGAACGGATTTTGATGGTTTTTTTTGTTAGATAGGTCATGTTTCAGAGGTGATCCCATACATTTTTTTCTCTTTTCCAGTTCTTCCTAGTAGCAGAAATCTGTTGGAACCTGACTCCAGATTCCTCATTTCCTTCAGCGACTAACCAGAGCTTCAGGGATTACTACAGCATCAAATATGGCGTCTCTCTGACACAGAGAGACCAGCCCTTGTTGGATGTAGACCATACTAGCGCCAGGTTGAATCTGCTTACACCTAGGTATGTGAGTTTTATAATATCAGTAAACCTAATAATAATAATACCAGCCTATAACTGTCCCACTACAGGGCAAAGGCCTCTTCTCATACAGAGAAGGCACGAGCATTGATCACCACGCTTGCTCAAGGAGGGTTGGCGATTTCGGACTTATATTAACTACAAGTCCAGGTTTCCTCACGATGTTTTCCTTCACCGATGTCTGTGATGTCTAAGATAAACTTTAGAAAGTACATATGAATTGAAAAAGTCACATTGGTACTTGCCCGGATTCGAACCCGCAACCTCTTGCATGAGAGGCGGGCGCCTTAACCACTAGGCCATCACGACCTTTACCTACACTTATTTTTTTTTTGTGTTTACATACGGACCCAATTGCAGCGTTTTAATAACTACCAGTGACTGACTTATCTACCTAAAGTTAAAAACAAATTACTTTAACTAAAACATTTTTTTTACCATTATCATGTTAGTTTATTGATGCTGGTATGTAAATTACATTAGATTCTGTGCATACTTCAATTCAATTCAATCGTTCAAACAAAAAATAAAGGTTTAATATTTATTCAAAACATTAAAAAATGCGCCCACTGCACTATTTTTTTAAATATAAACAGGTAATAAATATGTTAGTGTTTTAATGTATTATTTTTTGTTGTACTTAATTGATGTCTCGTAAACCGAATTATTACCGATTTTGTATTTGTACCGTAAAACTATTTCTCGTTAGGCGACTGACTTCACTTTGTGTCAGATCTTTTTAAATTTAGGTTTTGCTCATGTTTTTCCGATCATCACGCTTCCGACACCATTACACTGCAATCTCACCTCGACAGTAATAACAAATTTACCGCACTAGTACCATAATCAGCTATTTTCCTCACAGATACGTAAACCGCAAAGGGGTGGCCCTCCCGGTGTCCTCAGAAAGGACTCGAAGAGCTAAACGCGACCGTCTGGACCAGAAACAGATCCTCATCCCAGAGTTGTGCAGAGTACATCCGTTTGCAGCGCCACTGTGGTTCGCTACTGTGGCGCTACCTTGTGTTTTGTACAGGTAATAATAGTAAGATCTATTTGTCTGATTCTCTGTCTGTGTATTTGTCTAACAATCTTTATTTTTGCTCTGTGTAACTGTCTATTTGTCGGTCTGACTATCTATCTCTTTGGTTATCTATTTATTTTGTTTATCTATCTATCTAAATATTTGACTATCTATTTATTTTGTTTATCTATCTATCTATATATTTGGCTATATTATATGTTTGGTTTTGTGTCATGTAATTGCGACCGATTTCCGAAATAGCAGTTGTGTTTTTTGTATTTTTTTTTATCCATTTTTATTATCCCTTTTTGTTCAAAATATATCACTCACAGAACAAAGACGAATTCAACGACAAATCCGTTAAACAGTTTAAACTGTAGAGCGCGCCTAAGAATGAGACATACATGCATACATACATACGCTCGAAAAACAACCCGTCTTTCGTCAGTCAGGTAAAAAATTCAATATTTCTCTTCATTTGTACCATTTGTCCACAGAATCAACGCCCTTCTAATAGCCGATGAAATCCGTCGCGCGGTAGCTATAGACGTGGGTGTGGGCATACCTAAGATCACTGAACACGTCGCGCACAAGTTCGCGTGGCCGCCGCTCGACTTCGGCTGGAGTCTCGCTGAGGTACGTAACTAGGGGGGGGGGGGGGGTAAAATGGGAGCGGGTGATGGCAAAAATGATGGAAA